>OZ012700.1:5195502-5242646 GCA_963942565.1 Maea johnstoni | reverse complement strand
ATATATATATATATATATATATATTTATATATATATATATATATATATATAATATATATATATATATATATATATATATATATATAATATATATATATATATATATAATATATATATATATATATATATATATATATACACATATGTATAATCATACATACATACAGCGCCGACATTTAATTCCTGCACTAAATACGTGGGCAGTCCGGGCATACTACACGACCGCGCACCCGATTGACACCTAGTTACATGGACATGGATGCGTGAATTACCTCCAAATTGAACGTATATTTTATTAGCGAGCTACGTTAAGGTCATTGATGTGCTTGGATCATTTTTTGACATGTTATCCATGGGGTTTTGAAAACCAGGCATTGGCAGACGACTGGTCGACTGGTGCAGGGACTAAATGTCTGTACTGTACATACATACATACATACATACATACATACATACATACATACATACATACATACATACATACATACATACATAGAATCACATAACTTGGTTTTCACAATATAACAACAATAGCAAATCAGGAATCAAAGGTATGACTGCCAATTTGCATTTAGGTTTTGGAAAGATGAGGAGGAAGGATAGATATCAGTATACATACCGCTACTAGGTTCATAGCAGATAGAACCACGCACATCCAAGGAAAGTCGACTGAATCCATAAGACTTCCTCCAATAAGAGGACCGATTGTTGATCTGCGGCAGAACGAAAAAGTTGTAGCAGTATAGGGATACTGATGGACACATTGTACAGTAAAATTTGAATCACTTTTTTCTCAGTTTACTCTACCTATAAGTAACACGTCTGTTACTTTCTTGTGATAATTTTATAAAAAGGGAATTCGGTAAAACAACCTTTTTGTGCAATGAGGTAATGTTGTTTAACGTACAATATGTCTTACGCTATACAAACGGCTGGAAACATACATTGTTTATTATATTCTTATCTTTACAGTGCCGGTGTTTAATTCCTGCACTAAATGCCCTGGTAGACCGGGCATGATATTAGTACTTGACTGCACGCCCAATTGCAGCCCAGTTTTCTTGGTATGTATGCTGCCTCAGGCCTCTATCACAGCTAAACGTAGCTTTGATACGCAGCTATGTGGGTTGTTGATATGTCTGGCTTACTTTTCCTATGTGTTATCCTTGGACGTTTCTACAACCAGTGGCTGACAGACGTCCGGCCAATTGGTGTAGAAATTAAATGTCTTCTCTGTACATATCGATGATAGCATGGATAACATTAAGAGTTCAACTAAGTGCAAAATGCATGTCATTCACGGATGTTTGAGAGATTTTATAATTCTAAGCAGATATATATTGGCCTGCATATAATGTCCAAATTCAGCCTTTTGGGACGAAGATGACAAATGCCTTCGTAATATTGCAGTGAAAATGTTAAAATGGCAGACAACGAAAATATTTTCGGGGTGCATGATGACATACCAAATAAAACAATTTTTACAAATATGTTAGTCATATATACACAACTACTAAATTACATAGGGAAATAGTAAGAATGTGTTTTATATACTTGATGTAAAATGAGGCAGGTAATTATAATGCTGAATTTACTAGAAAACGAAAAACAATTAAACGGTAGATGGGGGATGTGGAGGATCCCTCACAGATGAGTTGATCTAGTTGAAACAGTAGCTACAAAAATACTTGCTCTGCTCTTGAAAAGAGTCAGTATTTTGATTTAATAACGATGTGTAACAGTATGTGTGTGCTTCGGAACAAGTATATTTATTTGTTATAAGTAACTATAAGTACACAAAATAAAAACTCGATTTGTGTGAAGTTTGAAATTTAGAAGAAAATGCGTCTTGTCAGATAACTCACCCTGCAGTAAAGCTTGCACCATACAAACCGGTAACAAGAGCATATGTATTCACGTCGTCGCTGTAACCATTTGCGCTGAAACGACAATCATGATATCCATTAGGTATAGGTGATGATGCTGCAGCCACTGATACTACACTATTGCATTGTATTGTATGTTTATTGCCTGTACGACAAAGTACAAAATCATATCAAATACAAATAGTTTGTCACAATAGTAATTACAAACATGTGATATCGGGAGAAACATCCGTTAAACATAATACGAAACAAGGTTAGGAAAATGTTACATTAACTACTGCTAGTCCTGCTTCGTTGGCTGCTGCTACAAGAACACAGCAATGAAAACCACTACTACTGCTACTTCTGCTACTGTTACTGCTACTACTACTACTACTACTACTACTACTACTACTACTACTACTACTACTACTACTACTACTCCTACTACTACTACTACTACTACTACTACTACTACTACTACTACTACTACTACTACTACTTACATCGCTGTATCCACAAGGCCTTTGAATCCCAGTGTTGTCGTAGCGGTTGCTGCGCCGATTATAGCTTCTGCTATAATTCTTGGCCAAAGTTTATTTCTATAAAATAAACAATAACAAATATTCAACCAAAATGAACGAAAATTCAAATATAAATTTGTTTAGATACCAGATGATATAATTGAGCCAAGTAAGAAGTGGTTAAATGAAATATGAAATTCTGAATACCTGGTATATACACACTGATGAAACGTTCTTTGATTATAGGTTGAATCATCATACACGTTCATGAGATAATCTAAGAAAGGAAAAATTCGACACCAACAAGAGCCACTGATTGGAGAATATAAAATATTCCTAGATAATGCAGTTAGATCAGCTTTGCATCCGTGCGTTCAAATTATACATAAATGCATTGTAATGGCGTATTATTTTTGAAATTGTAATTGCGTCTTTCCTGGGGTCATTCTTCCGGTAAAGATGCAGGTAGTTACTTGTAAGTTTTGGAGGAAATCCAAGTGCCCGGCGAACCACTGCCTAACTTAAAGTCACTTGCAATATTCGCACATGCCCTGTATGGGATGTGAAACAAGGCAGTAGTGAATGAGCGAGCTGTCATTGTCAATGCGCCTTACACCTGCCTGGTCTCGGCCACCAGAGCAGGCACGTCGTCGGATGCCTTACCTTGGAAAAGCAAAGCTGAGGAATGGTGCGGGTCCTAGTATCGTGTAGCCCAGTACGGCACAGAAAGATCCAGTGATGATCATCTCAAATACTCCACCCTAAAAATGTAGTTGTTATTTGTGAATGGGAAACGAAACAATTACCTGCATATCTACTATTAATTTTAGCATATAACTCTATACTTAGTATATATATATATATATATATATATATATATATATATATATATATGTATATATATATATATATATATATATATATATATATACATATATATATATATATATATATATATATATATATATATATATATATATATATATATATATATATATATATATATATATATATATATATATATATATGTATATATATATATATATATACAACAAAAAGCACTAAAGTAGGTGAAAAGTCAGAGTTAGTTTTACAAACCTATCATCCTTCAGGAGTATCCGCTTTGAACTAAGTTCAATATTCAGTTTCTATCTTGCGCGCCCACATATGTAGCACCAACACATGGTATCACATATGCGAGCATATACACACAGTCAACAAAGTAAAATTTCGAGAATTATTTGACTATAAGTAGTAAGTCCGGTTCAATATAAGAGTCCCTAATCAAATATGGACTTTTTCTCCATTTGATTAGTTATGTTCAAAATAATTGACCATATTTGCATTTCAGATAAAAATAAATAGTAATGGATTAATGAAAAAGCATTTTACGAACCTTTTTGTCTGCAACCCAGCCTATAATCGGGCTGACGACGGCATACATAAGAGAACTCAACAGCAATATGGCGCCAACCGCCAATGGAGTAACGCGAAGCTGGAAAATGGATATAAGACATATGATAAAATGGGGAATTACAGAATAGGAAATTCTTAAGATTTGCCATATGGTCCCATTTCAAGCCACCAGTGGTGGAACTAAACAATCCGGTAACATAGCTCTTCAACTAAGAAATGGTTGGATTTTTATGTTGAATTTCGTTCTGGTTGAGAGCGCTGAAGGGGTTAATTGGCTCTTCTTAAAGCAACGCTAATGAAAAGGTGATCTTTCTTTGCAAGAAAATCCACATTTTACAGTACAAAGCCCTTGATCTCCGTCTGTATCTGCAGAAATTTCATGAAAGGCAAGAAGACGCTGGTGTTTATTACAAACTAGATCTAGAAGCTAAGAAGATGCACCGATATGTACAGTACAGACATTTAATTCCCGCACCAGTCGATCGGACGTCTGCAAGTGCCTGGTTGTACGAACACCCATGGATAACATGTCAAAAATAAGCCAAGCAGTGCCATCAATGACCCACGTAGCTTGCGAATCAGAGCTACATTCAGTTGTGAAGCCATCCATGCATCCATTCCCAGGACATTGGATGGGCAGCGGGGTTGCATTTGCTGTTTGGTGACAGAGCATTCTGTGCCTATGCACCACGCCTTTGGAATGAGCTCCCTGACAACACTAAGACTGCTGATAGTGTGCAGAACTTCAAGAAACAGCTGAAAACATTGCTATTTCGAAAGGAGTTTATTTAACTTTATGGACCATGACAACTGTCCACTGACTTTCTCAAAAGCCCTTTTGAACAGTGTAGGTGGAAAGGACGCTATATCAAATATCAATTATTATTATTATCATCATCATCATTATTATTATTATTATTATTATTATTATTGTTATTATTATTATTATTATTATTATTATTATTATTATTATTACTATTAATATTGTGCCTGGGCTGCCCACGTATTCAGTGCAGGAATTTAATGTTAGCACTGTATATTGAGGGGTTATACAGGGTAAAATGACTCACCCAATACTCTCAAAGTCTATCAAAATATCTGAATGTAATATATCATTTATTGACTGTAAGGTATTACATATAATAAAGATATCAAACATAGAAAATACAAATAAGAAAACGGGTTATGTACAATAATGACACTGGGTACGTCCAATATAGAGGATTAATCAGGTGGTAGTCCTATAACGGTCCAGTCAAGGTATGGGGCCACCTTAACCAACGCCTTTTTTCGCGTTCATGTTCTTGGTGTACATTGCAGAGATGTACTTAAGGCTAATTAGCCAAATTTTCTCGTTTTGACTTTCACTGAGACCTATTATCGGGCCTCCTAGAAGGGAAAACAATATATTGTTATTTGCATCGGCAAGTAATTGACCGGACCCATCATCAATTTCATCAATCTCATGGAGCATCATGTTTCTCTCTATCTGATAGTATGGGCAGTTTAGGACTAAGTGTTTCGCGTCTTCCTGTTCATACATGTCATGGCAAAATGCTTCTTACTTACCCCAATAGCCTGTAACTCTACTGCAAAGCCAATTTCCATGGAATCAAGAGCAACCGAACTTGAGAAAATGACAAGTATCATTGACAGCACAACGGGGAGCTTTAGGAGTCCCAGAAAAGAGCCCTTTTCCTCATCTGGTACTGCAAACAAAACAATAATATACATATAAATATTAGTGTTGGGAATCACTCCTAACTTCAAAGACTTATCACCAGTCCGTCAGATTGATCGATGATCAGTATTTAATCAGAGACGTTTTTGCGCGAACTTGCAGGGACATCAGCTATTGATGATCAATGTTTATAACTTACCTAAAGATTTACGGTAAATAGGAAGTATATGCTGTAGTGAAATAAGACTGTAAGCCTAACATTTGTTATTCAGTTGTTTGTAAATATATCTTCTTGTATTAGAAATGTTCTCTTGTAGATACTAGGTAGCTGTATGCAGCATCTCCCTATGGTGTCATGATCGATCATCAAAAGTGGAGATGATCACTTTGAAAGTTGATTGTCCTAAATGACAACTGATCATCATAATCGCACACCCCAAATAATGAGATATCCAATTAATCGATTAATCGGAATATCACCAATGAATATTATATATATTTATCGCATGATTGGCAAAAGCCTAGGCTTTTGATTGGTCAATTGGCCCATGATATGAAGCTGTGTTGTGAACTTCCTTCAATTCACCTCTCAGAATCTTATATTAACCTCTCAGAATCCTATATTAACCTCCAAGGATTCTTATATTAACCTGCTGCTTTTTAGGGTAGGGAGAGTTGAGCATTGCATCAGATGATTATGCCCATGATGCAATTCCTAATTCTCCCTACCCCCTAAGTGCATGATGCAATCTCCCAAACATTGCAAGATGGCTGCCACTGTAGCACACAATTCTCTGCCGCTAGAACCAAATCAATCCAAAAAGAGAAGGTTTACACACCTGTCAGAGGAGGCGAGAAATGTAAAGAAAAAGAATGTCATTCCTGGAAACACTCAGCGTGCAAATAACAATGCAGCAAAAACTCTGAAGGCCTATTTAGCAGAAATAGGGGAGGACCAGGCCTTTGAAAAGTTTTCGAGTTTGTTCATTTTTATTACCTATGCAGAGGTCGAAGGGACAATCATGGGATAAATTCGTTATCAACTGTTTTGGAGTATGATACAACATATCTCGCAATCAGAGGGCTGTATCACCCGAGGCGCAGTCGAGGGTGATACAGCCCTCTGATTGCGAGATATAAGTTGTATCATACTCCAAAACAGTTGATAACTAATATCATATATATATATATATATATTTATATATTTATATATTTATATATATATACATATATACATATATATATATATATATATATATATATATATATATATATATATATATATATATATATATATATATGTGTCGTGGTAGAAACTGCGATCCAGTAGGATCGCCGATCCTACCAGCAGAAACCGCGATCGCAGTTTCTACCGGTAGAAACTGCGATCCCCTTTATCACTATTTAAGGCTTTGTATGAGCAAGTCCATGGCAGATGAGTTGTAAAACGCTACAGGCATTCATTTAAACCATTCATTTTTGGAGTGTGCATAGTCCTTCAACTTTTAACAAATCTCATTTCATATAATATGAAGAATATTTGAAGAAGGATTGTAAAACCAAACAGGATCACTAAATTTCAGTGAAATAGTTCTTAAAATGTTGCTTTGTTATCTAAATATTTACACATCCAGGAATTGAGTATTTAATTGAGATGATTTATTGCTCTGTAATAAGACAGTTTCAGGTTAATTGGCTGACTTTCAATCTCAATCAACATTTTGGGTGTGGTTTATTGCAATTAACAATGTAGGTGTGACAACAAAGGTGTCAATGGTGTTCAATCCTTACACCATTAATGCGCACAGCGGCCAAAAGCAGTCAAACATTTTTGTGGAAATCTTTTGCCCAAAAGAATTTTTCTAAAAAACAATTTGAAGGATAAATGTTCAGCAGATCATCACTGACAACTCTCCTTCAAATATTGTGTAAAATCATTCTTGATTCCAATTGTCAAAAGTATCAAAAATCCAGATGAAAATTTCAAGTGTAACTCTCAAGGAATAATGATTTAATTTACTTATGAATTTGCTTAAAACATGAAGTGAAATTTAAAATATTTGCTAAGTACTGTAACAATTACAAATAAGTAGGTAAATCAATAGATATGTATTACGGAACTGGTGCTGGGTCTTCAATATCCAAATAGTGAAAGAAATGTGCAATTGAGGGGAATTATAATTATTGTTAATTTGCAAAGAAAGTGAAAAGCTGTCTGGCTTTGTTTTAAATTGTAATCCTAGTAATCCAATTGTTATTATGGGAAATATGGGCTTGGTTCAATTGCGCTTAAAAGTTACTTATAAATGTAATTATATTGAAATTAAGGTCACAATGTAGAGGACCAAGTATTAATTGTTGGGTAAAGGTAATTAATGTGAAGCTGATAGTTATTAAATGTTTTCATTTTGACTTTTCTAGGATTGAAGATGAATATCAAATTCAATAACTTAACCCATTTACACTCAGAGTGGCCAAAACAGCCCGGACAATGTTGGAAATATTTTGCTTACAAACATTTTTCTGGAAAACATTTGATCGAGAAATGGTAATCACGTGCCCATACCTGTCAACCCCAGACAATAAAAAAACAGGAGATTTTCTACCATATACGTTAGTTTACCAACTTCCCACCAGGTGCCGCACCTGTATATATAGTTTACCAACGTCCCACCAGGTGGCTCCTACCTAATGTAGTGCCAATACTCTCAACTCTCTGCAGTAAACAGATGGACATGATAACAACAAATCAATTTTAACATGACCATATTTATTATTCCTGTCAGTCCATGAATTTCATGAAACCTATTCCTTTTTTCACTTTAAACACTAAATTTGCACATGAATTTTGCTCTTTTACGTGGAGGTGAATTTTCCTTATCAGCCATTTTTTTCTTAATGTTATGATGCTAGACCAGCATGCACCTCTTTCTACTTCTTAACATTCAGCTTAATATCAATTAAAACATATCTACTGCTAAAAATAGGAATGGTTATCTAGGCTAATTGCAACTTTTGGGCAAGCTGGGTTCAATTAGGTCAACTGAGTATTGTTTAGGCAGGCTAGAAGAGCTGAGTTGCATGCTAAGCTGTAGGAGTCTAAGCAGATCTGGGCTGAACTTGAGGAAAAACAAGAGATTATAGTCGCTTTAGACTGGTCTTCTAGAAAAACAGGAGAAAAACAGGAGACAAGAAAAAAAGGGAGAAAAACAGGAGGCAGGTAAAATTAAGTCCAAAAAACAGAAGACTCCTGTTAAAAACAGGAGACTTGACGGGTATGCGTGCCATACACCAACTCTCCTTCAAATATTTTGTGAAATTTCGCTTTATTGCCAAGTTATTTTTCTAAAATATGAGAGTAGCAGACTACTTACTACTTTTTAAAGAACAACTGAATGAAATATGAGTACTTGGAGACAAAGTTCTGTTCAATACTTTTTATATCGAAGTAAATAGATATAGTATCTTCATAATACTGTAAAAACAGGTTTTACTATCGTGTGACTGTGTTAAAAATATTTGAAGCCTTTTTTATGATGTCACATTGTACCAGTATCTATTGGGAGTTAACTTTGTATAAATAGTTAAAGCTACCCATTGAACGATAGGTGATTATGTGGAAATATTGCATGAAAGATCGCACAACATTATTTCATGAAGTAATGTTGTGCCAGAGTATGTTGCATGTTCATATTCAAATGGTGCTATTCAAAGGTGAATACTCATTAGTTATCTGTTTTCAGTGTCTTAAAAAAATATAGGTGCTTTTTGCTTTGAAATTCTCACAAAAGAAATTAATATCTTACTATTGCAACTATGGTTTACCATAGATTGCTAAAATATATCAATACTATCACAGCCTTTACGGAATTGCAGTTTCTACCAAGGTATGGTAAGATAGTTCTGGTAGGAACTGCGATCGCAGTTTCTATCGGTAGAAACTGCGATCGCGGTTTCTACTGGTAGGATAGGCGATCCGGTATTCTACCACTATATATATATATATATATATATATATATATATATATATATATATATATATATATATATATATATATATATATATATATATATATATATAATTTATATATATTCCGAAATGGACGACAAGCTAGAGCGCCCTTAGACGTTATCAAAACACTTTGGGAGCATGTTATTATATTTGTTGAAATGTACAATTCCGTACTA
This sequence comes from Maea johnstoni, assembly GCA_963942565.1. Taxonomy (NCBI): domain Eukaryota; kingdom Metazoa; phylum Annelida; class Polychaeta; order Spionida; family Magelonidae; genus Maea; species Maea johnstoni. The sequence goes on along the minus strand of OZ012700.1, from coordinate 5,232,972 downwards.
GACTATCCTAGTATATCAAAATCTATACTACTGTTTATCTTAGATGAACAACCACTTAATCCGGGTGTTCATTAAGAAAATGTGTGTTGTTTTCAGACAATTAGGTTACTGTTATATTAGTGACTTATGTAACGATATGAGATTGACCTAGGCCAGATAAACATACAGACAGGCCCCCAGCTCAGACCCTTTAAGAGAAATCTTTGAATTCCTTTACTTTTGAAAGATACATACCTGGTGGGTTTTTAAACAGGAAAGCACCGATAATTGCTAGCACAAGTAGAATTCCACCGAGCACAAAGTATGGGGCGCCAAAACCACCTGCCTAGAACAAAGGAAAAGAAAACCATGATGTTACGTTAGTGTTACGAATCGCAATTCATTCGTTCATAGAAATAAAGCCTACTGCATTTCTAAAATCAATTTGACAGTACTAATTATTCTAAACCAGTCTCAAGGTCCTTTGGTTTTAATTGTAAAATTTAGTTACTTTACTTCTGTATTTCAGAAGGATTCTCTTATTGCAGAGTATGATCATATTAATCATATTTTACACGATATCTACGTAGGAACATATTTACTATGGGTCAGAAAGAGCCAAAGTGAGGAAATGGCCCTGTATATTTGGAGTGCATGACCACAACTTTATAAAATTTGGCCTATATATAGCTTGCATTCAAACAACACATTTTTAAAATATAAATGACCATGATAGGACCTCCAATGAACTTGAAATGACCTTAAACTCATTGAACTCCGTGAACTCTCTCTGGGCCAAGTAAGCGCCTCCTAATAACATGCTCATGAAAACTATTTCAATTATCATCTTGGTGATCATGCTCTAGGATATATTTTCCCGAAAAATCTGCTTAGAAAAAGCGAAATTTGACCATTTTATGAAGGATGACAAAACAATTCATATTAGCTTTTCAGGTGACAATACTAGCACCCATACAAAGATCAAAACTACACTATTACGTAGATCTCAATGAGTAGATATGATATCACCCCAATCTCTGCTTTCATTGAAAGGTTATGCCCCATTTCACGAAATATGCGATGACCTTTGACTTTGAAAATCCAAGATGGCTTCTCGCGGCCATCTTAAAATTCGAAAATAGGACATATCTATGCAACAAAAGGTATCATATTTGTTTCAGGGTATTTTATTTTCTATGTTTGCCCTTTTCTGCAACAAATTGCAATATACTTCTCCGCCCTCACCTGATAGGCAAAATTATCGAAACCATGTAAATTTGCGCGCACACACACACACACACGTACACACTCACACATATATATACATATATATATATATATATATATATATATATATATATATATATATATATATATATATAAATATATATATATATAATATATATATATATATATATATATATATATATATATATATATATATATATATATACATATATATATATATACATACATATATATATATCTACATATATATATATATATCTACATATATATATATATATATATATATATATATATATATATATATATATATATATATATATATATATATATATATATATATATATATATATATATATATATATATGTGTGTATATATATATATATATATATATATATATATATATATATATATATATATATATATATATATATATATATATATATACATACATACATACATACATACATACATACATACATACATACATACATACATACATACATACATACATACATACATACATACATACATACATACATACATACATACATACATACATACATACATATATATATATACCGGTATATATATATATATATATATATATATATATATATATATATATATATATATATATATATATATATATATATATATATATATATATATATATTCTTTATATATGGTGTGTGTGTAAGAAGACTGTATAACCATTACCTGATAGAGGCCAGCGCCTATCATTGGTCCCACCATTACACCAAGTCCTGTGACCCCTTCGAGTGTCGCCTGTGATAAAAGATATATACATGAACTTAAAAATGTGTACATGCATTTGTATCCCAAACAAATTACCCAATTAGATTTTCATTGGACAAACATTTCCCGAACTTTGTTTAATTAGTTTAAATTTCCTTTAATCCGAAAAGTATACATCTAAACATTGCTGTATTTTGTTTGCAAAAAGAATTTAGGGTCCGTTTTCGTTTCGTTTTCTTGCCTTCTTTAAATCGTATTAATCACGTACTAAATGTGTTTCTTTATTTTGTAATTCCGCCCAAAAGAGCAGTTTTTATTTCATCCTCCTATGAAAATATAAAACACATATGACATTCTGTCACGAGCACTGGCACAAAAGCAAATCACATCTGTATGATATACAATCATAAACATTCACATGTATATAAAGGCAACAACTCAAAATGCTTGTGCATCTTTAATGGTTTCAATGTATATTTTGATAATGTTTTTAAAGCAATGATATTGTGTTTCCTAGCAGACTGTCAGCTAAGTTACTTAACGCATCCATGTGATAATTATAGTAAATCTCCATGATAAAAAAGTAATATACATTCAGGGTAGGATATTTATCTGAACCCAAACAACAATTCCCCTACAAAATTGGGAATACTGTCTAATTCACTTAATTGCAATAACGTCATAAGTCAAGACGATGTTTTTCAATAGGTAAATCTAAGCTTGTGTTGCTAAGATGTATGCAAAATTGGGAATAGTGTCTATTTCACTTTATTGCAAGAATGTCACAAGTCAAGACGATGTTTTTTTCAACAGGTAAATATAAGCTTGAGTTGCTAAACTGTATGCTTACCATAACAAATCCTATATTCTCCCTGAACATATCCGCTACGAGTGTGGTTCCAGCGATATCAGCTGCAGCCATCCCCATGCCCTCCACAAGATCCACGAGAAAAACCATCACAATAAAAAGATTTCCGTTCGGAACCTTGTCAAGAAATCTGAGAGAAAAAGTAACAGAAATTCAGGGTTTCAACTCCTTTCTTGGAGGTAAAAAGGTAACTCATTGTTTTGATCATAAGTGTGATATTTCGACACCTCCTAACCCGTTCAATATCCTACTGGTCTCTAGAAGTGACCTACATATTTTTGTAATTCTCAAAGCATTCTAACTTCATCTTGCTTATATTGACACTTTCGTATGCTTTGAAATAAGGGAAATATCAAAAGTACCATATTTACTATTTCTCGTAACGCTGTGTATATCCAATGCATGCCTTCAAGCCCAGTGTTGGGGATATATCTCCCAGGCCACTTACCACGCCCTGTAAAAACAGGGGTATGCCCCGATAGCCGAGTGATCTAGCTAGTTATGCTTCTTATTCTGAATGTCTCTCACCACACGGCCAAAAGCGTCAGATTTTGATACAACTCGAGGAATAAGTTGAAAGTATCAGAGACATGGGATTAATTGGCGATTTGTAATCAGAAAGGTGTCGCCAATAAATTGTGCAATCTCCCAAAACATGGGTATATCGGTACTTCGTTTGATTTTCACAACCTTTTAATATATATATTTTTCATATAGAAAAATGCAAAATGCACACACGTGCAACATGATTTTTTATTCCATAATCATGTATACGGCATTGAATCCATTTTTGAAGTCACAATTTTGATATTAACCTTAATATGATGTAATGGTTAGGCAAGTACTGCGGTTTCCTCCACCATATACAACTGGCTAGTCACGACTATTCCGCAATATGGCAGAAAAAGTGACGAAGAAACCAAGATTCCGAATTCCAAATTTATGAATTGATATTTTAAAGTGACCATACATAAAATTAAAAGATAATAGCATAATCTATATACATAGGTTTCTAACTTACCCAAAGAGAATTGTGGCGGTGCCAGTTACGACCAATCCTGCGACGAACATAAACTTTGGACCTGCCTTCGTAAGCTGCAACATACAAAGAAGGAGTTGGCACCTTCACATTTTCACGGTACGATACGATATTGTTATTGCCTTATCGAGTCGATACGTTAACGATAGTGTAAAAGCTGTTGACAGCCTCCCAGGGGCCTAGTAGAAACGTATCTCAAGTGACAAAGTTGCGAGAACTTCGTGGAAAAGCATCTCATGTGATAATTTAGTGGAACGGTATCTCATGTGATAAAGTTGCCAGAATTTAGTAGGAAAGTATCTCATGTGAGAAAGTTGCCAGAACTTAGGGGAAAATTATCTCACGTGACAAAGTTACCAGACCTTAGTGAATAGGTATCTTTCAAATTAAGTTTTGAGTTTAACGGATTTCATGAGTGCTTCTCTTTTTCTATTAACCATGCGTCAGGCCTAGAAATGTGTGAAGCAAATTGTTTTGAGCATTGTTCTCTAGGTAACCTGAACTACAAGGGTGTTATCAATGGATATTGAGTGCTTAGCTAAAACTTTCGTGGTCTTTGACTTGGTGGAAGGCAGTCAACTGTGGTACAAGCCACATAAACACCTCAGAATTTTCCCTGAGGTCTATCTTTTACATATTTGGTATAAAATCACATTTGATAAAAAATATATTTAACATAAATGGAACGATAACACTTTGAGGTGTAATATTTGTCACATTATTGCTTTGTTATCAAAATATTTTTTATATATTTTAAGCGATATGTACACTACGTTTATGAGGCCAAATAATTGCGGTAAGGGCTTTATACAAAATATATGACATCGAAGTTTGCAAAATATGGTAGCAAAGATTCAACTAGTTTCATTCGGCAGAATGGCTCAAGCACAAAATAAAACAGTCGTTTTAGCTTATTGAAATTAAACTCATTACTGTGTGGAGATAAAACAACGCCTACCCAAACCACCACACGTGGCAGTTCATTCATAATTGCTCTGTGTGTATGAGTAAAAGTTTGTAAATGCATTTAACAGTAAAAGATATGCAATAAAATACAGTATAATTGTATACATACATATTTGGAGTAAATTGGAATAACTGCTAAGTGGACGACAGAGGTAGCGGTGGAGGCTATACCGAAGTATGACAAGGACGTGCCCTTCCCGACAACCTGTGAAGAAACAGAAACAATACAACATATAGCAAACATAACACACGCACTGTGAAAGATGATATGTATACATGTATAACAAAGTATGGGTCTGAAGAGGTTATATAACTAAAATGCACTAATACTACATTATATGTTTTTTTCATTGTTTTTTTAAAGACGACACCGGGACATTTCTGTTCTCCAATCCACACTCCGGTTTTATTATTAATACTACATTATATGTGTTTACTTTCATTTACTTCACCTAAGTAGTATGTGATGAATGTGTACTTACCACCAAAGGAAGAAAGGTGACGCCTGAGGCCATAAAGACGAAATTTATAAATTTGAATGTGCACATGAAGACCAGACTGATATATTGTATTTTAGTGTAACTGGGCGATTCTTCGTCTGAATCATCGGGCTGACCCTCTTTGTCGGGGTTCTTTTCGTGTTCGGGTTTGGCTGGGGTGAGGGAGAAGTTGGCGTTGTTTGGGGGTGGTCTATTGTTGTTATGCTGCAGCGCCGAGTCTGTGAGAAGGTACTCCTTGTCAGAGTTGACCACCTCCTCCCAGTGCCCGCGGACGCCGTAGTACGTAGACGTCGACGTGGACGTGGATGCTAACGTGGCCGGGCTGGCGTGGAGTTCCCCCGTCTTTAATTTGTCAGCCTCCAGTAAGCCCTCTAGCTGGTTCCGCAGCGCTCGGTAGGGGGCGGCACTTGTAGTGTCCTTTGCCGCCACCAGGGGGTTCATCTCGACACCCTTGTCACCCATCCTGGTACTTCCCCTAAAAAGTAAAACTGGGGTAATCAATATTTATTTTAATGATGATGATGATGATGATGATGATGATGATGGTGAAGATAATGTATATAAGGCTGATTGCTATGATGATGATGATGATGATGATGATGATGAAGAAGAAGAAGAAGAAGAAGAAGAAGATGATGATGATGATAGTTATAGAGATGAAGACGATGGTGATGATGATGATGATGATAATAATGGCGGTGGCTATGTTGACGACGAAATGTACGATGAAGATAACGCTATTGATGATGATGGTGAAGGAGATAGTCATGATGATGATGATGATGATGATGATGATGATGAGTATGGTGGTGATGATGATGATGGTGATGATGATGATGATCATCATCATCATCATCAGTATTATCATCATCACCATCATCATCATCATCATCATCATGAATATAATGCTGTGGAAGATGATGGTTACGAAGATGGTGATGGTGATGATGATTTTGATATAAATGATAATAAAGATGAAAATATTTCATTTTATCAACGTCGAACTTTTTAATCACCTTTCGATGTGTTTACGCTCGCTTTCAATGAAAGACAAATGGTCAATATGATAGATCATGTATAGAACTAGCAGCACTGAGTACGAATCGTTTTCTTTCTCCTAAAGTATACAAACCTTACCAAAAATGACGTAGCTTACATAAGGGAAATGAAATTGGGAGAGCGGCAGTAACCAATTTTGACGTCAATGCTCACCTCTATTTAAACCATTAAAGAATCTTTGAAATATGATTCAACAATATGTAACAAAAATTGTCTCCAATAGACACAATATGTGAAATCCTATATATACTTTTACTGTCTGTACAATACTAATCTATATATGACATTGGAATAAAAGATATAAAATAAAAATTCTGACGTCAAAGGAATTACCAAAAAAGCCAGAGATTCGGGCTTCACTAGGTTGTGACCTATAAAATTCAACAAGCAAAAAAATAATGATATACTACTGCTCCTTTATATTTCTGATCTTCTTATCCATATCATAAGTGCCCATTGCCTCAGAAAATCTACCGATCCGGTGTGGCGGTGGGGGGATGGGCTTTGAAATTCAAACTGTGGATTTCCTATCTGAGAATGGTCATTTAGGTCTTTCGAAAAAGAAACCTTCGGAAGATCTACATCTCTGTTAAAAGCGAACACCCAGCCCCCCCCCCCCCCCCCTTCTTACAGAATGAACCAGCCTCTGGGCCAGACATCCTGGGCCAGGTATTGTCTTTCATTGCACAAACATGTTTTTTTTTAGAATTAAGTCAATCTTCTATAAACGTGTAAGCTGAAACAACTGCATTAAGTTGAAATGACTTCATATAATATGTAAGTTAAACAACTGTAATAGGTTTCTTTAAACAGTTTAGGTAAACAACTACAATATGTTAAAACAGCTTCCTATAAACATTTCAGTTAAACCACTATGGATAGGTCAAAACTTCTTACAAACCCATGGGTTAGAGAGATGTGTGTTATAAGTTAAGGCATCATTGCCCACAGCGACCAAAATTAGCGTGACAATATGGGGAAACTTTGTGGCAAAAGCATGGTTGAGAAAATATTTGAAGGATATATTTTTATCAGAATACTAAAACCAACCCTACTAAAATATTTTGTAAAATAAGTTCTAAATTCCAGGTTTTTGTCATAAGTATGGAAGACCTAGACAATTTCAAGAGTAACTCCCGCGCGTTAACGGGTTGAAATTACTTCTTATAAACGTGTTTTAGTTCAAAGCATTGGTGGCCATAGTCACATATCCTGCATTTCTAGAATTACTGGTTGTATAGCTATCTCTCGCACGAAAGGATAATAACTTGCTTGCGATCCGGCTCTTAATGATAAAAATAGCTCAAGCGCAATGACCATTTCAGTATAACAGAGGCTCAGAAAGAAGCCAGGCTATTTTAGGAAATGATATATCGTGCTCCTCGGAGGCATAGTCAGTGCACTGTGCATGCATGATCTTCGCCTCCCATGCGTTATACAGCTGTCATCCCTTGTGGATAGATGGCACTTCGGTATACCAGTGAGAGTAGTTGGAAGTCGAACACAACCCCACCATGTGGCAATTGTATGAACTAAACAGCCAACAGTAGCCTTAGCAGCATTGCGCAGGATTCATCTAGCGGCCGGGAGTGACAAAAAACTAAACAATTTTAATGATTTGATTTGACTTTATTCGGTCTAGTACGATGTATATTACATAGCATTTGGCAAACAGAAAAATCATATATAAAGGTGACTAGTAGTTGGAGTCATTAACTGCTATGCAATAGAATTCTAACCAGACACAGAATATATACACTAAAAGTTAGAAACTTATAATTAGACGACCTGGCAATTTTTTATGGATACCTGTCTGTTGTCAAGCCAACTCATGGATCATCAATTAAAAAAAACATATTTCAGTTGATTTGTGGACAAAGTTGTATCATTGAACATACATGAAATTTATTTACCTGAATGAAAATTGGTCCAGAGCATCTTGTTATGATTTAATGGTTATAGCAATGTGATCTAAGAGTTTCATCAAGAATTTAGTGTATTAAAGGTTCATCGGCAAGGAATGTCACCTACAGCATGAATCCTACCAGATAATTTCATCTCTTGTATCATTTAAACGACAATTTCCAGGGGGACTCCAAGAATGAATAGTTTAATCCGTTCCCACTTGTAGCATCTAAAATGTTCACAATAATGCTTTTATTGGTCAAACTTTCCGGAAAAAAGCGTATTTTGTAAAATACTTATAGGAGAAATATGGTTCCGGAAAAAAAGCATATTTTGTAAAATACTTATAGGAGAAATGCTATTGAGAGGTCAAACTACAATTTTCTTGCTATTAATTTGCAAGATTAAGTTTCTTACCCAAGGTATTTTCAAAAATATCATTGAACTATATAACTTTTTTCAAACCGAGCAATTTGCACGAATGAGCTACTAGGAAAAGAGCATTTCGGTAAAAAAATCTAAGTAGAAAAGTTAATCAGATAACAACCATCAACTCTCCTGCATATTGTTTGCAAAGTCAAATTAATTCGAAGTCATTTACACAAATCCATATGACATGTGTTGAAGACCTCAACCATGACGAAATATATATATATATATATATATATATATATATATATATATATATATATATATATATATATATATATATATATATATATATATATATATATATATATATATACATACATACATACATACATACATACATACATACATACATACATACATACATACATACATACATACATACATACATACATACATACATACATACATACATACATAGATACATACATACATACATACATACATACATACATACATACATACATACATACATACATACATACATACATACATACATACATATATATATATATATATATATATATATATATACATATATATATATATATATATATATATATATATATATAGGATGGCCTGGTTCACACAGTTATAATGACAATGCTATGATAGGAGATAAGAAGGTTATTAACTATTAAAGCTAGAAATGCAGCATAGTTATCAGGGGTTTTATTTCATATCTAATCTTTAGCCCTAGCGACCTTCCCTCATGGATAATAATAATAATATTTATTTGACTGTAAATCGCTTTACAAAAGGTATAACATAGAGTAAAAATAAAAGATACAAAAAAGAAAAGAAGAAATGTGTCTTTGATTACACAAATGACACTTAGAATGTGTTAACACACATTAATTAGGGTTTATACCCAAAAACTATAACAAGAAAAACCTGGGCATCCATAAATATATACATGGATGCACGCATGAATGATCAGGATGGATTTGTGTCTGTAACTCGGGAGTTCAGATAAGGAGAGAAATCCATTTCAGGGTCGCTCTGCCTGGTAGACTGAAGCAATATGGAATTAACTGGTCCAATTTAAACCAAGCACTGCTTGCAAAATTCTTCAGGAGAAAAATGGTTAAGATATCATCTTTCTAACTGTGTTCAATGGAATCACGAAAGTGGACATGTAGAAAATAACGGTAAAGAATGTTGGTTGTTCTCAGTCGCATATTTTGATAATGCTCACACTCATACCCGTCAAGTCTCCTGTTTTTAACAGGAGTCTCCTGTTTTTTGGACTTCATTTTACCTGCCTCCTGTTTTTCTCCTGTTTTTTTCTTGTCTCCTGTTTTTCTCCTGTTTTTCTAGAAAACAAGTCTAAAGCGACTTTAATCTCCTGTTTTTCCTCAAGTTCAGCCCAGATCTACTTAAACTCCTATTGTTTAGCACGCAACTCAGCTCTTCTAGCCTGCCTAAACAATACTCAGTTGACCCAATTGAACCCAGCTTGCCCAAAAGTTGCAATTACCCTAGATAACCAATTAACCATTCCTATTTCTAGCAGTAGATATGTTTTTTTAAATTTGATTGGCACTACATTAGGTAGGAGCCACCTGGATGGACGTTGGTAAATTATATATACAGGTGCGGCACCTGGTGGAAAGTTGGTAAACTGACGTATATGGTAGCCGCGTGAGAAAATCTCCTGTTTTTTTTTGTCTGGGGTTGACAGGTATGCACACTTATCATCTCTTGTTAGGAAAAATATAAAGAGAGTGAAACTGTCACGTTGGTTCGGAGTATACACTTTGGCACTGAAAGCAGAACAGACGTTTTTGTTTTTGTGCTTTACTCTCTTCTCTCTGATGTCTACCACAAGAACGATAACCGGGAACGATAATCCTTATGCTGCTGGTGACTAATTTGGACATTACACAATGATGCAAAAAACCTCAACAATGACTGAAACCCTGGCATATGGGTACTCATGTGAGGGTACTCAGCGAGAGCTATCCAATGAATAACAACATGACAGGGTTTTAAATGGTTTTACAGAGACTTTGCAACCTTGTGCTTTGGACGAAAATAGCCTCAGCATAGGAAGGATTAAGGTTTGCTTTTGGCAGACCACTATACACTATCAAATTTGCAAAGGAACATCCTTTAAGTTTGAAGTCGAACCACGTGCCTTCGTGTCGTGGTTTGACATCGATCTCCGCAGGCCACGAATTAGGCATTATAGGCTTTATAGCCTGTCGTTATAGCAATACCAATACATTGTAACAGCACCAAGCAGAAACACGAATTATAAAAGGGCCATATATACGGCACGCCTCCATGCATGAATGAGTTGAATGATGGTTTATTTAAGTATGATGCGAGCATAATCTTGACGCATTAATGTTCGTGTTTTGTGATGGTCATTTGAAAAACATTTTAAATTTACTTTTAAAATAGGATAGATTCACATTACCTATATCGGGGAGTTTCTGTAAGTATGTATATCACTGCTTATATTCGCTGAGCTTCTGTTTTTGGTATGCACGTGGACAGATACTAATTTCAGATTATGAATAATGACATCTTATAAATGCACTGACGAAAGATGTCGCCGCAAATGACAAATGTCTGTCACGGCGTGAATGATACAAACATTGATGAAACTTCGATTGGAATTCTAATTAATTGGTTTTAAATCAATTATATATCAACTCATCCAAAATCAATTTGAGATGATTTCGATCATCTAAATAGAGGAGAATTGCATTTGTCTTGAGAAATTCAGTCAGGTGAATTACCTTTATCTAAGGGGGAAATAATTTACTATGAAAAATCACATTAAACATATCAATTATGAATAAATTATAGGATTATCGTGTGGTTATTCCCCCCCCCCCCCCACGTATTGTAGTGTATCGGGTCTATCATTGCGGTTGATTGAAGCTCTTTTGAAAAAGAACTACCTATGAGTAACTCTTCATATCTTGGACCATGCACTGATATTCTGCTCAGCGTAATCCTAGCAGATTTTTTTTCGGACAATGCGCCCTTTCTAGGTTGAGTGGACAAATGAAGGCACGGCAGGCAAAACCCCATATCCAACCCCATAAGCCACCCTAAGCAGCAGATGTGTATGTAGAACATACACATAGAGTTATATCTTATACCGTAACCGGTCTGTATACCCAATGCTCACCCGCTCTGGAAAACTCGACCTAAACCAATCCTGTTACGTATTCTGAGAATGATTTTTTCAGACAGAAGTATATCTGGGAAACTATTTGATGGAGAATGTTTCATCACCACACTATCAGCGACCCTTCTTCTATTACTCATTGTATTGATGTATGATGATACTGACTGAACCAAAAATAAAATAAAAATATATGTTCTACAGGTTATTAATCTTTAAAAATGATTCCTTCTACTAGTGTGCCATTTCCCTTTATTGCACCTATAAATATAGAGTATCACCGTTTTTTATTCTATGCACTATTGGGACATACAAGTGCATGCGGTAGCCTATGAGTACTAGACAGGGTATAGGTGAGATATTTGTCCCCAGTGAATATTTTCAAACCTCATTTCAGACTTTCCTAGGGTTAGCATCATGTTACTTCTTGTAACCGTATATTAACTAACAGCACAACATCTTTATACTCTCATATTATTGTATCGCCTTTATACTATGACAATATGCTTTTGTAATAGGAATATTACAGTCAATAAACATATATACTGCGGACTTATTGATTCTGTATTATTATTCTTTTGATTTGATTTCGAACATTAATGCTGACAAATATATTCAAGGGTGCCTTAATTCCTTCGTATTTAACATTTGTTTTATACTGCATACATACTCCATATATATATATATATATATATATATATATATATATATATATATATATATATATATATATATATATATATATATATATATATATATATATATATATATATATATACTTAGCTGTATATATATTCCTTGTATGGCATGCATTTTTGAAAAGAATATATACCTGCACTCTGTATGCTTTGTACCTACATGTATATTAAAGTACAATATATAGATAAACAATGCAACTACAGACGTATGTCTAAGCAGGTTAGGAGCAATATATGTGACATACCTTATACGAAAATAATATTTCCTTCAATAACTGTCCGTCTTTAAGCATATATGTTCACTTTGCGCTCTTTTTGATGAATTGTCAGTATTTCACCGCACTTTTCCTTCGCTATTCCTATGTTCCTTGGTAAGCTACACAGCAGTTTGTATCATCCTCTTGCTTCATCTCTCTCAAACGCCTCAATGACCACAGTGCTGGTCATACCTGGTCAAGTAAGGCCAGTTAGACAGGTCTTCCCCCGGTTGACCACCGTAAACCGCTAGATGCTATTTATAGCGACAAAAACTGGTTCAAGTTTACAACGCTCACGGTTAGCAGCTTTGGAAACCCCGCGAGATGTTACCATATATGGCATGAAAGACGGCGAGATTTCACTCGTTCGGGGTCTGTCGCGATCACTGCGCTTGATTGCTGAACACAACTCATCTGGATTGGTTGCTTTTAGTATAGCTGTTTCATCCTGGTATAGGTGAACCGGTCCAACCGAATCGTGAAGCATCAGATGCAAATACTGCAAGTCTTCATTGACTTTTCTGATCCGGTTCTCAAGCACAGTTAACATTGTGCCTTAACGTATGTCGTATCTTGGATTAAGAAAAGAATGGATATGTAACGAGAGACCAATTACTATATGCCCTATAGTTACATGCTAGCCTCATGCCAGGACTAGCAGATAAGGCAGCAGCACGAGGTCACGTGGGAACAAGGACCAATCAGGGCTCCCGCATCGATTACATTACAGAGAAACCTTATCTCCACCACCTGCTGGGGGTGCCCAGAGCACCTATTAGCGACTATTAATTGACACTGGTTGAGGCTAGCATGTTCAGGTTGACCGGCTGGTTCCCATTCCATGTGTTGGTCTTCTAAGGTCGTATGTATCCTCATTGATCACAAACTTAATTATGAAAGGTACTGTACATAAAAAAATACAAACAAATAATTAATTCTCCATTCATAGAAGAGTACTAAAACAACCCAAGAACTTAGATAATGATAAAGATACATTAAGTACAGCAGTGTCTATCCGATCGGCTTTCGAAAAATATCATCATATTGGGCCCAGTGTGCAGTGACCATGATATGGCTGGGTGTTCAGCGCCAACATTTGCTGTCAGGTCACCAGAGTATATCTTTAGTATATATATGATTACCATATCAAAACATGCAGAATTTAGATAATGTTTAGCGTTGATGTAAAAGCCGGATCACCCTTTTTTTGGCAGCATCAAGGCCCGACCACAATGCCGGCAATGTTATACTGTTTGAAAGATTTTCAAATTTTTATTTGAGAAGAAATATAGATTTTAAAATATGGCTTTTTATGATTCAAAATCAAGCATTAAATGTGAAGTTCTTGATATGGTCGTCAGCTGTCTCTCTGAACCCAATACCTCGTCGTTGAGGGCATAGTAGGGTATTCGACAAGGTGACAGTACCATCTAACACTTAAAGTCCATTTGAAAAATACCCTGCAGTTAGAAATTCATTAAACTTTGCATAAGCTATGATTGTCAGATACCCTTTAAAAAAGGGGGTTACCAGTCATCCCATCCACATAACCACATAAGTTGCCCCAAAGCGGCATTAAATTTGCAAATTTCACGTCTAAAATTGAAAATCCATTAAAAAAACCCACATTTAGAATATCATCAAACCTTGCACAGACATTCATTGCCAGGTCCCCTTTGAATGTATACATTGTTTGCCACTTTGGCGCCACCTATAAGGACGGCAAGACTGGTGACCCCCCTTTTTATTTTAGATATTCAAAGGGGACCTGACATTGGATGCCTGTGCAAGGTTTGATGAAGTCGTTATAGCCGGGTATTTGTTGAATGGACTTTCAATTTTAGATGTGAAATTCACCTATATGGACGGGATGACTGCCGCCCAAAGTAGCCAACAATATAATTTACGAACGGAAGTGCCGAATTTGATAAGAATGGGCCTCTTGAAATAATGGGCTGGCAACTTGCATGTAACATATTATGGGCTGCGTCTGACTCGTTTACCTTTACGTGTGCATCAAGGAAAGGCGGTAGTAATTCCCGGATTCTTCAGTTTTCTACACCATCCACATGAGTTAATCACGATGTTGCTCAATTTGACAGAAAAATGATTTTTTAAACTTCAAATTGCCCACATTTGCAACAGGATTTTTTTATTTTCCATAACATGTAATAAAGCAGTGTACTTTTCAAAAGTAAACAAATGTTACAAAACATTCAATGTCATATGATACACATTTACAATATAAACCAGTGTTATATGAAAAAAAAAGAAAAAAGAGAAATTAGTAGAGTTTTATGTTCCCTCTATGTATGTGTATTCTATAACTTGTACCAACTATTTTTGGTATCTGTACCCGTCATTAAGGTATCAATGAACAGTTTCCAGTTTTGATTAAATGTGTCTATATTGTTTTTCATCATTTCAACCCATTCATCTTTTTACATTACCTATAGCTATAGTCACTTTCACCCTTCTTTTCTTTTTTGGTATACTACATCTTTTACCGTGATGATTATTAGTTGTGTGATCTGATTATTTTCCATACAACCAAAGAAGTGATGTCATATACGAACTTCCTATTTTGAAGTTCTTGCATTCATCCAGCATATTCATAAGTCTCAGACTCACTTCAAAGATAAATTGATGTGTTTTTGATACTAAGGCTAATTGGAAATATTGTCCACAGAAATAAGCTTCTATAGGCAAGGCATAGACGTGCACTCTTTTGTAAGTTCATGGCACATATCATAATTATCAGAATTACCCAAGTACCAAACAGGATGCTTTACTAAATGTACATATCATGTATATAAATTTGAATTTGATGCCGGATTATAATAATCCTGATCCATAAGAGACCAGACATACTTCCAATCTAAGTTTTCCACTCGCATTTGCTGGGTACCGGGTATTCGGATCCCTTGTATCATTCTAATGACGTCATTAAAACTCAAATAACTCAATAAGAATGATTTACTCATTCATTTCGCTAGTCATGTTTTACTCTTGAATTATAGACATATAATCAACACACACAGTGAATTTCAAATTGGTTTCAGAGTTGAGCATATCAGTAATAAGCAAACTACTAGTATATGCTCTTCAGGTTTGAGCAGGTTTATCTCAATAAATGCATTTTGTAATGAGAGTATTGAATTTTCCTTTTCCTTGCAATCTTGACAGACATCAGAGATTTCACTGTACCAGGCTTTTTTCCTCATCGTCTTTTCTGAAAATGATTTCAAAATCATACATCACTTTAACATATTTTTTTTTCGCAAAAACACTCATCAGTAGTTATTGAATATATATATAGAAATGGCATCAGAATACCTAAGAAGGGGCATGCAAGATGCAATAATACTTAGAATTGGCAGAGACAATTATGACGAAATAGTATCCAGAGGTGATTATTATTTTCTGCTTATGGGGAGAATCCCCGAAGATATCCCAGAAAAGACCATGATGGAATTATGGTCAGTAGTATGTATCTGTGTTAGTAGAATGTACTGGTATACGCTGAAGAATAGAGCTGGAGTCGGGTGAGCTCACGCCTATGTCCATATTTAATATACAGGAAGGGATCCTTATCTATTTAAACTCCCTTGCTAGTGTGTTGAATGTGGATAGTACCTTTTGAAAGCTTATGAACACTCCATTACTGTCCGCAGCTATTTCTCTGTTGTAACCACAAATTATATCAAGCCTTATTAAGAGAAATCGTACCTTAGTAACTGATACAGGGATTTATGTACCACGCCCTTTTTCGTTAAACTTTAACCCCTTGCGTTCTAGTAACTTCAATACACAATACCTCTTTTGCGTTTTACTACTCTCTAGTTTCAACTTCTTAATACATGTATATCTTTGTTCATATTTTGTTATCCTGTTATTTCCATATATACCATATATGCTTTTGTAATTTGCTTTACAAGTCAATAAACATATATATATATATATATATATATAAATATATATGTATATATATATATTACTGTTAACTCAATACCCCTTTAAATGTGTTTGGTATTAATGTTAACTCAATACCCCTTTAAGTCTGGTTTGTATTACCCTATTTATGGAGTTATGCTCTACTAATAGTAGTCCGGCCACGTGTGTTCTCTTTATGTGAATTGGTTAGGGTACTAAAAGGGCAGTTTCGAGCCACGCATAGCACAGAGACTCGCCCTCCAACAAAGCTTACTGTTACCATTGCGGAGAGCAAGGCGTAGGTGATCACGTCATCGCTGTATCCTCTTGCACTGAAACAATAAACATGATTGTCGAAACCTTAGATGAATAGACGCATGGATTCGTCGCCACAGGCCAATTGCCCAATCCCGCCAAGATTAGTTTCAGTGTGACGTCACAAGGAGACAAATACCAATGAGGGCTCTCGTATCATTACAGAGAAAGTTGCGCACCAACATGCTGAGCACGCACCTCTTGAGCGATCGTGGCCAACATCCGGACTATTAGTTAAAATATCTATGTATTATGTATAAATGTCAGTAGTAACAATATGTAAAGGTTTATGTTTTGTTTTAGTGACCTATCTTACGGCCGCTCAGAAATATTATTGTAAACTGTATAAATTTTGCGCATTATGTGCAGTCAATAAAGATACAATACAATACAGTTGTAGGCAGGCTGTTAAGGCTTCTTCTATGTATAGAACCTTTAAAATGATACCCATCCACAAACAAGTCGTGATGAGTCATACTTTAAACATATTAGGAAAAAACAGATCTATAACAGAGAAGGCATGTGACAATTAGAATGAAAATCTTTCAAAAAAAATGGAAAACTTCTCTTTCAGAAAGTCTTTCTCTCGACTCAGTATGTTTGATGAGATATATCTCAGATATATCCAATTTAGAACTTTACACCGCCGATTCTTTACTAATAATTTGTAGTTCAAAATGAACAAGAAAAACTCTCCTCTCTTGTCATGATGAACAAGACTCTAATGAACCTATGTTGATTATAACATAAGCGAAGAGACGATTATATTTGGTAAAATGCAAAAAGCACACTAGTTAAACGTTATTATTATTAAAATCACAAAAAAAATTATCTTTAATGTCAGAAGAATGTTTCTACTCCAAGCCTAGAAGGTGTGAAGAGAAATGTAAAATTACTTTTTAACTATGCAATGCTAAAGTTTAGAGTAAATGCAAGAGAAGAAAAAAATTGAGAAAAGATGGGCTTTAATGATTTACTATTATGAAGAATAACAATAACACTGTCTTATTATGTATTAATATGTTATTTATGTAATTTATGTATTGCATTTATTGTACCCAAATACAAATCTTATTATTTTTATCTTTTATTTTGGGGGGGTGTCAAAATGGTGGCCGGTCATGTCACAGCCCATCTGATTTGCCGTTTGCATGCTGGGGAAATTTGGTGATGTGTCAATATTCTGGCACTCTCATTGGATGATGTGCCTCTTTGGGATCAGTCAATATTGTCCAGTCCATCAACTGTTTTGATGGACTGGTTGGGAGATATTCCCTAGTATAGGAAGTGGTCATAGCATGAATTAACCAACCAAAAGAGAGATTGGTCAGTGGTTATAATATATATATATATATATATATATATATATATATATATATATATATATATATATATATATATATATGTATATGTATATATATATATATATATATATATATATATATATATATATGTGTATATATATATATATATATATATATATATATATATATATATATATATATATATATATATGTATATATATATATATATGTATATATATATATATATGTATATATATATATATATATATATGTATATATATATATATATATATGTATATATATATATATATATATATATATATATATATATATATATATATATATGTGTGTGTGTGTGTGTGTGTGTGTGTATATCTGAGTACACGTGGAAAGCCATCGGCTAACGCAAAGTAACTTTGAATTGAATTGAATTGAATTGAATTGAATTGAATGTTTATTGGCTGTAACATAGGTCACAAAAATCATACAATTACAAATAATATATTCATACGTCTAATACATACTATCATTTACCTCAGGCAATAGAGTAACCTGTTACATAGTACTACTTAACGAAAAAAGAAACACAGAACTTAAGGAAGTTAAATTTAAGTTACCCATCTAGTCAGAAGGAAAAGACAAATATATAAACATAGAATCGCACCAAAGGGTGCAGCACCATTAGGGGTACCAGATTCTCTCATTGTCAGGTTTTGTATCAAATATAATATTTTACCAAAGGGTTTTCAACTGTGCCGATATTTAAACTGAGTGTCACATACCCACAGGGTAGCGCAAAGAAATTATCATTAATAAACACACCATTACATATACTAGTTACTGTAGCTTAATTTTAACGTCTTACTAAAGTAGGGTCTACCATTGTCGCATTAGGTGTCAGGCGACATATTGTACATCTAATGTAGCACTCCCCATAAGAGATTATCCATACTGTTAAACAGACAAAATTTAAACGTTTAAGGCTTTACACCTACATCAACAAAGTAGCATAAAGGATTCAAGCGGTTTGAGTGAGTGAGTGAGTTGACGAGGAACTCCTCATACAAAAAGAAGAAATAAGGTGAACCCGCAAGTGTTACTGTCTAGGGTTTCTCACCCATATCCATTAAGGGAGCTAAACGTTATTGAGAAAGTTACCGGCTGGCAATCTCATCTAGCTTCTACTAGAATACTATAATTCGAGTCTACCACTATGGTGAACTGTCGGCATTACTAGAAACATAAATAGTTGAGACACATCAGAAAAAACACACCACCGAGGTGTGAATGCAACCCTAATACAAATATAGTGATTAATACATATAATACCGTGGCAGACTACTGAGATTCAGTGGACTGTTGTGCATATTGGCGCATCATCTAAATTCAATCAGTCATTAATAGGTCTCTCCCCTAAGCCGGGGAGGAGAGTTAGTCAGCACGACTGTTTACAGCTGAGAATCTACCTTACCTTGTATTGTCACTCCTTTCTACCTATACTGGGTACAAGCAAGATACTGAGGGTTTTCCCCTCCCAGAGATACACAGCTACTACTCTTCCTAAGAGATCACATTTGTTCTTACGTACATATCTCTAGTCAAGAGCATCATTGTTAGTACAACAAAACAACTCAGAATATGTGAAACAAAAAATAGAAAATACCCGTAAACGGAGAGTGTTTAAACACCTGATACTAGTATAGTTATCAATACACTTAATACTATACCAGATCACTGCAAATTGATTTTTTAATTTTGTATATTTTTTATTCAGTCTGGCATGGAAAAAAGCGAGTCATAACATACAATAATTGTGTGTGGATCTGGAATTATCATATGTAAGATACAAAAAAACAAAGGTATATAACAAATAATATATAGAGACATGGTTGACATGGTTGCAAATTATGACAGTTCTGATTGAAATGATAGGGTGATAACATATTTATTGAATGTATCTTAGTGATTGTATCTGAAAAAGTTAAGTAATAAAGACCACTTGCGTTCAAATATGATTCGTTTGTTGTTTATTAATAATTTGTATAAATCGTGATTGTATACATTCTTAACATTAAGTTGTACTTGTAATAATCGAGGTTTTTTGTTATCAAGTTTACTTAAGTAGATCACCTTTTTTGTATTCAAAATTATGATATTAATGGTAGCATTGTTTTCAAGATCTCCAAGTATTTTCCTTCGGTCCGTTAAGATGTAGTCATTATTTGAGATTTCTTTAATCCAATTCTCTACCTCAGACCATAAGTGACGAATGTGTATACAATCTAGCAGCATATGATAATTGCTATCCTTATCAGCACAACAAATGGAACAAGTATCATCATTCATGATTTTGCATTTTGTTAACACATCATTAGTATAAAATCTATAATGAAGGGTTCTGAATTGAGTATAACGCAAATAGGTATCCTCTACCTGATTATTTGTAACAGAAAAAGATCTCTTTACGTCATATGGAAGTATTGGAATATCTGCCTTATCATACCATTTGGTGCATATATTTTGAGCAATGTGGGAATTTTTGGGGTGTAATGATTTGTAAATGTTAGATACACCAGATGAATCTTTATTAATAATTTTGTTAAGTAGACTGTTTGACGGTCTTGTTAAGTTAAAGTTGGGGAGTTCTAGATGATCAAGAAAGAGTTTAACAGTTAAAGCAAAGCCACCATATTCTAGAAAATTTGTTTTAATCTTGTATGTTTGTTGGAACTGTTCAAGATTCATAATTTTGCAATCTTCCGTTAGGATGTCCCCCACAATGCTCACACCTTTGATAAACCATTTATGTTTGAGAGGTAATCTCAAGGTACTGTTATACCATAGAGGGATATTACAAACATTATTAATTTCAGTGCAGACATTGCTTTTAAATAATAATTTGAGGCTAGATAATACATCACGCCAGAAAGGAATTTGTATAATCTCATACATTCTTTCAGTGTAATCATTACCGTAATTAAAAATTTCGTGGAAATCTTCCATGTCCAGGAAGATTTTCCATTTACCATTAGAGCTTAAGAATCTTTTAAGCCAACCTAATTTTAATGCTTTATCAAATAAAAATAGATTATGCAGTTTCAAACCACCAGCATTTACTTCTGCTTCAAGTATGGTTTTACTAAATTTTGCTGGCTTGTCATTCCAAATGAAAGATAAAAAAATGTTTTTTAATGTTTTAAATGTTTCTGGTTTGGGGCTTGGGAGGGACAGAAGGATTTGTGTGATTTTTGATAGTAGTAGAGATTTAACTATTGTAACTTTACCGTAAGGAGTTAGTTTACGAGTGCTCCAGGTTCTTATTAACTTTTTAATCTTTACAATTTTGGAGTTTAAGTTTAATTCAGTTATCTCAGATAATTTAAAAACATCGTATTCTATTCCTAGTACTTCAAATGTGTGAGTCCAGTTCAAGCCGAACTGTCCTTCCCATGATATCCTTCTGTCCCTTGCCGCCCCAATTTTAATGACTTTAGTTTTGTCTCTATTAATTGCCAATCCTGATATTTTGTCAAACCACCTCAGTACATCAATGACACATCTCAAAGTGTCGTTATCATCTTTAAGAAAGAGAGTAGTGTCATCAGCATACTGACTTAGTTTAGACTCAATATCCCCTATCATTATACCCTTTATGTCTTTGTTTTCTCTAATCACATGGGAGAGCACCTCAGCACAAATAACAAACAGGTACGCTAATATGGGGTCACCTTGCCGGCAACCTCTAGAAAGTTGTATTCTAGCAGAAAAGTGACCATTTTGTTCAATTTTAGAAAAGGAGTTTTTTTGTAAAAGTTTTACAGCGTTTTTAATAAAAGTTCCGTAGTTAAATAATTCCAAGCAGAACTCTATGAATGACCATTCTATGGTATCAAAAGCCTTAGCATAATCAACCACCACAAGGAGGCCACCCACGGAGTTCTGCTCACAGTAGTTCATTGTGTCTAATAAAAGTCTAGTGTTTTCGCCTAGAAATCTGTTAGAAATAAATCCTGTCTGATCAGGATTAATAAGGTCTTCTAGAGTACTTTTGATTCTATTGGAAATTATAGTAGAATAGAATTTGTAAACGGAGTTCAATAAGGTTAATGGTCGCCAATTTTTGAGTGAGTCTCTACTTTTCCCTGCTTTTGGGATACATGTTATGGTGCCTTCTAATATTAGATCATTTAAATAGTCCCTATTTATTGCTTCTTGATAAACTCGAAATAGCCAGTGCTTTAATTCTTGATTAAACATTTTAAAAAACTCGTTTGAGTAACCATCAGGTCCTGGCGCTTTATTGTTTTTACTACTTTTTATTGCTATTTCTAGTTCTTTTAATGTTAAGGGTCTATTTATATTAGTTTTAGTGTTATCACTTAGTTTGGGGATGTTTTTTAGGAAATGGTCATATCTTGTATGTTGATCTCTATTTGTACATTTAGTTTTGAATAAGTCTGAATAAAATTTTTGTTGCATATTAAGAATTGTCTGCGGATTATTTATTACATTATTATTTTCATCTTTTAATTCATTGATGTTTTTATTTAAAAAGTTTCTTTTTTCTAAGTTTAGGAAATATTTAGAAGGTTTTTCCCAGTCTTTAGTATGTTGATATCTGGACCTTACTTGATTACCTTTTAATTTTTCTTCTCTAATTTGTTCTAATCTTATTTTACACTCTTCTAACTCGGTTATTTTATCATTATTTATTACTTTATTTTTGTCTATTTCAGTTTCTAATGCTAAAACAAGTTTATTTAAATCTATTTCTTGTTGATTTCGTTCTCTAGCTATTTTTTTTGAAAATTTTATTGTTTCGCCTCTGATTTGGCATAGTAGTGTATTTAAAAATAAATCGTTATTTATTGTGATTTCTAAGTTTTCCCCATTATCTTTATTTATGAATTCTGGAGAGTAAATAGGCAGTGCATATGTATGTTTTGCTAAGTTTATAGTTTCCTTTACTAAAGTAATGTAATCTATGTTAGTCAGTAAGTTATTATTTAATTTCCATGAGCCTTTACCTCTTGGATTTGTATTTATATTTAACTTTAGTGATATAGTATTATGGTCACTACGATAGGACATATTTATTTCTGCTTTTGGGGTGAAGGTTAGAATATCTTCTGATATTATGAAATAATCTAGGCGCGATCTCTTGAATGGTTTTTTTGTGCCCCAAGTAAATCTTCTTTGATCCTTATTTTGTTCGCGCCAAATATCAATATAATTATTTTTTTTGATATAAGAGTTAATGGCTTCCCTTGATTTAAGATTTCTTTGGTGTTGATAGTTATAGGTATCTTTCTCACTAAGTGTAGTGTTCCAATCACCGGTTATTATTAGGTATTCAGTTAACTGATGGTCAATTAAGTTAAACAGACGACTGAACCAGTCTGGGTTGTCCTCATTGCATCCATAAATGTTTACTATTTGGATAGGTATTAAATTATTCACTAAAAGATTTAAAACTATATATCTGCCGTCTTTATCTAATACTTTATCTACAATGGAATATTCGAATGTGTTATTAATTAAAATTGCGACTCCTCTAGAATTTGACGAATTTCCCCCTATTATGTACTCTACGTTCCATTCAATTTTTAGGTTGTGAAGGTCTTTTTCAATTAAATGGGTCTCCTGCAAGCATATGATATCAGCTTTCATGTCTTTATAAAATTGCCACATATCGCCACGTTTGCCGGCATCACGGATGCCTCTAACGTTACCTGACACTATATTCAAATACTTTGTGCCCTCAGCCATTTAGATTGAGTGTTACTAACCAATGAAATGACAAGCCAGCAGCCAGAACTGTTTTAAAACAAAGTATATAACATATAACTGAGAACATTAACATGTAACATATAATGAAATTGAAAAATATATATAAAGCCTTATGATTGGTCAAAGGAAATTGGACACAAACATGATGAGAGCACACTTTGCAGTCATTCATTTATACGAGTAGAGGAAGAATCAATCTACTGTATATGATTTAAGGGAGAAAAAAAAGAAATAAGCAATTGTTTGGAATAGGCTTAATATAATTATGTTCATAAATAAACAAACAATATATGCTTTCTCAGCATTATTAAAAAAAGTTAAAACAAGAGAGAGAAGGGGGAGGGAGGATGTTGACTAACCAATCATATCCTTTATAAGGCGTGTATATTCTTAAGTTGTATTTGCCACTTAAACAATACAATTACTGAATATCAATGTATCGTTTATAGCTGGTGTGTATGGCAGCTAGCTTTTAATAGTTGTTATAGTGCAGTAGAAAGGAAGTGACGGATATATCTATAGGAAACAAGAAGATTTATTTTTTTTTCTTTTAAAACCAATGTGTTTTGGGCAAAGTGTAGCAACCACTAGTAATTAGTGTACCCAGTTGTTTCGAATATTATTGTTTGTTTGTTGTTTTGCCCAATTCGAGAAAAATAAAGTTTTAGTGGGTAATTATGTTGTCTTTTATAAATGATGCCAATGTCATATTAGATTATTGTCTAGTACAATGTATTTATATCGTATAGATAATCATGTCTTTTCCTTTCTAAAGCATTTTGTGATTTATACCATTATATATCTGATGCTAGAAATATGGTAATAAATAAATAAATAGTAGGTTTGTTTTACATGGTAACAGGTATATATAAGTTACATGGTACATGGAATACAATACCCTGCTTACACTTTGTAAGTGTATTTATGTAATCTAGTGTGATTACGGCATAGTGTATACACCACTTGCACTTAAATATATCCCAATGTGATGTAGCCCATTCACTATTATGTATATGAGTATTCAGTTTTTTGTTAAGTGAAGCGCAGAGTCCAAAAGACATAATATATTGATTTAATAACTTTTTAAGGTATCGGAAGATGCATATATGGTCTTATGTAGATGAGAGTTGACAATGCTGTGCATTAGGTTATATGTTAGATAGTCATAGGGTGGTGCACATGGGATATATTGTATGTGCATCAAGTATTATTAGACTCCATAGAGAAGTGTGGTGTTAAACCTGAACTGTTTCGCAACAGTTTGAATGGGCATGACCTTTATCTTGGCAACTAGGTGGATTACATCGCCCGTGTCCACAGGCAAGGTGGGGTTCATTCTATTCATGCTGAATGGTGCATTGGAACCGGGTAAGAGTCGGTCTAGAGGTATTTGTTTTACCAGGGAGGTGGCATAGGGGCTAGTAGTACAGCTGTCCTTTGAGATTCCGAAGAACCCGTTGGGAAATTCCTTCATAAAATCTTCCGCCTCATTGTTAGAGCCGTTAAAGTTGAGGTAGTGCACCATGTGTGATTTGGTGAGGTTAGTTTTGAGTAGATTCATACACAGGGTGTGGGCACCTGTACATGTCAGACGAAAGGTCTTAAAGTGTCGAGCGGCTATTTTCAGGAATGAAGTGAAGACCGAAATTTGAATATTCATGGTTTCCTTGTAGCGTGCGTCAATGCCGGCCCCTCCTATCGCTACCACTGAAGAGTCAGTCATCATATTTTCCACTTGTTTTAGATAGAGTGAAGAGCATTTGGTAGCCAGGTTGGGGTGTATACCTAGAGAGATTTTGATGTTTTTGTCATTAAATAGAAGATGGGACCAGGGACTGAAGTAAACCGACGGGTCTGTTATATCGGTTACCACCTTGTGCAGATATTGGTAGGAAGGTGCATGGGTGAGAATAGGTAGATTGCAGAGGGGCCCTTGATAGTCATATACTTTGTAGAGTTCTACAATGTTACAGTAACAGTCAACGAATTTGATTGGTCTCATGGAGATCGCTTCACTTGAGATACACCCTCGTAAGTTGACATAATTGAAGAGTTCTCCAAGGGTCCTCCAAGGCAACAGTTCCGTAACCCTTAAGGGGTTTTGTGCCGAATAAATGTGATTGGTGGAGAGACCCTTGGACCTATCGATATCTCGCATAAAGTTGATCTCTATGGACGTGAATGGGGAGATGCTAAGTCTTGCTAAACCTTCGCGGTTGACTATACCTATCAGATCACTGTCTGTTACACACTCCAGATCGTCCTTTATATAGTCGAAGAACTCATTGTGGCGCATGATGAGACTTCTGAAGTTACGTTGTGGGACATAATACCCATCGCAGTGGCGGATGTCTGGCAGGGAGTGGTAAGCCTGGCACTTCCAGCAAGTAGCATCACCCATCACCCCCCACCAGACATCCGTGAGGTGTTCGTATATCGTATGTCTTTTGAGATTTCGATCCGTCTCGCCACACACCCTACACTTTCTAGAGCTGATTTTGTTCACTTTGCTGTGATCCCCTGTCTCCTCCATATTTAACATCATGAGTTGATAATAGACATCTTCATCTTCCTCAGGGGAGATAAGTTGATCACAGCTTTGTGTAGAACTTTCAGTGATTTTCATTTTCTTAACCTTCCTGTTCACTCTCTCAACCTTCTGTTTTTGGGTATCATTTTCCTGGCCGAAAGAGGAATCAAGATCAGAGCAGTGGGCGGAGGTATCTAGGCCGGTATCAAAGAACTCAGAGGCAGGTTTCCTCTTTACCTGTTGAGAGTTAGAACTTTTATGCATATGTTGCCTGTTGTCCTTTTTAGCCGAAGTTTGTATAGACTCAGCTGAGTCTGTGGATTTATTGAGATCAAGACTAGACCTGTTGGGGTCTGTGTAGTCTACAGAAGAGTTTAAATCAGTAGAGTCTAATGTGCGTTTAGCACTTTGGTATTTATTCCAATTGTTATTTAATTTAGACCGAAGGTCTGTGTTTGGTGAAGTGTCTTCTACAGTTTTGTTGTTAGAGACGTTAGTCTCTATGGCTCGAATGTTTGGTGCCTCGATAACCGACCTGACACTCTCTGCTGGCTCAGTGTTTGTTTCGTTACCATTAGGGGGGTTTTTTTCTGTAAGGAGAGAGGTGCTGTTGGGTTTGTCACTCAATTCAGCTGTGGAACCCGATTCTAGTCTAAGACTACTGTCGATTTGCCCTGGGAAGTCTTTCCAAATAACTTTACCATTGTAGAACAGTAGACCCTCACCCAAGCTATCCCTTAACTGTAAGAGGTTTTGAAGCCATAATTTCCTTTTCTGGTGAGCTTTTTTAGGGCTAATCTTCTTTGATAAGTCGAACAGTTTTATCGGGAAGTGACTTTCAGTGGGAGGTGAATCAGGGTTGTTATAGGATTCTAGTAGGTTATACAATTTGTCACATTGGTTAGACAGATCAACATTCACCTTTGACAATAGAGGCATCTCACAATCATCGTCACATGACATTGGGGGAATTACAGCTTTCGTTAATACAGGCATTGTACATTGGGATGTTTCATGCTCACCTGGTGTGGTACCGTTATTATACATACACTGGCCTGTGGCAGGCAGAATCTTTGTAGAGTGGATGTCTGTGGCTGTTATTTCTGCATCAAAGTTCAGGGTAGTGCACTCTTGTGGTTGTTGTAGACCAGTAGGCGATGTAGGCGCAGTCTCCTTGCAGGTTGGTGTGGCAGAGGATGGAAGTTGTAGTGGTGTTGGTTTACCCTCTAGTTGCAGAGTTGGTGATGTCGTAGCTTGTGTCAGCAGTAGTGATGATGGTTCACCCTCTAGTTGTTTCTGTATGGTTGTAGTAGATTGTAGTGTAGGTGGTTTGCCCTCTTGTAGATTGATGTCTGATGTAGTAGGTTGGTACTGCTGCATTGGATTACCCTCTGAATACTCAGGAGTGTGAACTGATGTTTGCAGCATTGTTGATGTTGAGTCTTGTTGTACAGCGAATGGTTTTAGAGCCGGATCCTTTTGATCTACAATGGTTGCATCAGTTAGTGTGTGAGCAACTGTTGTGGTTGGAGGCGGCTGCTGTAGGTATGACCAATCTGGCTCTGATGGTGTAGGCGGGGAACCTCTGGGCAAGTGTGATTTGGTGTCATCATCAGAGCCTTCATACGAGGTTGCAATCAGTTCACGTAGGCTGTTGAGTGGTGGAGAGGTTGGTCTCTGTTGTTCTGAGTTGGAAGTATGTGGAGACCCAGGTGTGTAGGTTATGTGGAATGGAGTCCGGTCCCTGTCTGTTGATTTGAATTCCTGGAACAGTGTACAGCATGTCACCATCTGGATGTCCATTAGGTTCATTGTAGTAGCCGTCATGTCACAGGGGAGGGAGTTGGTGGTGGACAGGTCCAGGGCCTCATCTGAGTCAAAACTGTAGTTGACATCCATATTCTGCAAAATATTATAAAGAGACATTTAAATATTTCTAAGTAATCAATAAATTAAATTTAAGGTATATAATGTATTGTTTGTTTTTAGAATTATTATGAATTATAGTAGATTCTTTGGTGTACATAAAATTAGAGAAAGACAATAGAATTTCTAAGTCATCAATAAATTGCATTTATGGTATATAGTTTATTGATTGTTTTTTAGAATTACCATGAATTATAGTAGATTCTTTGATGTACATAAAATTAGAGAAGGACAATATAATGTATTGCAGATTTTTACAAATAAATATAGATAATGAATTATGATATATTCTATCCTATAAGTGCATAATTGAAAGGACAATTGGATGCATTCGTTTTTTAGAATTACTATGAATTATAGTAGATTCTTTGATGTACATAAAATTGGAGAAAGACAATAGAATGTATTGAAGATTTTTACAAGTAAATATAGATAATGAATTATGATATATTCTATCCTATAAATGCATAATTTAAAGGACAATTGGATGGATTGAGAATTTTATATGTAATAATAGGCATCAACTATAGTAATTGTATGGGGTTATATACTTGAGTAGTATTGCTATATAATACAAAGATATATAAAAGTTGAGGAGTAATAATGCTATAATTGTAAAGATGCAGACAAGTTGAATTGTTTTTTTACTCAATATTGCTAGGTTTTAATTTTTGGTAGTGTATATTTAATTGCATCCAAAAAATTCATAGTACAAATATAGCATTGGGATTAGTAGGATTGATTAATGCAGATAATGAAATAGTAAATTCAATTAGTAGTTTTGAGTGGTTTGAAATAATTTATTTGAGTGTAGTCCTATTAGCTTTATTTGAAAATTCGGAGTGTTAGGGATTCACCTGAAATGAGTTCACCAATTAATAAATTGTATAATAGAATTTAGTTTATAGAGCCATGGTTGGGATTAATTTGGAATAGGTCAGGTAACAAAGTAATAATAAACTTTTTAGTTTTGTAAGTGAAGTATGATATATGTGTATTACCAATTCACATAGTCAAATAAAATATTAGAAATTTCTTAGGGATGGTTTTATATGAGTCAATTCAATTGTGTTACCTGAATAATTAATTTCAAGTTAATAAATTGTGTTATAATAAGGAGAAGGTGGTGAAAAAGAAAAAAAAATAATAATATGTGAAGACATAATATATACTCAATAATGATAGTATGTATAGGAATATTTCTAGTATAAATTGTTTTCACTATGGGCATAGTTTCTAATTTGTATACATAATATGATCAAAGAGACTGATTGACAATTTTTTGGCTCAGTTGGCCATCATTCATTTGAAGGGCATGATTTTATATGTGTCCAATCAATTGTGTTACCTAAATGTCACAAGTCAATAAATTGTATTATAGAAATCATATATAACAACATGATATGCAGTTTGATATATAGACATAATATCATCAAGGAGATTTGTGAGTGTCTGTCTTTTTCAAGTTAATAAATTGTGTTATAATAAGGAGAAGGAGGAGAAAGAAAAAAAAAAAAATCTGTGATGACATAATATATACTCAATAATGATAGTATGTATAGGAATATTTTTAGAATAAATTGTTTTCACTATGGGCATAGGTTATAATATGTATACATAATATGATCAAAGAGACTGATTGACAATTTTGGCTCAGTTGGCCATCATTCATTAGAAGGGCATGATTTTATATGTGTCCAATCAATTGTGTTACCTAAATATCACAAGTCAATAAATTTGTGTAATAGAACGCTATATAAAAACATGATATGCAGTTTGATATATAGACATAATATCATCAAGGAGACTGGTGAGTGTCTGTCTTTTACAATATGCTGTATATAGCATTATTGTTGTAATTAGAAAGTAACATGATTTGATTTTTTTATGCTTTAAGAATTTAAGAATCATAGGACATTAAAGGTTGAGATTAATGTATCACTTAAAGTTATAATATACTTATGAATGATATCATAGTCACTATAGAATACAATACTATATAAAAGTATAATCGCAGTTAGATGGTATTGTGATGATGTATGAATGAAGTTCTGAGGCACCTGTCCTGAAATGTTGTGGTGTAGAGAAAGTTGTAATATGAGGCCCGGTGTCAGGAATCTGTCCCACCTATATGCAAAATCTTCTATTGATATTTTGAATTTTTTGGTCAGTCAAAAGAGAACTGTCTTTACCCCACTCTCTCTGTCTTAATTATATTTTTATGGTTCTTAGAACCCTAAATTCAATTTTGATTAGTGATAGGGGGGCGAGGCGGTGGAGGGTTAAGCCATTCTGGTTTAATTTCACTGTCCTCTACTCTTTTCCAGGATTGTGATGAGTCTCTTCTGGAAGCTAGCCATACCCTTCCCTTCTCATTATCATTCACTTTCACTTGCAACCCAGTATCTGCCTTCATCCTATTTGATACCCCATAATATTGCTTCCTTTTGGCTCTTGCTAAGGGGGCTAAGTCAGTTTTCACTGCAAATTTTGTACCATTTGCCTGGTTGTAGGGGTAGAGTTTACCTGCGGCTCTCAGAATAAATTGTCTGTCGTCCCAATTGCTAAATACTACTATGATTGGCCTGTCCTTAATCTTGGTGTCTCCTACTCTATGTACATTTTTTATGTATATGGTATCAATGCTTTCTTGTGATTTCCCTAGGACTGTAATACAGAAGCGTTTTATTGTTATCCACACATGTTCCTTAGGATCCTCTTCATTTATCCCATAAAACCATAAGTTGTATTTTCTATGGTGCTGCTCTGCAGCTTCTTTGTACATTTTGAAGTCTTTATTTTCCTTTCTTAAGGCCACTACTTCTGTTTTGAGTTCTTTATAACTGGCTAGTTCTGTCTTTATAGCAGTTAATTCTTCGTCGTGGAATTCTACATTTCTCCTCAGGTCTTCACATATGGTGTCGGTAATTGTCTGACTTTCTTCTAATTTAGTGATTTTGTCGGAGCTTTTAAGTTGAGCTATTTCGAGTTGTTTATTTTTTTCCGAGAGTGTTTTCATATCCACTGAGAAGTTTTCGAAAGATGACATCACTTTGAGAATGTTGTCTTCAGTTTTTGTCAAGCTATTTTTAACATCGGTATAGTTATCTGACTGCTGCTTTCTCATTTCTATGAGCTGCGCATTAATACCCTCCTCCATTTTAGCAATGGATTTTAGCATGAATGTACTTTCCGGTGTATTACTATCTGAATCTTTGTTGTTAGACCCTGCCATTGTTTTAGATCTCAGAACTCTTTCTGATTCTGTTCCGATAAATTTCCTGATATCTTCGTGACCTTTTCTTTTTAGTGGTGTAGACTTTCTGCTCATAATGTACACGACCGCCGTTGCATGTGTATTTTATTGTGTGGTGACATGTAATTTTGCCAGAGCTATAAGAAATTTCTTACCTTTTCGATCCTCGCACCACGCTTCCAAGATGGCGTCTTCTTTTTCTCGATCTCCGTCCGGAGATTTTCCTTTTGGCCACGCCGTCCGATGAATGCACAATTCTGCTCTGGTTACTGTCGTGAGTTCGCGTTTTACCTTCTTCTTTGTGTTGGTGCTGAATTCAGTAGATTGTATCTTCGGAAGTACTGTAAGTAGTAAGAGAAACACGCTGTGCGATGTCTCCGGCATACTAACATGAGATGTTCAGTGCCCGGATGAGCGTATGAATACTGTTTTTTAATTTTGTTAAGTCTGTCGCTTATCTGTAATATAGTGATATGAGAGCCTAGTTTTTAATTGGGTTGGTCACTAGATTATGATAGATCAGCTTATTTGTGGTCTTTCGTCAAAACAGGGTTTGATTAGATATTTTAGTGACCAGGTGCGGATCTACTTTGCGCGCGAGATTTGCAAAGTGAAAGTGAAGCAGATACTCGTCAAAGTACGAGTTTGAATAAAAATTAATTGAAAATAGGGTTACCTAAGGTTGAGTTACATCGTTAAATTGAATTACACCATAATTTTATCCACAGATGGGATGAGATTTTAGTGATTTGCTGCGATTATTGTCGGAGCCTATTCAGCGTGCTACTCACCTCTACAGCATGACGTCACCCAACCTCACTGCAAATTGATGGGGTGTTATACATATTGACAGAACATCTGTTGTCAGTCAATCATTATCATTATCTAAGGTTTCTCCCCTAAACTGGAGAGGGAAGGTAGTCGACATGACTATTTGCATCTAAGGGTCTACTCAACCCTGTACTGTCACTCTTCTCTACCTATACAATGTACAAGTACGATATTATGGGTTTTTCCCTTCTCAGGGAGAGAAAATTTCATACCATACCAGCTCCCCAATAATTGGTCTCACTGTTCTTTCCACATAAGAAACGTGTAGTAGGAGCTGGAGAGTTTGTACTTAAACATAAATGAGATTTTGAAACTTATCACACAGGGGTAAGGGTTTTGCCCCTAATACACAACAGTTCCTCACCATTACATAGAATTTTAACCCACAACCATTTTGGGTGTTTACCACATAACAGGTCATTACTAGTAAATAATCATTCAACGTAAGTAAGGTTTTGAATCTGAAAACCACATATAAAGGAGTAAGGGTTTTTCCCCTAATACAAAAGCACTCCTCGCCGATGCATAGAACTTCACCCCATATACTTGTGTGGGTGATTTAAGTACTTATACTCAGCAGCTCAATCTCACACAATAATATACAGTGGAAAAAGGGGATACCATTCTTCCTGAATGCTCTCCTTCACAGTTAAACACAAATCATTTATCAAACAGTGTTATTTTAGTAGAACATGAAGTCAACTTCATCAAGTGTAATTATAATATGCATTATATGAGTCAAGTCTGTCCTCACCCTGTTTTTAAAGAATCATACAGACAGGATCCACAGCACTGTTAGCAAAAATATATATCTCAGAAAAACTATCTTTATACAGAAATAATGAAGCTGTCATGCCCACATCAGTCCTTGAGTGAGCAATTGCAGCACACATTGTCATATTGATAGCCCATCTAACTGCTCGTTAGATAAAGACCAGTACCCTTACAGTATGTTTTCTCACTCAAGCCTACTACTGTCAGGGGTCTTGTTTCAATACCACATTATTTATAGGCCTGTCTGACAAAAAATGGTATCATAATGCATGCGTTATTCTACATCTATCCTGATGCATACCAATATCATGCAGGAGGTGGGACCTTAGTCCCATAATATGATCATTGCACTACCCTATCCCAGCTCTTCTACTCAGAGCTCTATAGTACATTCTGCCTATATGATGACACGATGCCATCCAGATCGGCAACATATCCAAAAATTCCCATCCTTGGATATATTTCCCCATCATGACATAAAAATACTCCTGATGTTCTATAGGTGGTTGTAGGTCATTAATTTGCTCATAGAGTAATTCTCGAATGTCAGCCTGGGTTGGGCACTGCATAATAAGGTGTACCGCATCTTCTAAAGCCCCTAGGTCGCATAGGCTGCACATCCTAGTTGCAAATGAGCTGCCTCTCAACCTTACCTCATCATCTTTTAACCGACTACCTTTACATATAACGTTCAACTTTGTCTCAACCTATTTGACATCATGAAATGTCCCAAATAGCACACGTGTTGTTGAAAGGCTTGTCCTACATTTTATGTACTGAACATAAAATATGTACAACGTTGGCACATTAACGATACCCGATTTTTTTCATGTACTTATTTTAATGAATTTATATGTTAATCATACGTCAATCATTTGGTGACGAGATTGTGGATGAGGACAGTAAGGATTCATTTGTCAGAACAATCAATTTCCCAAAAACACGTATACATGGTCCAATATCAGGAAAAATATCAGTTAAGTACATCCAGTCATGATAGTTGACTTTTTAAGATATTTGTATGTCATCTGCATCATAAATCATCCCTGTGATTTGCTTGGTTTTACCTCGGCTACTCCAGCAGATCCTTCAATACAGCTTGAAGTGACAGTCCCACGCCAGGTGACACACAATCAAAAGGGAGCAATCCTTATATATTTCGAGTTAGACTGGGGTGAGACAGACCTTTTTTCATGAATGATATATGGCAAGGTTAAAAGATAATACTGATATGCACGAAAAAGTGATTCGTGCTATAACAGAAATTAAATGATAAATGAGTAACACCGCAATATATATTCAATTTACTTTATTTTGGTATAAAATGTACACATTCATAAGTATATAATACAAGGAAATCTGTTTTAAACAAACATATCTGTATTATATATTAACATGCCCAGAATACGATTTATTATACTGTTCTATCTATGATACATTTATATAACATTTATATAGGATGGTCGGGCATGACATTTGGAAAAATAAGTGAAAATGGTTTAAAAACAAAAAAATACGTAGTGTGTTGTTTGGCAAAATACACTTTAACTATGCATACATGAGATTGAGATTCTGATAAGAATCTCAAGGGGTCACGTACCAGGAAGCTGAACAAATGGCTATTCAGTAACAGAGCCTGGACATTGACAGAATGTTTCTTTACCTTTGTGTAGGGATCATTTGTATTTGACAATCATGATCCAGTTACACTGGGATATATTGTCAAGGATAGTCAGCATTTAAATAGGAACGCCTATCTAAAGAAAAAGTTTCAAAAAGTGAAAATTATTAAAATTGAATAAAAACCAACAAACACAGTGTTTGGAACATATACTGTAAGTCACTTAAATATGGCATGAACATTGTATAGCGCAATTACGGTACTGCCCTGGATAGCGTGATCTAACTATAGCGGTGAAAGGGAACAGCCACAGCAAGTTCAATTAAGAATTTAATAAAGACGGGGATTTTATAATAGCGCATATGGGCAGAGCGCTATTATCGCTATCTTATTGTTCCAGCTATACTTAATTGATTTACAGTATACTTTCTTTAATTATGAAATGGGGCCATTAAATATTTTAAATGTGGAGGGAAGAAGAATGCGGAAAGAAGGACATGGCAATTTTTCTACATTCAGGTTTTATGACTATTTATTTCTTAAATGTTATAGGGAGAAGAACAGAACGGCATCCCATTTTCTAATTTCTGGATTGCATATTTAAAAAAAGGCAATCTGGGGAAAGGTGTTACCCGTACTTCCAAAATACTTATATCTTCAATTCGTCTAAAGCCTCTGCTAGATTCCTTAATACAAGTTTTCTCATTCTGCTCAGTGACTAGGAGGAAATGGGTTTAGGTTTGAAAAAATTTAAGCTCAGTAAGGCCAAATATTCTTAGATTTAAGGTAAAATCTTGTACATATATTTAGGAAACGATGAAGAAATGATTTTAGGGACACTTCCAACAACACTCCTTAAAATTAATGTATTGTAAAATCTTTCTTAATTCCCAAGTTACAATCGTGAGTATTATATATCTAGATGCAGGGACTCTTCGCCATGAGTTGGTTAACAGATGGAAACATCGCAAAATGGCCCTATTTTTCTTTTATTAAGGCGAGCAACCTGATTTGAATGAATGTGGGCTTTACGATAACTGACACACAAATGCAATTTAGAGCCATAATATTTAACCAAAAAGCGATCATTGTTAAAAGGCAATGATAAATAATGTTACCCTACGAAAAAAGGAGAGAAAGTGAGTGCAGAGCTTTCAGACCCAAAGAGATTTTAAGGGATCTTTCAGATCAACTCATAAAGGACAATGAAAAAGTAATAAGTTACTCTACGAGAAGAGGAGAGAAATTAAATGCAGAGCTTTCAGACTCAAAGAGGTTTTAAGGGATCTTTCAGATACACTCATACCCTTCCTTTATTCAGCGAGTATGCAGCTGCGCCAGCAAGGGTACCCCAGGATGTGCCAACTCCCATTGCACATCTTTGAGCAAGCCAAAAGGGCGTAGCTCAAGGTTACCCAATGAATTGCACTTATGTCATGATAAAAAGGCATACCACATTTGAATAGTTAAAAAATGTCAAGAGCATTAGGAAAACATCTCTGACAATCAATAATTTGAGATATTTGAAACTGTAAAAAGTATATCACAAAAAACGGGTTGGCTGTCATGCTGTTAATGCTGACAAGCATCAGGGGAATTTCTTCACTAGGCCTGTCTTCTCATCCTCTTTTTCTGAAAGTGTAAAGAAACCAAAAATTAGTTTTCAGTATCTTCAAGACACAATTTCCCATGCAGTATATATATATATATATATATATATATACATATATATATATATATATATATATATATATATATATATATATATATATATATATATATATATATATATATATATATATATATATATATATATATAAGGTTGACTGAGAGCTTGGTCAACAAGTTGCTTCGAACAAATGATATCACTTATATTCAATTAGCATCAACTGGTCATGCATGCAAGGGTAATATCTTAGAAAGGTTCATATCCTAGATTTTCTAAAAGAAGTGAGGTGTCAAGATATTCCACATCTAAAATCTTAAATCAGAAATCTTGATACACAAAAGAATCCTTACCAACATCAACTTTGAATGTGCTGCATGATTTAGCAACTATTAGGAAGACACCCTACAAGAAAGAAAAAGCATTCTTAAAATATCAACATGCACAAAGATGCATCATACACAAATAATTTATGTTACTTGTTTATAGCATGCCTCTGAACTAGTAGCAAAAATAACAAATAACTCTAAACCAATGGCACCTCTCAAGCAAGCCTTGAATATCTACATCACAACAAATAGTTTCATCACAAACAACCTGAGCAACTGAGAGATCCTGACACTAGAGAGAGAACTTTAAATATTGTAAAATGTTAATTTAATTTACGCATGTAA
>OZ012700.1:5118802-5192802 GCA_963942565.1 Maea johnstoni | reverse complement strand
TCCTTAACATATTTAAATTAATACTTACACCCATTAAACTGATGGCTAGGCATTACTTACACCCATTTAACTATATATTTTCTTGAAGAAATTCTCCCTAGTAAATACCCTTACCTATAGCTAAGGGTATTTCGGAAGGGAGAGTACTCGCAGTTTCTCCAATTTAGATTTCATTTGAAGGTCCCTGACACCCATAATTGAGCGTACACGTGGGAGCTCCGCCTCAAAGTATCCGCAATGCATGTCTTTTTAAAGTTTTTTTTGCTTAAAGAATCCTGTATCCTGTTGTCAGGCCAAAATGTATTCATCATCAGACCTTTTATTTTCTCTCCCAACAAAACGGTGGTGAAAATAAAAAGTTTTTTATTTTCCTCTCCCCGAAAAAAACGATAGTGAAAATAAAGTTTTTTTTAATTTTCTCTCCCCCCACCCCCCCCCCCCCCCCCCCCCAAAAAAAAAAAATGTCGAAAATGAAGTTTTTTTCTCCCCCAAAAATACGGGTGTGAAAAAAAAGAAGTTTTATTTGTTCTTTCATAGTTGGACCATCGTACGGTAATGGCGTCATGGAAAATTGTGATTTTAGTCCTTACCCTAAACCCTGAATCTGATTCCCTTTGAAATCCTAATCCTAACCCTAACCCTAGGTAGGGGATTCCAAGATCACAAGTTTCCATGACGTCACTCCAGATATCTGCGGGGATCTTCCAGGGAATCCCCAACCTGACGTCATCGTCAAAAGTTTAGCTGCAACTGATGACGTCATTCACACTCCAGCCACCGTCCTACCAAAATAAACCGAACCAGCTCATCGAATAGTCGAACCTGTCTACCAAGGTCCGTCACAGACGAATCAACTGCTGTAGCCCTATATGTAGAAAATATCGTCTGTGGGATTACATCGTCCGGACAAGTCTTAGGCTTTTCGTCCCTCTGCCTACAAAAGCAGTAGATCTATTTCATTGATTGAATCAATGAATGGTTCCGATTCTCTCAGACTCAGTGTCAGGATTGGTCCAAGAGTATGAGTCTGTCATTTCGCAGTGTGGTGTGGCTGTACGCCCACCCCTCCATGGAGAACGTGGCTGAGGGGATCGTGAGGAGGTGTATGGAGGAGGAGGGGCAGAGCGTCACAGAGGAAACCATGGAGAGGAGAAAGGTACCAGAACTTACACACATAATAATTATCGTGATAATTCATAATACAGATAAATTGATTGATTTTAATATTTTTATTAATTGTAAATTCTGTGTATGCCCAATGCCATTTCGCCCCAGGCACAGGACGTCCCATTTTTTGTTGCTAGTGGTGAATGGTCGCAGCAGGCATGTCTCCCTGGGGGGGGGGGGGGGGGGGGGGGGGGGGGGAGTTGGCGTTAGGGGAAGGGTCACATTCTTAGCTAACAGGGTGTCTGTAGAGTGTAGACCCTCCGTGCCGTAACATAAAGTCATTACAGGTAATGTGCACATAGAGCATCACTTGTGGAGTGGCGTCGACGATGCCACACTGTGCTGCCACTGTGCATCCTGCTGTTCGCTCTCCCCAGAGAACGCTATCTATCTGGCAGGTACTGGCCTTGCAGGTCCTTATTTTTATGGGTCAAATGCAGTCAGCTGTGGCAGTGTAGGAGGGGTGTTAACACAAGAAGAGACATTTTACAGATTTCCACTTGCAGTGGAAAATTGAGTATAAAAGCGGTTTTATTGGAAATAACTCCAAAAAAGTGGTATATTTAGGTAAGGAAGAATATGATACATCGGATTGCAGCTTAGTATAGGAGTTTAAGCGTGCTCTTGAGGGTTGAAAGTTGTAACTAGTGACTTTAAAAAGTTCTATGTGACCATTTCCTGTCATGGTCCCTATGCTAACTGTTGCTTGGACAGGACTTACCATTACGGCTATGGGACAGCCTTAAGGGGAAGTTTCCTTGTCTAGGGTGTCTGGGTGTCATTTGGACACCCAAATCCTTAAAACGGACGCCTATGGAGTATGGACACCTGAATTGTAATAAATTTCTAAAATGTCATTTTAAAACATCTAATAGTAGAACCGTGTTGCTGTTACCTCAATATAATTCCTATGACACTGAATGAGGATGTTATGCCTTAAAGAGTATATACATGTTTATGGTTATAATCTGAGTTTATTTAAAAATAGGACTCCCGGACATTTTGGAACTGCAAATTTTGGACACACAGTGTCTAAATCCTGGCGAAGATCCTCCCAGATGGGTCGCACATGGTGACAGTTGTGTAAGAACTTTGTGTAAGAAATTTGCTTGTAGCATACACAGGGGCTTAGCTGCCTATGCGTCCAGCGTGTCATTTGGACACCCAGAACACTGTTTTTTGACAGTTTGGACACCCAAAAATTTATGTCACAATTTGCTGATTATGACTTTTCTCAGAAGATAGAAGATGTAGAAGCTGTACTGTCACTTTTAAAAGACACACAAAGCAGTAACTGGCGGCCTAAAAAAGCAAAATCTGTAAATATATAGGGTTTATTTTATTCGTAGTATGTACTTTGTACCATACTTTGGACACGCAAAAGTCTCTGAATCCTCTATTTGGACACCCTGTTTAAAAGAATTGGCTGAGACCATGCACACACAGCATGGCTCGACATAAAGGACTGCCTTACTGCCCCTGGCAGGTAAAATATTTCTAAATGGCTGCAGGGCAGGTTAAAATCAGACTGCCTGGCCATAATAGCAGGTAAGATTTCCTCATGTATCTTAAGTTTATCACCAAGCCGATTTGTTCAAGTTTCAAGTCCACTAAGTTCTAGCCAGATTTCCACTTAAACGGTTATAATTCTGATTGTGCTGAACTAGCTTGTCCTTGGTATGGATTATCAATCACATATATATGCCAGTTGGAAGTAATTGATAACCTGTACCTGTACTTACCTTCTGGTCGTCAACATATTTAGCACTGCAGGCATGGTCTTAGCCAATATTTGGAAACAGGGTGTCCAAATAGAGGTTTCATAGACTTTTGCGTGTCCAAAGTGTGGTACAAAGTACATACTACTAATAAAATAAACCCTATATATTTACAGATTTTGCTTTTTTAGGCCATTACGTAACTGCTTTGTGTGCCTTATAAAAGTGACACTACAGCTTCTACATCTTCCATCTTCTAAAAAAAGTCATCATCAGCAAATTCTGACAAAAATGTTTGGGTGTCCAAACTGTCAAAAAACAGAGTTCTGGGTGTCCAAATGACACGCTGGACGCATAGACGGCTAAGCCCCTGACTGCAGGGGTCCATTTAGCCACTAGCTCCTATAGCCTGAGGCTACAGAAAATTGTGTTGGGCTATAATAATATTTGCCTTTGTAGCCTGACTGGCTATATAGGAAAAGTGACATTTTACGATCATGCTCAGAGGAATATCAAGAATATTATCCGTTGAATAATAAATACCATTAGACACACCAGTTGCCCTTAAGTTCCAAAATGAAATACAGCAATGAAAAAATAGCTTTCAACTTTAAATTGTTTTTGTGAAAGGACTGCAGGATTTAGCCAATCTAGAGCTACAAGATATTGGGTGGGGCTATGGCGATACAACAATCTCCCAGAGAGATTTTAACCCATTAATGCTCACAGCAGCCAAAACCATGCAGCCTGACAATTTTGATGAAATCATCAGGTTTTAGTACAATTGGCAAAATATTTGAAGGAGAAATGTTGATCAGAACATTACCAACAACTCTCCTTCAAATATTTTGTAAAATCATTCTCAATTCCAAAGTT
The DNA here is from genome assembly GCA_963942565.1 of Maea johnstoni. NCBI lineage: Eukaryota > Metazoa > Annelida > Polychaeta > Spionida > Magelonidae > Maea > Maea johnstoni. The sequence goes on along the minus strand of OZ012700.1, from coordinate 5,189,041 downwards.
ATCATCAAAAGTATCATCGATCCAGACGACAATTCCTGGATGAACTCTTAAGTTTTAATGGGTTAAACGAAGCCTGACCCTAGAGCAGGTGCTTCCATGAGTTTGTAAGTTTGTCAGTTGACTCATGGAAGTAGTGATCAATTTAACTAAGAACTTGGAAAATTTGTTTGTCACGTTAAATGTGCATTTTGCAACATTTATCACTCTAGTACGGTCTGAAAAAAAGTGTTACATTAATGCAACAGCTTGAAGAGGACTGGTATTCCTACCAGTAGTTCTAAATGCACCACTTCACATTCATTCCCTACAAAGAAAGGGCCCTGAAAGGGGCGGGGATAGTGCTAGAAATTAGGGCTGTCATTGACATCCATTTTTTTTTCGATTCGATCATTGATATTTTATTTTTCGATTCCGATTATTTCGATTCGATTTTGAAGAACTGCACTAATAGAATATTTTCACATATCCCACATTATTTTTGTGGCTAGGATCCTAAGAGCAAAGACAATGAAGGTTTTCTCAACACTTTTTGATTGCATACTTGAGTTTCTCTTCAAAATTCTTATTGGTGTTGGCTAAAAATGGCAAAAAAATGGTGTAAAAGGCTGAAAAAATGTGTTTCGATGAATTGACATAATTGACGTAATCTTTTTTTCGATTAATTGGAAAAATTATTTCGATCGATCTATACTTGTCATATCAATGACGGTCCTACTAGAAATTACACTTGCACAAACCCTACCTCTTGGTGTACACTTTTCGGCACTTATCCCCAGTATTCCCCACCCTATCAGGTACATTTACTGAGCAACAATAATAACTTAAGTAATTATTATTAGCTTCAGTCCACAGGATATTTATTTCAAATCACAATGCCAGCATTTTAGTCTGGCCATTGGATCTATGTGCACTGGTTTAAGGGGAGGGGCAGTCATTGGTAGCAAAAATTTTCAAAGAAAATATTCCCTCGGGGAGGGGCGGGGGTGCACTTTTCAACCTAAGAAAGTGATGACTAAGAATTCAGTGTAATTTATAACCAATTTATTCTGACATTTTTTACAGAACTATGCAAGACAAGTATCGCAATGGCCTGGAAATGAGAAGAGAAAAATTGTCTTTCAAAAAACAATACAGTGGCAAAAATTCAACGATGGCTTCCCCAATGTCTTCATTGAAAATGTCAAAGAGATGGCCGGCAAAGATGGTGAGCATTTCTTTCTCCATGATTTTGTAATGATGTTTGGTGTATATGCATTCACTATCCCTTCATAATGATTACTGAATCTTCAGAAGTAAAGAACAAATTAAAAAATTCAAATAGTGAAAAAACGTGCAATGAAAAATCAATCAAATGAAATATGCATCTTTAAAGGTATGGAAATCTCTATCATGTTTTGGTAAGTTCTAGTTTTGCCGGTAGTAAGAACACAATTTATCTGTTCCCTTTTACTGGACTAGTTGATAATTAATTTTGATTAAGGTGATGGGTACCATTGCAAGCTAGTCAAATGCCCCGTCCCAAAACACACCTTACAGCGACGTAACCATATAGCCAGTTGTATCTCTAGATTCCTGAGTGTTATCAGGTAGAGAATATTATAGCCAACAATCCTTAGTCAACCCATATTTTATATAATTTCAATATTTACAACTTTTCACTCAAATGACATATTCTCACTACTTACACAGGTGGTGATCACTGCAGGTTCAGAATTACCTAAGGGATATCATTGTCTATGCCCAATAAAAAGTATTTTTTAGATTTTTTACTGCTGACGACTTTTAAAAGCCATACCATCGAAAATCTTAGTGAGAAATCTCGTGTGTGGAGGCATGGGAACCCCATTGATAGTAATGGACATACTTCGCTGATCACTTCTGAGCACCGGGAACAAAGGGCAGTTGCACAAAGATACACCTCGACGATCTCAAGACAATGGCTTGTGGTCAGGACGCCATAAATAGGTGCTAGCTATGAGCACGTGACTGGAGGTTACCAAGTCTAGTTGGTGAGTCAGGTGGAGATTTCTAACTAAAATTTTCAACGTTATGGCCTGTAAAAATCTTCAGCAGTAAAAAATCCAAAAAATACTTTTTATTGGGCATAGTCAATGATATCCCTAAAGTAACTCTGAACCTACAGTAACCATCACCTGCGTAATTAATGAGAATATGTCATTTGAAAAAAAAGTTGTAAATTTCGAAATAAAACAGAATATGGATTGAATAATGACAGGTGGCGATGATATTCGCTACCTGATAACACTCAGGAACCTGGAGATACACCTAGTTATAGGATTATGCTGCTTTCAGGTGAGTTTTGGGACAGGGCATAAACTGGCTTGCAATGGTACCCATCACCTTAATGAATCTCCATAAACTGATAAATCAGTCTAATTAAGAATGCATCTAGATTTTTAAGACTAGGAGCCCAAGATAGTATGTATGATAACCAGAAATCCCTTTACTCACCACTAATTTTTGGGAAAAGACCTTTTCAGGCCCCTGGCATGAAATCTATGTGTCAGGCCCTGCAATACAACTTTGGACACGACTGGTAGCTGGGAAGTGCATGCTGAATGCTATTTACACAGTTGTTTGTTTGTTTATTTGTTTGCAGTGCTGTTTCTTGCTAGTTTTCACTCTCAGGCAGTCATATTTGAACAGCTCTCTGTCATGTATGCTATTCCAAAGTAAGTTTTTGCTGCCGTCAATTTGGAGGTGGATATATGTGTAAACCAATTCATGATTAGAGATGTCCTCGAAGTATGTCGTCTGGATATATGATACTTTTGAAAATAACTAGAGAATAGAGTAAAATATATAATGGGGAGAATTCATGATTTGGTTCTCATCAGCATTTCTCCTTTGAATATTTTTCAAATGTTGCTGTAAAGAGAAAATAATTACCCTTTTAACAGCCAAAAACAATGCATATAACCAAGCAAAATCAGGGCTCGAAATTAAGCTTTTTCCAGGGAGTCCAACTGCATTTTCTAAAGCTACCTAAAGGTGTTCTGTATAGAAAACAGTACATCTTTGGGCTCCCTGCAGAAATTTGAGGGAGCCGCAGGAGAATTCAAGAGAGGCCTGGGCTCCCGGTATCCCCTTATTTCAGGCCCTGAAAATGTAAAAAGTACTACATGTTTTGGAAAAGAGCACAATGAGAAATGTGATATAATTGCAACCAGTAATTACTCCTCTTCAAGCATTTTCAATATTCCATTTTTTTCCTATATTAATATTTTTCATGTTATTTTCATAAGTATCTTAGATCAGAATAATGCTTTCCAGGGGAGCTCTGAACAGGAGTGGCTAAGTGTCTGTGCTGTTAGTGCTAGATACCGATTCGTCCGAATAAACACACAGTCTGGGTACCGGTTAGGGAAAAATATATTGCCAGAAGGGTGCTGTCGAAATTCCATTTAACAGCAACCCATATGCGGTGCTGTTATGTGGTAACAATCCATGGCTTGTGTCTCAGCCAGGATTAAGAAACTGGGTGCCTAAAATTGGCAGTTGTAAAATTTTTGGGCGTCCACATTTTTAAGAGGGAACACAATATACTCATATTTCAACCATCAACATGTATAAATTCATCAAATTAAGGCATTTTATCATTTAACAATGTCATGGGAATTATAAGGAGATGAAAAAAATCCAATTACTGTAAATCACTTAAATATGGCGTGAGCGTTAAATAGCGCAATTACGATACTGCCATGTATAGCGTGATCTAGGTATAGCGTTGAACGGGAACAGCAGCAGCAAGTTCAATTAAGAATTTAATAAAGACGGGAATGTTATTATAGCGCATATGGACAGAGCGCTTTTATCGCTATCTTATTGTTCCCGCTATACTTAAGTGATTTACAGTATAAGCTTGAGATTGAGATTTTTAGAAATTTCACACTAAAAAATTTGGGTGTCCTGAGGGGTTCTTCTTAAGGGTTTGGGCATCCAAGAAGGCACCAGAGGCCCTGCTGGCTAAGACCATGGACCATGGCACTTTACCTTATGCTCCCTGCAATTTTGTTCTCCCATGTGCCCAGAGCTTGGAGGCTCTTTTGTCTTTTGTCACACCATGTCTGATTGGATGACTGAGCGATGATTGTTCATATTGAACTAAGCGCACAAAGGACTTACCAGGGTCTGACACTAAGATTTTAGGCTAGGGGGCCAAAAAGGTCTTTTGATAATAAAAAAAGGTCAAAAAAAGCATTTCTGATTAATAGACATACTATTTTGGGCCCCTAGTCTAAAAGGTCTAGGGGCCCACAGCCAAAATCTACTGGGAAAGTTGAACCCTGCTTACTGGCTGGTAGAAGACTGAGAGAGCTATGAAGCTCTGTAAAATATCCACACCACATGTAGTCTGTACCACATGTAAAGGCAAGGAAATATTTGAGGGGGGAGGGGTGTTCAGAAGGCCAGTAAAAGGTCTTCTGGCTTGCCCCTTCCAACATTTTACAGAAAATATGGTGCTATTAATAGGGTTCTGTGTGCTTGTTCGGACGAAAACGGTATGTAAATGAGGGTCATTTTCACAAAGGTATCCTAGTGCATTTCTCAGTATTTAAAGGCATAATTTTCAAGTCAATTGGGAACATTTATTCAATATACTTAATTTTTCCGACTGCACCTTGTTAAATTGCTGTAAACTCTTGATTATTATTCAACAATCGGCAGTGACTCTTTGCACATAACTAAAATAATGTGTAAATTTAATTTCAGACCTAAGAAAATACTTGAAAAACTGAAGAACTGTTTTAACCCTGGACCATTTTGTGAAAGCGTCCCTTTAGATATGTAGTCTTGTATAGATGCACTTGTCATTTTGTTTGGTTTTGAAAAGAGTGGCCTAAATTTGTTATCTAGGAAACATGAATAAGTGAGATGGAAGTATTTTTCACAATGTTTATATGTAATGGAGTTGTAACTTTCTATTTCAATCCTTAACTATGACCTTGACAAAAATGTCACGCTCTTTTAGGAGCTACTGGCATGAATGAGTTAAGTCTGAGCACTCCTGTCTTAATGCACCTTTAATAAACACCGCGTTTAGCTAACTTAAGCCATTAACCCATTAATGCTTAAGAGTTCCTCCACCAATTGTTGTCTTGATCTATGATACTTTTGATAATATCTTTGGAATTGACAATGATTTTACAAACTATTTGAAGGAGAGTTGTTGGTAATGTCCTGATTAAAATTTCTCCTTCAAATATTGTCCTAAGTATGCTTTTGCCCGCAGGATGTCATCAATATTGTCAGGCTGCTTTTGGCTGCAGTGAGCATTTACGCGTTAGCCCTTATGCTGGTGGCTAATTTGGCCAATACTAAATGATGCAAAAATAATGAAAAATTACTGAAACCCTGGCAAATGGGTACTCATCTGAAAGTATTCAGCGAGAGCTTTCCAATGAATACCAACATAACAGGTTTTAGATGGATTTCAAAAATCTTTGCATTGTTGTGCTTTGGACGAAAGTAGCCTTAGGATTGGAAGGGTTAATGTTTACAGGAACCTAAAGCATGCAGCCTCACAATATGGATGAAATCTTACTGCGTCCGGTGAATGCATTCAGGGCAAAGTATTTGAAGGAGTAATGCTGGTTAGGACTCTACCAACACTTCTCATTGCAATTTTATAAGATTGATTGTTTTTTAAATTTATTGAAAAAGAAGTTGTATCTTGATTTAGTCTATCGATAGATTGAGAGACTTCACTAAAGCCTGCAACATCTTAATTAGAATCAAGCAGTATTGTAACAAGTAAAACTATGGGCTTCAAGTGAAATTTTCAGGCGCCAGATTAGCTCCTTTACAAAAAATGGAGCCATTGATATGAGTGGCCCGTATTAAAATTCTAGGTAACCCCAAGGCGGTTTGATGGAGCCAAAAACCCTTGAACAAGCCATGTCATGCAAATACCAAAGGAGAACTGTGCCTCTCCAACTGCAATTTTAATTCGTTTATCAGTCACTCAGATTGGCTGATGATTGGTGCTAATAATTCAGACGGTTTCAGAACATTAGTTGGCTCCCTCCACTGCTGACAGTGCCAATAACAATGTCACCGAAATTAAATCAAAATTCCGAAGTAGGCTGAGGACGTTTTTGGCCATTAGAGGCATGAATGGCAGCGTGCAACATAACCACTAGCCCCGTTGAAAGTTGCAAGTGAATTCGGCGAAAAAAGGCAAGTAGAACAAGACCCTAACCTGCCCCGCTCGGCAAGTATTGTTTTGGGCAGAGTCCTCGCAATGTAACTCACCCTTGTTTAACAGAGTGGCGGGGCAAGTGGAAGTGACGGCAGGGCAAGTAAACTTGCCCTGCTCGGCAAGTAATGTTTTGGAACCTAGGTTGCACCCTGAATAGGTTGATTAAACAGCTGCGACGTACGTAGCAATTGTATAGTTACCATAGTTACGTTAGATGCAATGCCTGAGGTCACACAATATGCAAAAGACAATTAGTGTCTAGAAAGCGCCACATTGATTAGTTCCTTTGAAATTCCTCTTAGAAGAAAGAGTGATCAATACTTTGTATTGATATCAGCATGCAGCATGTATCATATTGAATAATATTGATATCAGCATGATCACTGCCCCCAGATTACTGCTGTTACACTTACTGCTGCACTCAAGCACCAGCATGCGATAGGGGTTTCAAAAATAACCACAGGTCTTATCAGACTGCATGGCCAGTAGAGCCTGTTATATAATTCTCAAATGTATCATTTTGTGCATACTTCGTTGAACTTTGGAAATCCATCATTTTAATGGTGTTTTCTACTATATATTGGTATATTCAATATATATTGAATATTGATATATTCTAACTAGTGTAAACCAGTGAAAGATTTTGTTACACATTTGTCAGCCTAAAAATGCTGTGCTCCAGGACTGATCGTCTGCGCTCCAGAACACAAATATTTAGACACCCCCTGCTATCTAATTTGGCAAATTTATCCCATAATTTGCCTTTTGGTGAAATGAATAAAGGAATGGATATATAACAAGACCAATAACTATATGCGCTATAGTGAAGACCTGGCTATGCCAGGGGTCTCGAATCAGACCTAAGTGTGATGTCACTAGGAGACAAAGACCAATGAGGGCTCTTGTATCGTTTACATTCCAGAGAAAGTTGCACAACAACATGTGCAGGATGCAACTTTGGGGCTATGCGCCGCAGTCAGCATGCTCAGGTTGACCGGCTGGTTTCAAATCCACTTTCTTTGCTTTTTTTTTTGGTGCAATCAATATAAATTGTGCACCTGTTTTTTATTCAACATGAGCATAAAAAACAACAGTAAATCCACATGTTTTATTCATCTAAGGTGACGAAGGTGTTTTTCTGTTTCAGTCATCTTCCTCAGTAGTTTTCATTCCCCAGCCGTCATCTTTGAGCAGTTGTCCGTACTTTACGCCATTCCCAGGTAAAAACTTCACAAAAGTACAAAAGTTTTCTCCGTATTAAATATGCATGGTATCAATAGTGGCCACTAGGGGGAAGCACTGGTTCTCTTTTATTCTAATGATTTGGGATAATCATTTGGGATAATACATTCAGACAATAGTCTAAGGTTCTTTGCCTTATTGTATTAACCATTTTGCTGCTGGTGGCTAATTTGGCCTATACGAAATAATGCAAAAAAAAACACAGAAAAATGATTGAAACCCTGGCACATGGGCACTCATCTCAGAGTAGCCAGCGAGAGCCATCCAATGAATACCAGCATGAAAGGGTTTAGATCATTTTCAAAAATCTTTGCATTGTTGTGTTTTGGACAAAAGTAGCCTCAGCATTGGAAGGGATAAGCATGGTATCAATAACGGCCACTAGGGGGAAGCAATCATGGTTCTCTTTTATTCCAATGATTTTTGAGGATTTGGTTGTCCAAATGACACCCAGACACCCTGCTGGCTAAGACTGGTGATACGTCCCTTCCCTCTGTTTAATCTTTTCTTCATATTTATGAAATTTGGTGGTCTGCCGTCCATGATATGGATCGGAGTTCCTCTTGAAAACTCTATCATATATTATTATATATGCATGTTTTGTCAGTTTTTCACCCCAAGAATATTACACCCTGTTTGGGGGGGTGGGGGGGGGGGGGGGTTACATTAGTGGTCATCAATGTGTTAAAGTACTTGAAGCATGAAGTCATACTCCCTGCCTGGTATTTTCAGGTCCCACCAAAATTCTACGATTACTGATCGTACTATAGTAATAGAATATCAATTGGTGAGATTGTAAAAAACAAAATATAATGTGGTATTTTTCAGATATTTAGTGATAAGGAAATCAGAAATAAATTACAACTAGTAGCATGACATAAGAAACAATGGCCATAATTCAGTTTGCCAAAGACAGCTGCATTCGCGACTCACAGTATTAATTTTTTTGTAAGGGCTAAACTTTGATCCAATAGTACGTTGCACCTCACTTTGCACAGTCAATTAAACCTAGCTGCTAAAAGTGTATTCTTGTTTAACATTGGTTCCCCTTTTTGAGAAAATACAGTATATACACCCTATTTGAGTCATTAGGCCAAGAAAAAATATTGTTTGTTTCCTGTAACACGGTCTGAAAAAAATAGGGTAGGTAGGTCGGTAAGATAAAAAAAAATTGCATGATTATTTTGGTCAAAAATGTGTGTTTTATGCATATTTTACTTTGATTGGAGTTGGGAGGGTGGAAAAAAACTTTAGGGTAGGGATTTTTATGAATAAAAACTTGTTAGGGTAGGGTTACAGGAAACTAACTACTTTTTTTAGGTCTTATACTGAGTGAGGTCTTTCTTAGCAGGTTTGATTTGCATTAGATTAGTTACTGTTGTTCCATAGCTGGGCTTGGTGCTTTAACCTGTATACACTTATTATATCCCTAAAATCATTTAGGTAGTCTATTGAGGATATTAAAAGAAAATGTGAAACATATATTTTTGATGATTTTTAGCTATGATGATATATGATGTAAAATGCTTACAAGAAATGGTGGGCGTTTTATACTAATTATGAAATACGTTTTCAAATGAAGAAATTGGATTTGTTTTTTTGATCAATTTTGTTTTCTAAGACTCTTTGTATGATTATTGCTTGTCTTTGATTTCCCAGATAACCTTAACCCATTATCACTTAAGAGTTCCACTTGCAATTGTCGTCTTGATCTCTGACACTTTTGACAATACCTTTGGAGTTAAGAATGATTTTACAAAATATTTGAAGGAGAGTTGTTGGTATTGTTCTGATTGATATTTTTCCTTCAAAAAATTTCCCAAATTTGCTTTTGCCTGGAAAATTTTATCAGAATTGTCAAGCTGCTTTCGGCCACTGTGAGTATTAATGGGTTAATATAGCACGAATGATGCAAAGTATAACATCCATATTGTTTATTGAAGATGCACAGTTAAATGCACTGATTAAATGAAACCAGATGGCTGTTTTATATGATTCAAACTCTTTGGTAGATGATTTACAAATTTGATACAAAATATACAGCATGTTATACTGTAAAAGTTCCTTTTTGCTTTATTATGTGTTTTCCTTGTGAATATAGACAGAATTTTACTACAGAACTATCTGTGCTTTTAGCATTCAAAAATGTACTGATTGTTTTGGCACTTTTTGTGGCCATTACATATTTTGAAAGTCAATACCTTACAAACTTATGTTTGATTTTTTAAGTTATTTTCAAAATTAACATAGAACCTGAAGAAAATTCTCTCTCTCTCTCTCTCTCTCTCTCTCTCTCTCTCTCTCTCTCTCTCTCTCTCTCTCTCTCTCTCTCTCTCCTCTCTCTCTCTCTCTCTCCCTCCCTCTCCCCTCTCCTCTCCCCTCTCCCTCTCTCTCTCTCTCTCTCTCTCTCTCTCTCTCTCTCTCCTCTCTCTCTCTCTCTCTCTCTCTCTCTCTCTCTCTCACTCTCTCTCTCTCTTGAAGGAGAGTTGTTAGTCAGTTAATGATCAACATTTCTTCTTCAATTAGGTTTACAAAGATTAATCAGGCAGTTTTGGTTTTACATGTATAAATGAGTTTGTTTGGTACACACTTGTCATTAGCAGCTACCTTAATGCTAATGACAAGTGTGTACCAAACAGTCTCAGATAAGCTATAAATAGACCAAAATGGCCGCTCCCAGTACCTGCATTTCCTGTGTGTTAGGATGTGTTTAAACAGCAATATACTATCTCTATGTTTTTCTTGGCGTGCCAGATATTTAGCCCGCTCTTTCACGGTGATCCTGCCATTTTTCCCGACTGGCACTATGGAGAGAGTGGATACAGAAGGACAGATAGCTACGGCCAAAGTAAGTTTTTAGTGGAAATTGCAACATCAATTATCACCTCTTTTTTACATATAAACATTTATGGGGAAAAAGTAGCTCAGTTGGTTAGGTGTCGGACTACTAATCAGAGGGTCGCTGGTTCAATTCCCGGCCGCCCCGGGGCACTTTGGTCTGTCCTTGGGCAAGAAGGTTTATTCCATATTGCTTCAGTCTACCCAGCTGCAAAATGGGTACCTAGCATAAATAAGGAAGTGCTTAGAGCGTGTGCGCTTTATGCTGCCAGTTGCTCTGGAATATCCCCCAGGGGGATTGAAATGGTTTCCGTGTGTACAGTGCCTGCTAGGGAAGGAAGGTCGTGTAAGCACTTCGGTGGATACAAGACTATAAACCGAATACCTTTATGCTGCTGGTTGCTATTTTTACAATGGAAAATGATGCAAAAAAGCTGAAAAATTACTGAAACCCTGGCATGTGGGCACTGTTCTGAGAGTATTCTTGACCACCAACATGGCAGGGTTTTGATGTTTTCCAAAATCTTTTGCATCCTTGTGCTGTGGACGAAAGTAGCCTCAGCATTGAAAGGGTTAAAGCTAACCTGCTTATTTGAATTGTGGTGATCTAAAGATTATAGAGAGCTCACCCTTGAATTTGGCCTGCTTATTTGATTTGTGGTGATTGGAAGATTATGGAAATCTCTCCCTTAAGTGCCAGCCATATTAACTCTTGCGATCGGGTCTAAATTGTAATTTTCCCCCACAAATTGCCTGATGCCAAATTGTAATGGGAAATATTAGCCAAAATCAAGTACCAAGGTGTACATGCTTGACCATCTTAGAAATATTTGGTACACATGAGTCATGTGACATATCAGGATGAACCTTGAATGGAGCACAGCATTCTTCGAAGATTGGCAAGACAGGCTCTTCTTTATATGAATTAGATCATCCTGCACACATATATGTGTGCATGGTTCTCTAGGTTATGTTACCCACAAAAGCATATATGCATGAGTGGCATTGGAAGGTAATGAGTAGGTCAAGTGAAAATGTTGTTATTTTACAGACTCTTGCGACTCTCCTCTCTAGTATACCTCTGACGTCTCGAGGGCCTCCACAGATCATGATATTCGACATCCATGCCCTGCAGGAACGCTTCTACTTCTCGGAAAACGTCATCCCAAGGTACTGTATATATATATATATATATATATATATATAATATATATATAATATATATATATATATATATATATATATATATATATATATATATATTATATATATATATATATATATATATATATATATATATATATATATATATATATATATATATATATAATATATATATATATATATATATATATATATATATATATATATATATATATATATATATATATATATATATATATATATATATATATATATATATATATATATATATATATATATATATATTATATATATATATATATATATATATATATATATATATATATATATATATTCTTTATTGACTGTAGACGACACTACAAAATCATGTACAACGGCTTTAATTTGGAGTGCTAAAATATATATATATATATATATATATATATATATATATATATATATATATATATATATATATATATATATATATATATATATATATATATATATATATATATATATTCTTTATTGACTGTAGACGACACTACAAAATCATGTACACGGCTTTAATTTGGAGTGCTAAATTTTTGCCTTACAGCCCTGCTGGAGGGTATTTGTGCTTCTTTAAATTTATGCATTCAAGCTCTCCAACATAGCAGATACTAAGCAGAATACTTATTTGAAGGATGCTATTTTGGCGCTAAAATGGCGAAAATTGAATGTCTGTAAAAAATACCTGTGTTACAGTATTTAATTGTAAAGTCTCTTCACTGCATGAGCCAAGTGATTCCTTTATTTACCATATTTGTCCAAATAGTGCATCTGCGTTTAGCTAGTTAGCTAAAAGAATCACTTGAAGGGGTATAGGCAATCTTCTGATTCCTGTACTGGTGAAATCCCAATCAATATGCGGTCTGTAGTGATGAAAATATGATCAATATAGGGTTTCTACTGGTACCACATGTAAACCATATGTAAAGGTAAGGAAAAGATTACGTTGGGGAGGTTTTAGAAGGCCTGAAACTGATGTCTGCTGGCTTGCTTGTTCCTATATTTTTCAAAAAAAAGGGAGCCAAAAACATGTTTTTGTTGGTTCCCATGACCATGGGCAGCCAACCTAGTTATCACTCACTAGGTAACTTGAGTGTATCCATATTCAATTAGCCTGTCTCTAATGTCCATTTTCATTATTTGGAGTGGCATTATCCTTTGTTATTCATGAGATCTGCGTATGGAAATACAGCGTTTTTCAGTGTGTAATATTAAATTATAAATGGCTTACCTTTCTCTTCTCCCCCTTCGTAGTACCTTTTTCGATATCTTTTTCTTGTTTTATGTGTTATAGTCGTTGTTTTTCACCGACTCTATTTCGCCGTTCCTCCTCGTGACTGAGTTCGTTTCGCAGCTTGCCATCTTGGGTTGTACGATTCACTGATCGCCAGTGGAATATCGCGGCTTGTTGTAACGGCACCGGTCTGTAACGCGGCATATTCTCGCGGGTCAATCAATCTTTATCTACCGTGGCAAGCTCTCGTGTTGCAATCGATCTCCAAATAGGAATGTAGTTTGTCACGTGGGGGGATTTCCCCTGCTGACGTATGTTGGTCGTAGTAGGCTATTTTGAATGGTCGACGTCAGCAGTGATATAGGGAATTCCGTCCCTATTAAACGGCGAATTCGGCGAGTCGGGGGTCCTAGCCTTTGACTTGGTAAGTACTTCATTACAGCTGATTAAAATGGGTGGCCGCGAAGCGGTCGAGTGTGATTGATAGTTATTTTATACCGCTAATCCGAATGGCGGACGCGAAGCGGCTGCGCCGCCGCGACGAATCCAAGTATTTCTACTTCATTCATGGACAACAGACTGACTGAACAGATATCCTGATAGTGGGATATCTATAAAATAAACATTTTCGGAGGATATATACACTACAAGTTAGAAACTTATTTCCATATAGTGGTTACAGTCTGCCTAACCGACAGCGATGTCCATATGAATTTCTTCTTATCACTCAGAGATAACTGACATGAAATGAGTTTTTCATCTCATGCTATGCAATAGGATTCTAACCAGACACAGGATATATACACTACAAGTTAGAAACTTATTTCCATAGTGGTTCCAGTCTGCCTAACCGACAGCGATGTCCATATGAATTTCTTCTTATCACTCAGAGATGACTGACATGAAATGAGTTTTTCATCTCATGCTATGCAATAGGATTCTAACCAGACACAGGATATATACACTACAAGTTAGAAACTTATTTCCATAGTGGTTCCAGTCTGCCTAACGGACAGCGATGTCAATATGAATTTCTTCTTATCGCTCAGAGATGACTGCATGACGTGAAATGAGTTTTTCATCTCATGCTATGCAATAGGATTCTAACCAGACTCCACTCCATCAACTCCACTGCTCAAGATTGACATAATAATATCATATAGTATAATTTAAACATTTGGACTAGAATTGATGAATTTCTTCTTATGACTCAGAGATTACTGACATGAAATCTCTTTGCATCTCATGCTATGCAGTAGAATTCTAACCAGACACAGGATATATACACTACAAGTTAGAAACATTTCCATAGTGGTCCAACCTTTGGTAAAATCAGAGCTGTAACACTGTGCCTGGTGTTATGGTGGTGGGATTCATTTACTCTGGCACAAATATGTCCGACCTTCACGCACATGTGGGGGGAGTACAGTAAAACATTGGCATCTATTGAATCACACCTAATCATTTAGACCTGACCGGTGCCCCATAGGAATGTCTATTGCCACGACAATTATTGAAGCCAGCAACTCACGCTAACCTGATTGGTGACGTCATCGACCGTGTAGTATTGGCACCAAATTCAAAAACTGTACCAAGCCTGTACACTCGTCTCGTAATTGCATGTACTTTATCCCGGAATCGTGCAGTCATGACACGCTATACTGACTGCCTTTCACGGATTTATAAGAGTTTTTAAGTATGGAATAGGAACATTAACTTGCAGTAATGTATTAAATCAGAATTTATCCTTAGAAAAGATTTATTCTATTGGCGTGGATGGCTAATTTATCTAATCAGATTTGGCTCTCTTTTATCTACGCAATGCTCTTAGCTGGAACATCAAGGAAATTACATGTCACTCTATTAGCTTTTGAATCTCAGATGGTTGAAATTTATGAAGTAGGATTTTCTTTGTAGAGTTTCATGGAAATTAAAATGGTTAAAAGACTAGTATTCTTATATATAAGATATTGTTTAGGAAGTAAACCAGTTTATACACGTAAATGATTAGAATTAGTGCTGGGGTGGGTGGTGTAAAAGAATGTAAGACATACAAAGTGATTTCAAACAGTTTACTTCCACAATTATGGAGTGTGCAACCAGTGATGCCCTGTATTTGGGCGTTGGATCCGTGCGCTGGCCATCAGTTTCGGCGCATGGATCCCCACAACCACACTACAACAAGCCCAATTTTTGCAACCGCGGGCGCCCCATGCAAAACAGCGCGATTTCCCTCCTGAACAGAAATATAAGCACCTATCTCACAACATCTTGCATTGGGTTATTTCACTGGATCATTGCCATGCAGACAGTTTTCCTGTAGTACTGATTAAAGTACATTTTCTTTCTGTAAAGGAATTTGAGACTGGCATTAGCCTTATAGATGTTTTTCTGGGCCATAGATTTTCCTGACAGGTCTTGGTCTAGACGACCACCCAGATATGTAATGCTTAGTGCCGATTAATAAATATATTATTCCTAATGGTTTATTACTTTCTTAATATTGGATGATAATAAATATTTTTGTTGCCTCGTTCCTTATTCCCCAAGTTAAATGAGTGGTCAGGTTACTAATCCACTGCCCTTATCAATTCTGATATATAATTATAAATCCTCTGGTACTTGGTGTCCTAAGCCACAGTGCTCCAGTCCCGTTACATGATACTCCAACTAATAAAAAAGAAGACAAACAGAACACTACAATACATATAATCAGTATAACACATACTTAATATTGATAAAAGACCAAACTTATTCATACACTGGAACCAACAAGCTGACGCTGACAGCGTCTCTCTTGTTCTATTTTTGAAATAAGGCATACTATCCTTATACGATGTCATGGTAATTATATTGTAGTGAAAAAAAAGTATGCTTTGTAAACAGTTTAAGAAATTCCTCCCAAAAAAATCAAGGTGTATTTTAGGGTGATTTTTGAAGGTTTGAGTGTCCGAATGCTGGCTTAGACTATTATTTTCAGTATCTGTTATCACATTGAGTACCAATACTAACGGTAAACCCAATTATCTCACGTTCCTCAGGTTGGAGTCAGCGATACCTTTGCTGCATCGTGTGATGGCCAGCCAGGCAGAGCTGAAGAATGTGGTCATAGCCTTCCCTGACGACGGCGCGTACAAACGCTTCAACTCACACTTCCCCGACGCCCAGACCGTCATCTGCACCAAGGTCAGGGATGGAAAGAAGAGGATAGTTAGAGTGAAAGACGGTAGGTGGCGCTTTTCAACATTTTAACCCTTCCAATGTCGAGGCGACTTTCGTCCAATTTTTTTTCCTTATCATCTTAAGGGAAGATGTTACTGACAATTTAACATTGAACAAGATAGAAGTTATTTAGAACACTTCTGAAATCTCTTCAAGTATTAAGTGAATTCCTGATTTATTCCAAAAGTATTACTGAATGTATTAAAAAAGTACTCTGAAATATCTTCAAGTATTTAGTGATTTCCTGATTTATTCCAATTTTATTGCGATGATCCAGTTGGTTCTTTTCTGCACAGAATTCCAGATTTAATTCTTTTTCAATTTTTTGCTTTTCTAGGGTTGGCTCAGACATATAAGGAGAACTTTTTTGTATACATGCAGATGACACAGATAGCATGAACGATGATATGAAATCAGGGACTTAGCAAGGATTTAGAAACTTGGTGTCCAAAATTGGCACTCCTAGAATAATTGGATGTACTATTTTTCAAATGCAATCACAATATCCGTAGGATACAACCATAAGAATGTATCTACTTATCGGAATTAGGCATAATATACATAAACAATGCCATGGCATTTATATTTTAGGCAAAATAAATTCAATTATATGTTTGAGAATGACATTTTACTAAGGTACTCCCTCCTAATTTGGGTGTCCTATTGGGGAGTTTTTTGGGGGAGTTTGGGTGTCCAGATGACACAAAGTAATCTCTCCCGTTTGGATGACAGATGATAAAGGGTAAGAAATGCAGGTTTATGTTCATTTTGTATCAGCGTTCATGCTATCTGTGTCATCTGCATATACAAAAAAGCTCCGCTTATTTGTCTGAGCCACCCTTAACAAATGGATTGGCGAACCCTTTTTGAAAAAAAAAGAAAAGAATCTTTTCACTGATTGCCCCGCTCTATATAGAGGAATTTTTACATGCCGGGAGGAAGCTGAACTTCATATACATCTACTGTAGAAAAGGAAAATAAATCTGAGGTGCAAATTAACCGAATTGGTGATTTTAGATTTTTCCGATATATTTTTTGTTCTGAAAAGCCAATATTGAAAGTTAATATTCTAATCACAGGAATAATACATCCGACTTTCATTATACCGAACTGATCCCACTCAGAAAAGTTTCACAGAATAAACCACTCAGATCAATTTCCTATTCTACTGTATTCTAAATGCAATAGCCTTAGAATAGTGTAACTTGTATAGTAGAGTACACTCCAAGAGTGATTGGATTTAATCATGCATGACTTCAAGGTTTTGAACTTTGAACTCTGACCTTTGTTCTATCTTTGCAGGGAATCCTGAAGGCCACCATGTGATAATAGTGGATGATTTGGTGCAGACTGGTGGAACTCTCATTGAATGTGCCAAGGTAATATACACATCAGGGATCTAGCCAGGAAACTTTCAGTCTGTTTTTCGGATAGGCGGTCTCCTGAAAAACTCATTTTTAGACAGACAAAAATATTCTTAAGAATTTTGAATTATTACTTTTTTGGACAAATAACCATACCCTTAGCTAACAAACTATCTTCTTAGACATGGCTGAGGTGTAATTTGCCCTTTTTTACACAATAGGGTATTAGATGCAGTTGCCATAAGGATTGGAAAAAGTTGAGTAGCTAAAGTTTGACGGTCACAAATTTTGTGAATGCTTTTTTGGACGGGCATTGAAAAAATCCCGGCTAAGACCCTGATACAGATTTGAAGAAAG
This sequence comes from Maea johnstoni, assembly GCA_963942565.1. Classification (NCBI taxonomy): domain Eukaryota; kingdom Metazoa; phylum Annelida; class Polychaeta; order Spionida; family Magelonidae; genus Maea; species Maea johnstoni. The sequence continues at coordinate 5,171,367 of OZ012700.1, read as the reverse complement.
TGTGTTTTAGTTATCACATACCAATCGACTATGGCTTTAATTTGGAGTGCTAAAAAATTCACTTTAAACCCCTGCGGAAGGATATTTGTGCTATGTTAAATTCACGCATTTAAACACTCAAACTATATATTTCTTACTATATAGATATCTATCTGAAAGATGTTATTTTGGCGCTATCATGGGGAGCGCGAAAATAGTGAAAATTAAATGCCTGTAAAAAATACCAGTTATACAGTATGACCTATTTTTGGAAAAAAACAACAAAATGTCCACATAGAGTTTTCTTGAATATACTTGTTTTTTCCGTTTTTTCTCTCTGCAGGCTCTGATGAGCAGGGGAGCGAAGGCGGTCAGCGCGTATGTGACTCACCCCGTCTTTCCCAAGGACTCCTGGAAAAAGTTTGTGGACTGCGACGTGAAGTTTGAGAACTTTTGGATCACAGACTCGATCCCGCATGCTCAAGAGATCGCCAAACACCCACCCTTCAAGCTTCTGTCTCTCAGCGACATGATCGCTGACTGTCTACTAGGATACGATCTCTTGCAGTAGGCACTAGGGAAAGCTGCATACGAGGAAAAGTGCATACTGTATATTTTAGTGCAGTCCGGCCTGCTGTCCACCCTCAGTCAACCAGATCCCGGGTGACTTTGGTTGGATATCAGGCCGGGCCGCACTGAAATTCCAACAGGGCATAACTAATAAAGTGCATACTTGTATTCGGCTTGATCGCTGACTGTCTACTTTGGTATGATCTCTTGCAGTAGGCACTAGGGAATGCTGAATACGAGGAAAAGTGCATACTGTATGTTGTATTCGGCCTAAGCATGATCGCTGATCACTGACTGTCTACTTGGATATGATCTCCTGCAGTAGGCACTAGGGAAAGCTGCATACGAGGAAAAGTACATACTGTATGTTGTATTTGGTCTAAGTGTGATCGCTGATCACTGACTGTTTACTTTGATATGATCTCTTTTCTCCAAGTGGTGAGCGAATTTAAAGAAAGCAATGCTTATCGATCTACTGACGCATATTCCTTCAAATATATTTATTTTCAAATGTCCACCGGTGAACTGGCTAACTCGCCATTTTTTATTGTAATTCTGCCATATCATGTTTGACTTAATGCCTGTGTGGCGATAAATTCACTCACATTCAGACAATGCTAGCATTGTAGGCTGCCATTGGTAAATTGTCTAATAGGATATTTATGGATCTACAGTAGTTTGCCAGGATCAGATGTACAGCTGGATTGATTTGTCAATGCTAGGCAGATTTACTGCCAGAAAATTATTCTCATCTGGCAAAAACTTAAATCTTGGTTCTAAAATTGTAGAATGTTTGAGGTTATATATACATTTTCATTTCTCTATACATGTGTTTATATAACTATATATTTTGCATGCATTTGATATATGTAAATTTATAAATCTTGGAAAAGATTTTAGAGTTTCTACTTGCCATGACGGCTAAGTAATCAATTTTCCATTGTGTTCAAAATCATTTTGGTTATTTGGAATAAGAATCTCTCTTTGTGTAAATTGTGTGAATGGTTAAACATTACACTGTGTTTCCTCTCAGAGATTAAGACAACTTAAGAGGTATAAATATTGTAACGCTGTGTTTAGTGTATGAATAATTATGCTCTCAATTCACTTTCTTGCAGATATAATCATGATCAAAATATAGCAAAGCATTGTTTTATATTTTTGTATATTAATTCTTGTACGCTTATACTTTTTTGACCCATTCTTGCCTGCATCAACCAAAAACGGTCTAGCTATCGAGGTGACATGTTTTCGACAAAAACGTCTTTCGAGAAAAAAAACTTGAAAAGAAATGAAGAACCCAAACCCTTACCTCTCCTTGAAATATTTACTGAGAGAATACTCTATTTTTAACAGTTATTTTCACATATTGGGACATCAAGTTATGAACAGTCCTTGAATGGTTTACAATAATGTTTTATTCTGAACTACCATTAAAGGTATGTGATACCTTATGAAATTTTGAAAGTAAGACATAAAGATATGTAGGCATATATGCAGTTGTTAAACCAATCCAGATATTTTTTGAAAAACGTTTTCATCTTAATCAAATGCATTTTTGTTTTCTGTGATATGTTTCCATTGTTCTATTGTTATAATATATTATGACACATCACAGGCTGTGAATGATTATGACACCCGACACCTTTGAAATTATGATCATTATATGTGTATTTTGTTTTTAAGTTTCCAGGTTATAGGAATCATATCTGGTTTAGATTATTTGAAACATTCACTAGGTAACAGATTAGGTAATTTAATTAGGAGCAAATCGATCCCTGTTCATGCAGTGCACCAATTACCACTTGTATTCTTGTGTACAAAGTTAGCGATCGATTTTCAGTTCCATTTACATGTATCTTTCGTTTCAATTGATAATATCGACGAATCTCGGCCACAGTGTCTGACATTTGATCGCTATTTTCAGTAAATTTCAGCCACCATCAGCCAACGAAAATTGTAATTAATAAAAAGTGTCCGAGATTTGCGAGAATTTACGGTACACGTTGCCAGAGGCACACTAACTCAGCTTATTGGGTCTTGGGGTATGCTCCCCTACAAAATTTAAATAAAATATGTGATCTGAGATACATTTTGGGACAATATTAGGTAAAATTAGGGGAGATTAAAATTGAAAAAAGAAAACATTCTCGAAGTACTGCAGTTGGTTATTGATATGTCCATTTGCAAACTTGGCTCCTGTAGTTTAATATCTAATCACAAAATCACATACTCCAGGGGCAAGCGCCTGATAATAGTGTAGACTAGCGCTTACTACTTGGACATAAATTATGATTTTGCCAGGTAGCTGTGTTGTAGAAAGCCCGCTAGCGGGCAAGGTCTGATGCATTTGATAGATGAGGGCATCAGGCCAAAGTCTGTCAGATGCATCAGACCTCCGAAGGGCTTTTGTTTTGCAATGCAGTGGCCCTATGAATTTTATTGGCTGTTGAATAATCATAACATCAGGAAATTCGCTCTTATAGTTCATTTTTTGTACAAGTGCCGCTTATTTGTAAGATCATGACCTTATATTCAGTTTCTTCCAATCTGTTGCTATGACGACAAGCAACCACAAGGAACAAGGCCTAAAATGGGTTACAATATTTAAAAATCTTTAAGTATTGACCTGATGTGGGACACATATTTATAGGATTTACAGGGTATAGGAAAACTAAGTCTATGAAATCAACCACTATCTGAAGAGCCTGGAACAGTGGGAGGGAATTATCATATTCATAGTTCTATTCTTTTGAAAGAAATTCATTTTCATTCCATTTAAGGTTTTATGATTAGGTCTTGACTACCAGTAGTCATTAATTAGTAAGAAAAATCCTTTAGAAAAAATCATTAGTAGAAAGAACCTTAAAAAACATTGGTTAGCCCAAAGGTATAATTACCATCTTAATAGTTGAATAGTTAGCTATCAACTATCTCATATGCCTCTAGTGAGAAAGGAAATCCAGACCATGCGCAGAGTTGAGACACAGCTAGCAGTGGGCCCAGAACTGAGCTCTACCATGCACTTGACCACCGGTGTAGCCCCCAATCCTTTAAAGACATGTTTGGGTGTTTTAAATCAGGGAAAGGCTGATTTGTAATTGAATTCTTTGAGAGAGGTGTGCAGAGGTGAGACACAGCTAGCAGTGGGCCCAGAACTGAGCTCTACCACTTGACCACCAGTGTAGCCCCTAATCCTTTAGAGACATGTTTGGATGTTTTAAATCAGGGAAAGGCTGATTGGTGATTGAATTCTTTGAGAGAGGTGAAATCCAGACCTTGTGCAGAGGTGAAGCACAGCTAACAGTGGGCCATAACTAAGCTACACCGCTTGACCATAGGGTTAGTAGCCCCAAGTGCTCTAGAAACTCATATGTAAATCTTCTAAATCAGGGGAAGACAGATTGATGATTGAATTTGTTTTTGGTACCTTTACTAAGTGCCTAACTGATGAATTAACTTGGATTGTTTATATCCAAGGTAGTTGCTCTTATCTCTCTTACATAGCCATGAATTTAAAGTAATACTTATGTATGCACTGTAACCATGCAACTTTGAACTCATTAACACATTTTTAATTACCGGCTTCAATGTTCCTCTGCATTTTAACAATTTTACCATTTCAGCAATTTTTTCCTAGCTTATTTTGAATTGGGTTTTAGTTCTATCTGAGTATTTTCATGATTTTTTTTTTATCATTTTGTATACTTTGCTCAGCTATTTTATGTAAGGTTGATTGAAATAGGAGCTTGCCTCTATGTCTTTTTCAAAAGATCTGCCCGTTATAACTTGTAATCTCATCATTGACACATGTGTGGATATTGTGTTTTCAAACATGTCTTTTAATCAGAGAAACACATTTTTTTTATGAAAACAGCAAAGCTGTCTAGGAGAGCTGACTGAAATGAGTTATAACAAGTTTTTTTGTTTTATTTATTTGCAAGTGTGAATTTCAATTCTTTTAATTAAAAGTTAAGATCACTTTGGTTACTTTTGATTTCTGTTGGAACAGAAATACTTTGTTGCAACATTTTGCATATTGACATAAACTATGCATGATCCATCCTAGTTATGTTTTCACCAGAGGATTGAGATATATATATATATATATATATATATATATATATATATATATATATATATATATATATATATATATATATATATATATATATATATATATATATATATAAATGTTGCATTTATAAAACAAACTTTATATATCACCTTGTTTATTGTTCATCTGATTGTTGATATATATGTAATAAAGTCAAACTTCAATGTTAGAAATTGTGAAAGTGTTTTGTTCTTTTTTTACTTACAAATGTTGAACCTTCTCAATATGGGAGTGGTAAATATTGTTTATTAACTATGATCATGGTGAATTCAGACTCTATTTTACATGTACTTACTAGAGCAACTCCTTTACTGCCCATTGGTCAGTCTGAAATGACCATTTCCTGTCCTAAATCTCAACAAGTCATGATTGCACCCCAGCCTTTTTTCTTGGTTATTTGTGTCTGGTCACCTAAGCTCTGGTAATTAATACAACATTAAATAACCAGGCTAATTAGAAAAAGTATGGTATTATGGAGCTCTTGACTTCTCCTGTACTATACATAAGCCAAGGATTAGGGAATGCCTGTCTTACACCTCAGAAGGAAAGACAATTCTGAAAAAATTACATCCTTTTTTGAAAACTATTTACTGTATTCAGAGAAATACATCCCCTTGATCCGCAACCCCATAGGTACTGCATGCTAGCCTCTACGGCATCTGCGCCTCGGGTTACACGCTGTAGCCTGGGGTTGTATTGGTCACGTGATCTGTGCAGTAAGCATGCACTGGCTGGCTGGGGGATGTCATCCTATCTAGGTCAGATAGTGAGAGGCAGCGAAATTTGATGATTCATGACCAGTGCCCACTCCCTGTCTACTTCTCTCAGGTGTATTGGAACAGAAATGTATAGGAATAGAACTTGGTTTTGAACGTCCCTGCTTGCAATCACTCACACCTCAGACTAGAATACAGCAACATTTTACATTTGAAATACCCAAGCTGTTAAAATGCATATACAGGGAAGGGGGAGGGGGGACTAGCTTTGGCAACAAGGAATATTTAATTGTTAAAACTGTTTACCTAATCACTTTTGGATTACTGATGAAAGCATTATTTTTCCTTTTATTTACCATGAAAAGGGGTTTTAAGATTACCAAATTCTAACAAATCTCTCAAATTTACCTAGCCTTTCTTCTGACATCATGCTATTGAAATATGGCGGTTTTAATTGCCTGCAGGGGTAGCTGATAATGAAGTGTCTATACCATGCCGGCGCAACCAGTCATGATCAGAGCGCCACTAGCATGGCATGCAGAAGTGTCTTTTATCCTCATTTATGAATATTATAAGATATATTATGAATATTGAAATTTGCATAAATAGGGATTAAAAAACACTTCTGCTTGCCATGGGCCTACACCAGAGGGTGGGGAATGGACCAGGGAGAGTGGTGAACATTAGACCAGGGTCTGACAGGGAGTGCCATGCAAGTGGTGCATTCAAAATGCTTTGAAGCAAGTGTATGCCTTAGCATTCTGAGTCCCAGTGGACATACATCTTTCTTGTCCAAATAGAACAATTACCAGGCCTAATTATTAAAGAGTCATTTAAACTTTTCTAAATTAACTATCAGAAATGTGGGGGAAACTTAGATAACAATTTTAAACTCAACTTTTTGTAGGGCGGTTTGAATCTGAATGAGCATGCTCTAATGTTTTAATACAAATATCTCAGTTAGGAGAAAAAGGCTAATTTACTGAGACATGTCAATTAAAGTCTCTGCTGAAACTGTAGGGCAATGCCAGCCCAGTTCATTGACACATCGACTGGTGCTGACATCTATTGTTAAGATTTGGGCACTACCGCAATCAATCCGTAGTACCCAATAAATCCAATAGAGGGCAGTTTGATAATGGTACGAATCTGCGGCTACTGTGTGGATAGCTCTGTGGCGGCCATACTTATTTTGTTTTACGCTGAAATTACAGATTTTGAATTTCTAGGTAAGTTTCGTTGTTATTTACAACTATGCCTTATGATTTTGGGGTTTCGAATTTTATTTTATCATTGCTTATACTATCCTTTCAACATTACACCACTTTAAATCTGATTCAAATGTCTGATTTATGCGATTTTTCGTTTCATTTTCCCAAAATAAAACACACATGTTGAACTTTCTCATTCAATTTCAAGTTCTTGGCTATGAACTTGATGAAACATGTCATTTAGAACTCAAGATCGAATCGATCTGTACAGTTGAGTTAGATTATCCCCATTCAGTGAAGAATCTCGTCCCCTTTCATCCTCTCGACTGTTTAGAGCTCTTGTAGCAATGCACAACCACACTCTCACAGAGATTTAACCCAAACTTGTAATCCACCACCTCTTAAAAGTAAAAAGATAGGCAAATTACAATTTACATCTTGGATTGATTGCAGTTGATATATGTTGGCCCCTTACTAAGTATGTACACTGTAGTTTATTATGGTCAACCCGCCTCATGCTTTTAGATTCCTTATGTTTAATCATAACTTTATATAATTGATTTATGAATATGACGTATAAATATAAAGAGTTTCAAAATAGATTTATAAGCAAGGGCTGTGCTCATCGCTCAGTATACAATTTCACAATTTAAGCCCATTATACCATTATCATGCATGGACTGAAACTCATGAGTGTTACTTCCAAGTTCTAAATACAATGCATGGTCTTAGCCAGGATTTGGAAACAGGGTGTCCAAACAGAGGTTTCATAGACTTTTGGATGTCCAAAGTGTGGTACAAAGTTTACATAATTACTGATGAAATGAACCCTATATATCTACAGATTTTGTTTTTTTAGCGAGTAACTGCTTTGTTTGTATTGTCGGAGTGCACTACATATCTTCTAGAAATAGTCATCATCAGCAAATTCTGACCTAAACTTTTGGGTAACATACAAACTGTCAAAAAACAGTGTTCTGGGTGTCCAAATGATACGTTGGACGTATAGGTGGCTTAGCCCCTGATGCAATGTTCAGTCTTACCCTGGGTTTGGAAATATGGGAAGGACAAAACTATGAATTATGATCTTTTGGGGGTCAAGTCTGTAAACCCAATGTATAATCATACCATCCCTATATATTGGCATATATATATAGCAAGAGAGGGTTTGCCTCTTTTCATCATGTATTGTACAGTCTTGTACCTATTTTCTTGTATGAGGGAAACATTTTTGAAATATTTCCTTTCTCTCAACACATTTCAAAATTTCACACTATGCAACCAGATGTCATTTTCCCAAAACCTGGTGTTTGGGAGTCTGTACCTGTATAAATGTCTTAAAAGATCAAGATTACAATTTCCAATATTTCAAAAATTAAGGAATTTCAAAGATGTTAATTTCAAGTAGTGGTCGGACGATTAATTGAAAACTCGAACATTCAATCGTGGTGAAACCAGCTGAACTCTTTTGACAGATCGATTATGCTCAAATGTCTACATAACTCGCCCTATATATTCAAACAACAATAAAAACTTTAAGACTTGTTGTAACTTATAGTACTCGGATGACAAATCGAAATATCGCTGACTTGTTTGTTGCGCCACAACTAGTAGCACTATCGATAACCCGAGGAATTATCGATAATGCACAATAATTTTAGTCTAAAATAAAAGCACAAACATGTAATGATGTGAAATTGTAAAAAATGCAAGCTAACTACTCACCACATTGCCACTTCTATTAGTTTGATATACCAGGCTACCAGTGGTTCCTTCCGGTAAAAAACCCAACATTTTGTCTTTTTTTGGACTTGAAATCACGCTGATAATCCCGCCACAAACGTGATTTTGTGCAATTTCAAAATGCCAGATGTTGTTTTCTGTCCAGAAGGCATCGTCGGTATAACAATTCATTAGGAGGCCCCCGGGGAGTACGGGTAAGTTTTGTGCCGCCTCAAATTACCAAATTATGGTTTTTTATCGATAATCTATTGTCATCTGGGACGATATATCGATAGAAAAAAAAATCGGCCAAGTCCGAGCACTAGTAACTTACATTGTTTGCCTTGAACCTGGCCAAAATGGGGATAAAAAAACATGAACATTTTTTTTCCATGTCAGTTGCCTTTGCAACAAAATGTTTGGTGCACCGATTCTCCATTGCTGCTCTGCGCCGCATGTTTGCCTGGCATGTGCCGGCATAATCTTGTTTTAAATCGTTTGTCTTAAAATCATGTCAATGTGGCCAGAAAACTCGAACAGGATTGAGTAATCGTTCAAAATTTAAATACATGTTTATGCTTTAATCTAAGTATATATTGTCGTTCAGGGGTGGAACATAGGTTCCAAAACATTACTTGCCAAGCGGGGCAAGCTGCCCATTAAGTTTACTTGCCCCACTAGTCAAGCCACTCTGCTAGACAGGTGAGTTACATGGACTCTGCTCAAAACATTACTTGCCAAGTGGAGCAAGTTAGGGTCTTGTTCTGCTTGCCTGACTGCCATTTTTTGCCGTGTTTACTTGCAATTTGCAATAGAGCGAGTGGATATGTTGCACGCTGTCGTCTCCCTTGAAAAACAGGATGCTCATAAATTTTACAAATGTAGTAAATCTTGATTCTGAATCCTGGCTTAGTATAGTCCCTTGCTATATTTGAACCATTATAAATGTGATACGCATAATCAGGGTCTTAGCCAGCAGGGTGTCCAGGTGTCTTTTTGGCACCCTGGTCCTCGAAAAACACCAATTTTGGGGGGAAAAGACACCCTATCTTTAGGTCAGATTTTTTTGAAAATACTAATTATAAGTAGATATTTAAAAAAGTTTTATTCTTAAATGATAACTAGGACATTTGTGGAAGAAATAAAGCATATAATTACTTGATTTGTCAATGTATGTGGTCAAAATGGTGACTTATTTTTTTTCAGCAAGGGGGTTTGGACACCCTGCCTTCTTGGCAAGTTCTTGAAACCCCATTTTGGACACCCTGTTATGAAAATCCTGGCTAAGACCTTGCACATAATTTGTTTTTGTTCTAGGCTAGCTGCGGGGACAAGATGTCTGATAGTGAGGGCAGTGGATTCTCGGATGCGGAGAGTGAGAAAAGTTTTCAAGGAAGTGAAGTAAGTACAAGAAAATTCATCTTTAATTAAGTTGCTCTTAATCACGCCTAGAAATCACCTTGAAAACCAACATCTCATTCTGGTCATTTCTGGATCTATCTTTCTTTGAAAATAGCTTTCATCTTAAACATGAATTTACAAGGACTTTGGGTTGTAAATTTGGGTTGTAACTTCTGTATTTTGCATAGAATGTGCAATAATTTTTGTTTATCTTTGTTATCATAACATTTGTTTGAATAGATCTTCTTTCAAATAAAGAAAAAATGTAGGGCTTGCAAAAAAACTCAATTACTTATGATAAACAAGTCGAGAAAAATAGCCTAACTGAAGTACTGAAGTATCCCAGACTTATCCTATAGACCCCCAATGAATGGATGGCCACATCAATTTGTATAATATATACATGTGTATATATGTGTGTCATCAATACCAGAGAGTCTTTGCTATTGTGTGAAAATGGGGTCCAAAAGGGTCTCATACAGTTATCCATTTAGTAAATGTTTGTGGTAGGACGAGTACTCGGAAGCTCGAGCATTCGGTCACTGAGGCCTCCGACCCGAGCGCTCGAGTCCAAAAGTAGATCTCTCGTAAATTACGAGCTGATGACATTTAAATAACATTTTTATAGCTACACATGCTTCCGATGCATGTGTGGCCTAGCGATGGCCATAACTCCCCAAATTGCACCACATTTCCAGAAATAAAATGTGTTTTCTTAAGTCTCCGTGTCAAATGCGTACTACGCCATTTTCTGGTTCACCGATTCTCACTGCCGAGGTACACTTTTATGTATGCCTGGCATGTGCCACCGTATGCCGAGGCGCAATGTTGTTTCAAATCATTCGCCTTGAGATCTTGTCAATGTGGCCGTAAAACTCGATATGGACTAGAGTTTTGGTCGATAGATTTGCCGAGCGCTCGAGTTAACTTTCTAGGCCGAGTCCCAGCACTAGTAAATTTTATTTAGCAACTGGTGTTCGGATGCGAAAATGAATTTGCATCGATTAATCAGAATCTTTTTGCATGATTAAACGATTTCCTGGCCACATTAATGCATTGCTGTAAGCAAATCAAACAATTACCATGCGCACATTATTTTGTGAAGTAGGTTCAGAGACACAAACGTTTGAAACGTGAGCATAATCAATTTCGTCATGTCTGAAAATGAGTCGGTCTGGCTTCGCAACAGACATTTAATCGAGTTATCAATTAATCGTCCAAGCACTATCAATTTGTACATGTGTGTCATCAATACATCAATACCAAATCTGAAGCTTTGCCATGCATGCTGCCAAAATGGGGTTCCAAAAGGGTTAGCTCAGACAATTATCTGAAGTGAAAGTACATATCAGCTGATTGTTTTCATGTTTTGTGAGCATAATCGACGATGTCAAGTGTCTATTGAATGAGTAGGTCTGGCTTCACCACAGACATTTAATAGAGTGACCGATTGATCATCCGAGCACTAATATAAACTGATTTTTTCCATTTTTTCAGGGTAGAGGAGGTGGTGGAGGAGGCAGCGATGTAGGTAGCGACGCGGGGAGTGCGGCGGGTAGTGCAGCGGGTAGCGATGCAGGGAGCGATGCAGGGAGCGCGGCAGGAAGTGACGCGGGAACACCGCCAGGCAGTGGGGACGAGGAGGAGGAAGAGCAGGTGCAAAGGAGGATGAAAAAGAGGAGGATCATAGATGATGAGGAGGAAGATGATGTATGTACTCCTATTCATCGACATACTGGTTACTCTATACAGCTTTGATTTGCAGTGATAAAAATTCTGCTTTGCGGGAGGGTATTTATGCTACTTAAAATTTGCACATATAAGCACTAAAAATAAACCAAATACAAAGCTGGATATTAATTTGAAGGATGATATTTTGGCAATTGGGTGTTATCATAGGAACTGAAAAAATTAAATGCATGTACAAAATACCAGTTATACTGTACACCTCTGCCTGAGAATCTGCCTGGATAGCTGAGCCATGGTCTTTGCCAGCAGGGGTTCTAGGCGTTATTTGAAAAATGCCTTAAAATGCTTAATTTAAACTGCCGTAAGGAGAAAACTGGCCATTACTATTGTTTGACCCGACCCTAGACACAAATACTGTTGTGACGGCTGATTATACTACTAAATGCCTGCATATACTGACAGCATACTAGCAAGAGCAGCTGTCAGTTAGCACTGGAATATGGTGCTAAACTCTAGAGCTAGTACGACCAATTGGCGGCTCGAGCACTCGAGCCGCCATTACAGCTCGCCGAGTTCGGCGAAAATGTAAATAAAGCCACATCGACAATCATCCGCCATGTTTTTTGACTTGCTTACGTCTTTCCCACGTGGGATCCCATCGAGATCGCACGAAAGCAGGACGTGATTGGCTTAGGCAGGCATGGGCCTGTTCTAATTAGCGTGATTGACAGCAATTTACGTTGCTCATTGGCTTAGGCAGGCATGGGGCAATTCTAAATTAGCGTGATTGACAGCAATTAATTTTGCTCAGCTGTTGATTTCACTACATGTGCAATGAGAAGTTAGGGCTCGTAATATGTCGATTAATCCCTCGGCAGTTTCAGCGATTGCTCGAGCCAATTTTTAGCGGCGAATCCGAGCACTACTAAACTCTGAACAACACCAATGTACCTGTGGCTAAGGGTGTCCAGTAAGGTAGCCTACGGCCAGGTATCTTGATGTTCATCCGAGTTCTGCCTTTACTCAGGCACTTGGCTTACGTCCCTATCGCCTGATATGTGTGCGCACAACAATATGCTGATTTCTCTTCATTTTCTCTCTCTGCAGCAGCACTATGGCGATGATGATGAAGAAGAGGAGAATCGTAAAAAGCGTGCCAAGTTTGGCTTCATTCTGGACGAGGCCGAGGTGGACGAGGATGAGGATGATGATGATTACGAGGATGCGGAGGAGGGCTACAAGGATCTCATCGACAACAAGTCCCTACATGAGGGACCCAGTGCCCGAGATATAGAGGGAAAGCGTCGCCTCGAGATGATGCTGGCCAAGTAAGAAAACTTACTACTGTATACAGCTTAAATTTAGAGTGCTGAAAATTTCGTTTTAAATACAGCCCTGCTAGAGGGTATTAGTGCTACTTTAAATTTGCGCATTCACACTCTCAAACTATATATCTACTGCTACTTAGAATTTTTTTTGAAGGATGTTATTTTGGTGCTATCATGGGGAGTTCGAAAATAGCGAAAATTAAATGCCTGTAAGAAATACCAGTTAAAAATAAATACAGTATTAGGGTAGGAGAAACATAGTCTTAGCCAGCAGGACATCTGGGTGTCATTCGGACACCTAAACCCTCAAAATTCAGCCCTCAGGACACCTCAATTTAATTCCCATGAGATTGTATAATGATATCACGCCTTCTTTCACTAAGTAAATACATGTTTGTGGCTGTAATCTGAGTATATTTTGTGTTATCTGAGTATCTTGTGCATTACTAGGTCAAAGATTGTCCATTTTTGACACACACATTTCAAAACGTTGGCCTACGGGTCTGCATGTGATAATAAGCTATATTTCCTCTTGTTTTGCAGTCAAAATGAGGATGAGATTGCAGACTACTATCGGAGGAAGTATGTGGACACAACGTCGGCGGGTGATCGCTATGGAGAGGGGGAGGAAATGTCAGACGAGATAACGCAACAAGGATTGCTGCCCGGAGTCAAGTAAGTTTTCCTCAAATACTGTAAATTATTAGATTCATTTGGTTAACACTTTAATCCACAAAGCATTCTTTCCAGGCGGGTTTTTGCCAAACGTGAGATTCCATCATGTTATTTACCTATAATGCATCGCTGCCAGTGCAAGTAAATTTCTGCCTAAATATATGGTTATGTTAAACCATTTACTCACAATTCCTAGCAGCTTGGTGTCAATTAGATTTCATCCAATGAAATTTGCCCACAATATATTGATGCCAGGTGTGGAGTAGGTTACTGCCAAATTTAAAAGTCTTTATTAGATTTTACACCCACGTTGCAAATCAGAAGATGTCGAGTAAGTTTCTCCCAGATAGAAAATCTTGTCAATGTCTCCCAGAATGCAATACTGTTAGGTGTGAAGTAACTTACTGTCAAATGTGAATTTCCTTCAACATTTATGTAACTTATACCAAGATAACATTACTACATGGTTTTGATTAATTATCCACCGAATATGAGATTCTGTCACTATATTTACCCACAATACATTGTATTGGCCAAATTAGCCACCAGCAGCATAATTGTTAATGAAGAAGTATTTCAATTTTGTTTCTTATTTCAGAGATCCTAACCTATGGGTGGTTAAGTGCCGTATTGGCGAGGAAAAGGCCACTGCCATTGCCCTGATGAGGAAGTATGTTGCGTACCAGTTCACAGATGAGGTAAGGCATGATTTAAGCTAAAATTCATCCTGTTCCATCCATTTTCATACTCAACCCATTAACACTCAGAGCAGCCAAAACAGGCCTGGGGATTTTGGAAATATCTTTCTCACAAAAGCATTTTCCAGAAAACAAAAGGAGAAATGTTGATCTGAAGCCAAACAACAACTCCCCTTCAAATATTCTGTGGACTTTCGCTTCATTCCTTAGTTATTCTGAAAAGTATGAGTGAAGCAGACGATACTTTCTAGAGAAACTCTGAGTTTGAATGGGTTAACCCTTCCAATGCTGAGGCTACTTTCATCCAAAGCACAAGGATGCAATGATTTTTGAAAACCATCTAAACCCTGTCATATTGGTATTCACTGGATAGCTCTCGCTAGATACTCTGAGATGAGTACCCATGTGCCAGGGTTTCAGTCACTTTTCAGTTTTTATTTGCATCATTTTGTAATGGCCAAATTAGCCACCAGTGGCGTAAGGATTAAACAAAGCTCTCAATTGTGGTTAGAATGTAAGATTTGTCTTTTTTAATGAATTTGATGAATGTAAAAAGCATTTAAACAAATTCACCTTTTAAAAACATATTACTACTTTGACATATTTTTTAGATCACAAATGGCATGATAGAGTTGAAAGTGAAAGTACTATTTTGATTTTCTTGGTAACAATGGTAAATAGCATTGCTATGATATTTAGATGGTACTGTGCTTTTGATTACTGTAGAATAGAAAACAAATCTGAGTGGTTTATTCTGCCGAACTTTTCCGAGTAGGGTCAGTTTGGTATAATGAAAGTTGGATGTATTATTCCTGTCATTAGAATATTAATTCAATATTAGCTTTTCAGAATAAAAAATATCGGAAAAATCCAAAATCACAAATTCGCTTAACTTGCACCTCAGATTAATTTCCTATTCTACAGTATCTTATTTGAGGAATAATTGATTACATTACTTAGTTACTTTCTCATTTGCAACTTAATTTATTTATTTTCAGCCATTGCAAATCAAGTCTGTGGTTGCCAAGGAGGCCCTGAAGGGTTACATCTACATAGAGTCTTACAAACAGACCCACGTGAAACAAGCCATCGAGGGCATCGGCAACCTACGCATAGGAAAATGGCAGCAACAGGTATGCCTAGACTAGTCCTCCCAAGATATTTTGATATGAAGATGAGAGATTTTAAGAGTAGAATTTCTTTTTGTTAATTGGATCTATAAAGTTATGTTATGAATAAAAGTCACATTTTCTTGATATGTATATATGTGTGTGTGTGTATATATATATATATATATATATATATATATATATATATATATATATATATATATATATATATATATATATATATATATATATATGTATATATATATATATATATATATATATATATATATATATATATATATATTCATATATATATATATATAGAGAGAGAGACACAGACGTCTAATGCCAAATTGTAACGGCAAAAATCCAGTGCCAAGTTAATATTGTTTGATGATCTTATCAATTTTTGGGAACAGGGTAGTCATGTGATATATCAAAGTGAACTTTGATGCGAGCAGACCATTCTGACATTCCGTATTTCAATATATGTAGGTATTCTTTTAGATTGCCAAGCCTGGCTCTTCTTTTAACAATTTTGATCATCACTCACTTATATATATATATATATATATATATATATATATATATATATATATATATATATATATATATATATATATATATATATATATATATATACATATACATACATACATACATACATACATACATGCCATGGACCACCCAGGTTTGTGTTGCTACACATTCATATGTATCTTTGTGTCATTCTAAGGTCAATTCAAAAACGGAAAATGATAAAAGAAAATTTGCAACATGATGCACACAAAAAATGAAAAGTTTTGACGTAACAGCACTGCATGAACAAACCTTTATTTCTCGTTTGCAGATGGTACCCATCAAGGAAATGACAGACGTGCTGAAAGTAGTCAAGGAACAGATCCACCTTAAATCAAAAGCCTGGGTCAGGCTGAGGAGAGGAGTGTACAAAGACGATTTGGCTCAGGTAAGTTACAGATCCACCTTAAATCAAAAGCCTGGGTCAGGCTGAGGAGAGGAGTGTACAAAGACGATCTGGCTCAGGTAAGTTACAGCTCCACTTTAAATCAAAAGCCTGGGTCAGGCTGAGAAGAGGAGTGTACAAAGACGATCTGGCTCAGGTAAGTTACAGATCCACCTTAAATCAAAAGCCTGGGTCAGGCTGAGGAGAGGAGTGTACAAAGACGATTTGGCTCAGGTAAGTTACAGATCCACCTTAAATCAAAAGCCTGTGTCAGGCTGAGGAGAGGAGTGTACAAAGACGATTTGGCCCAGGTAAGTTATAGATCCACCTTAAATCAAAAGCCTGGTTCAGGCTGAGGAGAGGGGTGTACAAAGACGATTTGGCCCAGGTAAGTTATAGATCCACCTTAAATCAAAAGCCTGGTTCAGGCTGAGGAGAGGGGTGTACAAAGACGATTTGGCCCAGGTAAGTTATAGATCCACCTTAAATCAAAAGCCTGGTTCAGGCTGAGGAGAGGAGTGTACAAAGACGATTTGGCCCAGGTAAGTTATAGATCCACCTTAAATCAAAAGCCTGGTTCAGGCTGAGGAGAGGGGTGTACAAAGACGATTTGGCCCAGGTAAGTTATAGATCCACCTTAAATCAAAAGCCTGGTTCAGGCTGAGGAGAGGGGTGTACAAAGACGATTTGGCCCAGGTAAGTTATAGATCCACCTTAAATCAAAAGCCTGGTTCAGGCTGAGGAGAGGAGTGTACAAAGACGATTTGGCCCAGGTAAGTTATAGATCCACCTTAAATCAAAAGCCTGGTTCAGGCTGAGGAGAGGGGTGTACAAAGACGATTTGGCCCAGGTAAGTTATAGATCCACCTTAAATCAAAAGCCTGGTTCAGGCTGAGGAGAGGGGTGTACAAAGACGATTTGGCCCAGGTAAGTTATAGATCCACCTTAAATCAAAAGCCTGGTTCAGGCTGAGGAGAGGGGTGTACAAAGACGATTTGGCCCAGGTAAGTTATAGATCCACCTTAAATCAAAAGCCTGGTTCAGGCTGAGGAGAGGAGTGTACAAAGACGATTTGGCCCAGGTAAGTTATAGATCCACTTTAAATCAAAAGCCTGGTTCAGGCTGAGGAGAGGAGTGTACAAAGACGATTTGGCCCAGGTAAGTTATAGATCCACCTTAAATCAAAAGCCTGGTTCAGGCTGAGGAGAGGGGTGTACAAAGACGATTTGGCCCAGGTAAGTTACAGCTCCACTTTAAATCAAAAGCCTGGTTCAGGCTGAGGAGAGGGGTGTACAAAGACGATTTGGCCCAGGTAAGTTATAGATCCACCTTAAATCAAAAGCCTGGTTCAGGCTGAGGAGAGGGGTGTACAAAGACGATTTGGCCCAGGTAAGTTATAGATCCACCTTAAATCAAAAGCCTGGTTCAGGCTGAGGAGAGGAGTGTACAAAGACGATTTGGCCCAGGTAAGTTATAGATCCACTTTAAATCAAAAGCCTGGTTCAGGCTGAGGAGAGGAGTGTACAAAGACGATTTGGCCCAGGTAAGTTACAGCTCCACTTTAAATCAAAAGCCTGGTTCAGGCTGAGGAGAGGAGTGTACAAAGACGATTTGGCCCAGGTAAGTTATAGATCCACCTTAAATCAAAAGCCTGGTTCAGGCTGAGGAGAGGGGTGTACAAAGACGATTTGGCCCAGGTAAGTTATAGATCCACCTTAAATCAAAAGCCTGGTTCAGGCTGAGGAGAGGGGTGTACAAAGACGATTTGGCCCAGGTAAGTTATAGATCCACCTTAAATCAAAAGCCTGGTTCAGGCTGAGGAGAGGAGTGTACAAAGACGATTTGGCCCAGGTAAGTTATAGATCCACTTTAAATCAAAAGCCTGGTTCAGGCTGAGGAGAGGAGTGTACAAAGACGATTTGGCCCAGGTAAGTTACAGCTCCACTTTAAATCAAAAGCCTGGTTCAGGCTGAGGAGAGGAGTGTACAAAGACGATTTGGCCCAGGTAAGTTACAGCTCCACTTTAAATCAAAAGCCTGGTTCAGGCTGAGGAGAGGAGTGTACAAAGACGATTTGGCCCAGGTAAGTTATAGATCCACCTTAAATCAAAAGCCTGGTTCAGGCTGAGGAGAGGGGTGTACAAAGACGATTTGGCCCAGGTAAGTTATAGATCCACCTTAAATCAAAAGCCTGGTTCAGGCTGAGGAGAGGGGTGTACAAAGACGATTTGGCCCAGGTAAGTTATAGATCCACCTTAAATCAAAAGCCTGGTTCAGGCTGAGGAGAGGGGTGTACAAAGACGATTTGGCCCAGGTAAGTTATAGATCCACCTTAAATCAAAAGCCTGGTTCAGGCTGAGGAGAGGAGTGTACAAAGACGATTTGGCCCAGGTAAGTTATAGATCCACCTTAAATCAAAAGCCTGGTTCAGGCTGAGGAGAGGGGTGTACAAAGACGATTTGGCCCAGGTAAGTTATAGATCCACCTTAAATCAAAAGCCTGGTTCAGGCTGAGGAGAGGGGTGTACAAAGACGATTTGGCCCAGGTAAGTTATAGATCCACCTTAAATCAAAAGCCTGGTTCAGGCTGAGGAGAGGAGTGTACAAAGACGATTTGGCCCAGGTAAGTTATAGATCCACCTTAAATCAAAAGCCTGGTTCAGGCTGAGGAGAGGGGTGTACAAAGACGATTTGGCCCAGGTAAGTTATAGATCCACCTTAAATCAAAAGCCTGGTTCAGGCTGAGGAGAGGGGTGTACAAAGACGATTTGGCCCAGGTAAGTTATAGATCCACCTTAAATCAAAAGCCTGGTTCAGGCTGAGGAGAGGGGTGTACAAAGACGATTTGGCCCAGGTAAGTTATAGATCCACCTTAAATCAAAAGCCTGGTTCAGGCTGAGGAGAGGAGTGTACAAAGACGATTTGGCCCAGGTAAGTTATAGATCCACTTTAAATCAAAAGCCTGGTTCAGGCTGAGGAGAGGAGTGTACAAAGACGATTTGGCCCAGGTAAGTTATAGATCCACCTTAAATCAAAAGCCTGGTTCAGGCTGAGGAGAGGGGTGTACAAAGACGATTTGGCCCAGGTAAGTTACAGCTCCACTTTAAATCAAAAGCCTGGTTCAGGCTGAGGAGAGGGGTGTACAAAGACGATTTGGCCCAGGTAAGTTATAGATCCACCTTAAATCAAAAGCCTGGTTCAGGCTGAGGAGAGGGGTGTACAAAGACGATTTGGCCCAGGTAAGTTATAGATCCACCTTAAATCAAAAGCCTGGTTCAGGCTGAGGAGAGGAGTGTACAAAGACGATTTGGCCCAGGTAAGTTATAGATCCACTTTAAATCAAAAGCCTGGTTCAGGCTGAGGAGAGGAGTGTACAAAGACGATTTGGCCCAGGTAAGTTACAGCTCCACTTTAAATCAAAAGCCTGGTTCAGGCTGAGGAGAGGAGTGTACAAAGACGATTTGGCCCAGGTAAGTTATAGATCCACCTTAAATCAAAAGCCTGGTTCAGGCTGAGGAGAGGGGTGTACAAAGACGATTTGGCCCAGGTAAGTTATAGATCCACCTTAAATCAAAAGCCTGGTTCAGGCTGAGGAGAGGGGTGTACAAAGACGATTTGGCCCAGGTAAGTTATAGATCCACCTTAAATCAAAAGCCTGGTTCAGGCTGAGGAGAGGAGTGTACAAAGACGATTTGGCCCAGGTAAGTTATAGATCCACTTTAAATCAAAAGCCTGGTTCAGGCTGAGGAGAGGAGTGTACAAAGACGATTTGGCCCAGGTAAGTTACAGCTCCACTTTAAATCAAAAGCCTGGTTCAGGCTGAGGAGAGGAGTGTACAAAGACGATTTGGCCCAGGTAAGTTACAGCTCCACTTTAAATCAAAAGCCTGGTTCAGGCTGAGGAGAGGAGTGTACAAAGACGATTTGGCCCAGGTAAGTTATAGATCCACCTTAAATCAAAAGCCTGGTTCAGGCTGAGGAGAGGGGTGTACAAAGACGATTTGGCCCAGGTAAGTTATAGATCCACCTTAAATCAAAAGCCTGGTTCAGGCTGAGGAGAGGAGTGTACAAAGACGATTTGGCCCAGGTAAGTTATAGATCCACCTTAAATCAAAAGCCTGGTTCAGGCTGAGGAGAGGGGTGTACAAAGACGATTTGGCCCAGGTAAGTTATAGATCCACCTTAAATCAAAAGCCTGGGTCAGGCTGAGGAGAGAGGTGTACAGAGATGATCTGGCTCAGGTGAGTTTTAAAGGTACAGATCCACCTTAAATCCAAGACCTAGGTGAGACTGAGGAGAGAGGTGTACAAAGACGTTCTGGCTCAGATATGTGTTAGAACTACAGATCCACTTTAAATCCAAGACCTAGGTGAGAGTGAGGAGAGAGGTGTACAAAGACGTTCTGGCTCAGGTAAGTGTTAAAGCTACAGGTCCACCTTAAATCCAATGTGAATCTGTGTGAGACTGGGAAGAGGGGTGTACTAAAACTATCTGGCTTAGGAAAACGTTTAAGCTACAGATCCACCTTAAGTCCAAGACGGATGGGTTAACGTCTAGGAAGGGGAGTAAAAATTTGTAACGTCTTCCTAAAATTCAGGCTTCAGTGAGATCTGATGAAAGGTCGTAAGAATATTGTGCATTCTTTCCTAGAATGTTAATGCAATTAAGTATCAGAACATATGTTTATAAAAAATGATATGAAATATCTGTAAAATTGATTTATATTTTCCATTTTTACAGGTTGACTACATGGATTCATTGCAAAACACGGTCCACCTGAAGCTCATCCCCCGCATAGACTACACCCGCATGCGTGGAGCACTGAGAGGGAAAGACGATGACAACAAGAGAAAGAAAAGAAAACCGCCTCAGAAACTGTTCGACGCAGAGGCTATCAGGTAGATACCGTAGGAATATTGGGAATTTTGAAAATTCCAATTTCTTTTGAAATTGTGGCAATCAGCTAGGACCTGTAAAATTATCCGGAATTTTGAAAATTCTAATTTCTTTTGAAATTGTGGCAATCAGCTAGATACTGGAATTTTGAAATTGTGGCAATTGGGTTGATACTGATAATTATCTGGAATTTTGAGTGGAATGTTGAAAAATTCTAGTTTCTTGTGAAATTTTGGCAATTGGGTAGATACTGTTAGCGAATTATCTGAAATTTTGAATGGAATTTTGAAAAATTCCAATTTCTTTTGAAATTGTGTCAATCAGGTAGATACTTAAGAATTATCTGGAATCTTGAAAATTCCAGTTTCTTTTGAAATTGTGGAATTTTTTTCTCAAATATCTGAAAAATTGTGATTTTATTGAAATTTTAGGTATTTTGATAATATGGAATTTTAGATTGATATTTCCCATGCCATTCTAGACCAAATCAGGAGTAGCCATATATCAGGAAAGTTGATTATCTTCTTGATTATTGTTAGGTCCATTGGAGGCGAGATCTCCACCGACGGTGACTTCCTGATCTTCGAGGGCAACCGCTACAGCCGCAAAGGCTTCCTCTTTAAGAGTTTTGTGATGTCGGCCATCATTGCTGAAGGAGTGAAGCCCTCGCTGGGTGAACTGGAGAAGTTTGAAGATCAACCTGAGGGCCTCGACATGGAAGGTAAGAGAAAGGAAAGAGTTTTCACTAGTGCTGGGACAATTAATCAATATAATCGATTTATCAGTTGTACCTTTTGATTAGTGCTGGCCCTGCTGGGACAGTTAATTAATATACATGTAATCAATTAATTGATTGTTTTGCCATGATTTCTGATTGGTCGATCATTAAAACAAACTATCAATCATTTTTGATTGTGTTCTCTGCTCACATGGTCAAAGTTTCCATTCAAAAGGGGTCTTATTTACCATGAAAACCATGCATTAAAATGAAATATGATGTTAATAAACATGAGCTATGAGTTTCTGGCCATTTATCATTCTAATTTCAGAGGTAATCTGCCATATATTGAACACTGACTATTGGGTTATTAACATTGATAATAACTTATTATAATCAATTAATCAATCAAATATTTGGACGATTATTTGGGTTGAAATTTTCCGATTCCCAGCACTAACTTATACAGCGTTCACAATCAGGGTCTTAGCTCATGATATCAACTATAATCCACAATGCCTGTTCCTGAGATGTCCCCCCCTCCCCCCCCCCCCCCCCCCCCATAAAAAAAAATCAAAAAATCAGCACTAATGTCTTTCACAATGATCTACACGTTACGCCAATACTTGAACTTTCTTTTCTTCCACACTTCTCCTTGAAACAAAAAGAGTGCTCATGACATTCACCATAACCTCACAACTTTCACAATATTCTACAAGTTACGCCAATACCTTAACTGTTTTATCGTTCCTTCTCCAGTTCTCCCTGAAACAAAGAGTGCTCATGACATTCACCATAACCTCACAACTTTCACAATATTCTACATGTTACGCCAAAACCTGAACTGTTTTTCTTTTCATCTCCAGTTCTCCCTGAAACAAAAGAGTGCTCATGACATTCACCATAACCTCACAACTTTCACAATATTCTACATGTTACACCAATACCTGAAGTGTTTTTTCTTATCTTCCACAGTTCTCCCCGAGACAAAGAGTGCTCATGACATTCACCATAACCTGCAGTCCGGGGACGTGGTGGAGGTGTGCGAGGGAGAGTTGATCCACCTGCAGGGTAAGGTCATCAAGGTGGACGGCAACACCATCACCATGCTCCCCAAACACGAGGACCTCAAGGTAAGCCACGACAAGGGCATCTGGAGGAAGAACAATTATATATAGTGCTCGGACTTGTCCAAAGAAAATTTACGGATATATTGTCCCAGGTGTCAAATAACCAAAGAAAAAATCATGAAAAATATACCAAATATGAAAATGGTACATAGAGAAACTTAGATGTTAGCTAAAAGTTCCTTTTCAGGTTGTATGTTGTAACGCAGCTGATAGATTGATATAGCCGCGACTCCCTCCAGTAAACAAACTACGGCCATTTTGAAATAAACAAAAATCACGTGTTTGGAGAGATCTTCAGTTGCACTGGGAGATATTAGGAACCAACAGAGTATGATAATGAGGTGTTTTACAGAATGCATTCACCAAATGATGCTCCTTCCTTCAAAATGACAGCATTTGCCTTCTTGGTTAATATGTTTTTCTATGAGATGATGAATCTAGCCATCTGAAATAATGATAATGTTTGATATTTGATAAAGTGCCTTTTTCACCTATAATGTTCAAAAGCGCCCTTATGAAGTTTTCAAAAAAATAAAAAAGTTTTACTGAGTGACTTATACAACTCTTTTCTCCTCTCTTCTCAGGACCCCCTGGAGTTCCCGGCCCATGAACTGAGGAAGCATTTCAAGGTCGGCGACCACGTGAAGGTCATCGGAGGTCGTTACGAGGGTGACACAGGTCTGATCGTGCGCGTGGAGGATAACATGATAGTGCTTTTCTCTGATCTCAGCATGCACGAGGTAAGAATTTCTTTGGGCAATTGTATTGTATTGTATTATTATGTATTTTATTGTTTATTGACCACATGAAACTTATGAAATTACAAATACATAAAAAAGTAAATACATTTTTTGACACACACCGAACAAATATGGTGCAGGTGTACAAACAATAAAACATAGTAAAGAGAACTAGAACATAATTGTCTGTTTAAATAGCCTTACGCGGCACATAGAAGAACTAAATTGAACATAGTAGTTAGTGGCAAGGACATTGTTTGGACACCTAAACCCTTGATAACCACACTTTAGGACATGTATAAACAATGGTCAGTAGTTTCTAAAAATTCCAAATTCAAGCAAACAATTCATATTATACTTATTAGTAAATGATGGGACATTACTCAAAGGCAGGGGTCCAGCTAACCACTAGCCCCATAGTCCTAGGCAACAGAAAATTATGCTGGGCTAAAACAACATTTGCTTTTATGGCCCTACAGGCTCCCAGTGAGATAGAACACTGGTTTGGTTCCAGCACCAGTCATAATCTAGGGATTGACTTACAAAACTGGGGAAAGTTTCGCGTGACGCTGCTGGTGGCTAATTTGGCCAATACAAAAACGTGACATTTTAAGATCAAGAACAAAGGAATTTTGATAATATGATCAGTTGAACAGCACCATTTGACTTATCAGTTGTCCTTTTGTACAGTTCCAAAATAAAAATGTTACAGTAAAAGGTTAGCTTGCAGCTAAATTGGCCAATAAAAAAGTGACATTTTAAAATCATGTACAAAGGAATATTAATAATATGATCAGTCGAACAACACCATTTGACACATCAGCTGTCCTTTCGTACAGTTCAAAAATGAAATATAACAGTGAAAAGTTGGCTTGCAGCTTTGAAAACTATTTTGGGAAAGGAATAAATTGGACTGTATAGTTTAGCAAAGCTGAGCCTATGAGATCTTGGATAGGGCTATGGAAAAAACAGATCCCTCAGTCCTGCAGTCTCCCTGAGCTTTTAACCAAAGCCGGACCCCTGAAAGACATTATATATTTTGCTCACCCAGTTACAATACATGTTTTCTTTTGTATTGTAGTTGAAGGTGCTCCCTAAAGATCTACAGCTGTGCACAGACATGGCCACTGGTGTGGACACGTTAGGACAGTTCCAGTTTGGCGACATGGTGCAGATAGAGTGAGTATACTGGAAACTAACAATATTGCTAATTCTTTGCTTAATTTATCTGTATATGTATATATATATATACATATATATATATATATATATATATATATATATATATATATATATATATATATATATATATATATATATATATATATATATATATATACACACTAGTGCTCAGGCGATAAATTGAAATATCGCCTTATTGATCGTTGCGCCACAATAGAAGCGCTCACGATAACCCGAGGAAGTATCGATAATGCACGATAATTCGCATCCAAAATAATAGCACATGTAATGATATGACATTGTACAAAATGCAAGCTAATTACTCACCACAGTGCCACTTCTATTAGTTTTGATATACCGGCGGTCTTTTCCGGTAAGCAAACCGCCATTTTGGACTTCAAAATCACGTTGATAATCCCGCCGCGAACATGATTTTGGTCAATTTCAAAATGGCGGATGTTGTTTACCAGAAGGCATCGCTGGTATAACGCTCCATAATGAGGGGAATACGAGTAAGTTGCATGCCGCTTTAAGTTTCCAAATTATCGTTTTGATAATCTATCATCATCTGGGACGATATATCGATAAAAAAAATCGGCCAAGTCCAAGCACTAATATACACACATATGTGTGTATTTAATCCTATAAATTAATGTCACATCTTTGCTTTCAGTCCACACACAGTAGGTATCATCGTGCGTCTCGAGAGAGAAAACTTCCAGATTCTCAACATCCATGGCAAGGTAGTTTACCTCAAACACACGGCTGTCCAGAAGAGGCAGGATACGTCTCGCTTCGCCCGAGCCCTCGACGCCGAAAATAACAATATACAGTGCAAGGATGTCGTCAAGGTCATTGATGGTCCACACTCTGTAAGTATCTAACTAGTTATGTAGGTGTTCCAGTCATTGCCTTAGCCAGCAGGGTGTCTGGGTGTCATTTGGACACCCATTCCCTCAAAAATCACCCTTCGGGACACCCAAAATATTTCGTAGGGAATTTCTTAACATGTCAATTTTAAGCATGTATTTGAAATTTTTTCACCTCAATATAATCCCCGTGGCATTGTACATGGACATGCTGCTTTATTTCATTTAGTATATATACAGGTTTATCTATGGTTGTAATTTGACATCATTTTGGTCTCCCTTGAAAAATTGGATGCCCAGAAATTTTAGAATTGTCAGTTTTGGGCACCTAGTTTCTAAATCCTAGTTAAGACCCTGGTTCCAGTGTGGTTGCGTGTGTTAGTCCATTGATTACCGTATCTTATCTACATCCTCCCAGTTAGATGGGATCTGCTGTGGCCTTGTGGTTACGATGCCTAGCTCCCATACGTGAGTTTGTAGGTTCGAGTCTGCTAGACCCCTAAGTGGGTTGGCCTGGTAGCTATATATAAATGTGCAGCGTTGTGGAGGGCTGTATATGGTCTTTCTGAAACTGAAAAAAACCTTGATCTACATGTATTCGTAAAGAGAAGGGAATCTCTTCCCGATTCCGGTCTCTTTCTCGTTGCGATATGACCTAAGCTGTTGAAGGGACGTAAAACTCCATCCTTCCTTATTCCCAGTGAGATAGACTGTCAAAGTCTAGGGATTGAATTGCAATATTGGGAAAGTTAGTATTATGGTCTTAGCCAGCAGGGCGTCTGGGTGCCTTTTTGGACACCCAAACCCTTAAAAAGAACCCCTCAGGACACCCAAATTTTCTAGTGTGGAATTTCTAAAAATCATAATCTGAAGCTTATAATTGATTTTTTTCATCTCATTCTAATTCCCATGACATTGTTTAATGATATCATGCCTTATTTTGATTAATTTATACATGTTTATGGTTGAAATATGAGTATATTGTGATCACCCTTAAAAATCTGGACGCCCAAAAAGTTTACAACTGCCAATTTAAGGCACCCAGTTTCTAAATCATGGCTAAGACACTGGTTAGTATGATATATTTCTTGTCCAGTAAAACATTGTATTTGGATTTTTTGTTGAGAATGTGTTAATTACTTCTCTATGTTGTTTTTTTCTTGTTTTTTCTCTAGGGCCTACAAGGCGTTATCAATCATATCTATAGAAGCTTCTGTTTTCTTCACTCTCGTCTCATGACGGAAAATGGCGGAATGTTTGTCTGCAGGGCTCGCCACCTGGTGCTAGCTGGAGGAACTAGGGTAAGTACAGAAACAAATCGAAGAAACCACTTAAAACCATTCACAGCTTGGAAGAAATCTTAAAAACCTCTTAAAACCATTCACATCTTGAAAGAAATTTCAGAATTCTTTTAAAACCGCTCACATCTTAAAAGAAATCTTAGAGACCTCTTAAAGCCATTCACATCTTGAAAGAAACCTTAGAAACCTCTTAAAGCCATTCACATCTTGAAAGAAACCTTAGAAACCTCTTAAAGCCATTCACATCTTGAAAGCAATCCTAGAAACCTGTTAAAACAATTTACATCAATCTGACAGATATGCTTGTATCTAGACAATGAAGCAAATATCAGAGAAAAAATTATCTGGAAGCCGCTTTTCTTGACATGTGAAACATCCTTTTTGAATTATTTTTTTTGAATGAGTTCTATTGGTCTTGAACCCTGTGTCACTTCTGATTATCCTGTTTCTTATCTTTTCAGTCGAGTTCTATTGGTCCAGCCATGGGTAATTTCGCCCCGATGTCTCCGCGTATTCAGAGTCCGGCCCATCCAAGCAGTGCGGGCGGAGTGACGCCCAATCAGCCAGCGGGTCGAGGTCGGGGACGGGGAGGAGGCTCGCAGAGAGATCGTGGACTCATAGGACAGACAGTCAGGATCATACAGGGACCATTCAAAGGTAGAAATATGCTCAACAGGCTCTGATAAAAATACTTCAAGAAAAATGTGCATTACTGCAGGGTAGGATACTAGCCTGGATTGAAAAACTGGTTGCCCAAAAATGGCATTTATTCAAATTTTGGATGTCCTCTTTTTCAAGGAAGAGCACAATACAATCATAATCATGTATTTAAATAACGAAATAGGTCATAATATCCTTATACAATGTTATGAAAATGTTATTGAGGTGAACAGATTAAATTATTTGCTTGAGCATTTCAAGAAATCTCACAAAAAGAAAATTTGAGGTTATTACCTGAGGGGTGATTTGTTAGGGTTTGGGTATCCAAATGATGCCCTGACACCCTGCTTTGAAATGAATGATCTGTGTCCAGTGTCTTATTGTAAGGTGCTTTTTCCAGGACAAATTGGTATTGTAAAGGATGCCACGTAGGCAACTGCGAGAGTTGAACTCCACCCTTAATAGAATCAACCTCTTGACGTCACTGGCGTCCCTCTTGTTTTGTTTGGGCGCTATTTTGTTAGATATTTCATTGTGAAGTTTGTTTTTCCAGGACATATTGGTATTGTGAAGGATGCCACGGAGGCGACTGCGAGGGTGGAACTCCACGCCAGCTGTAAGATCATCTCCGTAGATCGCACACGACTCAGCAATATCGCGTATGTATCATCTACTCATTTAAGTCTCTTTATATCAATTTTAGGATTAATCAGACATATATATTGGACACTGGCAAGTGGGCATATCAACATTAAAGGACAATTTCACTATGAATAAAACTTAGGCCTAAAATAGTTTCTTAGAGTATTCTCTACTTAAAGTTAGGCTTTAACCCAATTGTGCAGAGACATACAATTTAGACCATGACACCCAAATGATTTAATTTCATTGTCAATTATAGTAGATTTATTCTTGAAAATATCATCTGCTTTAAAGGTACTTTTGATAATATATGAAGAATGTATTCAAGAAACTATTTTAAGTAGCTAACCAGTTAAGTTTTTTTTCCCGTATGATATTTTTCCAAATAAGATTTTATTATTAGAGATATTCCTGGTATTGTCATTTTTTAGGGGGAGAAGCTGCTTCAGACATGAAAGAGTTCAATGTATAAATTGTATTTAAGTTTAAAGGATTGTAAAGAAAGATAGAAAATTGTAAGCAAAGAAGTATACACACAATTAGAAAATCATATAAATTGGATTAGTGAATTGAAAAAAAATGCATGAATTTATTTTATTGCAATTCCTAGGAAATACTTTCTGTTTTGATATTACTAAACAAAAGTTGCTCTGTTTCAGTGGTGCCCGTGTCGGTGGAACCACCTCAACCTACCAAGGGCGCACGCCCAGCAACACCGGGCAGACGCCCATGTACGGGTCTCGCACGCCCATGTACGGCTCGGCCACCCCGCTGCATGACGGGAGCCGCACGCCACATTACGGCAGCCAGACACCGCTACACGAGGGAAGTCGTACGCCCAGTCACAGCAGCGCCTGGGATCCATCCAATGCTAACACACCTTCTAGGTAAGTCAACACTTGGCATTCATATATGTATGTTTGTATATATTATACAAATATGACATCCCTGTGGGGCGTCCACCTGGAATAACTTCCTCGAGAGAGGATTGTCGCTCTAGGGTTAGTATGAAAAATAAAAGGACTAGCAACCAAAAACCTTTGGCTCTTTGTCTTTGTTGGGCTAGCCAAAAAAGCTTGCTCTCATAAAATTGTAACAGGTCCAAGAAGGTAGACAGGGAGTGAAATTTGCCTTCTTTTGTTCATTAATCCATTCATGCTTTAAAGTCCCTCTGGAAGTTGTGTATGGATCTATGATAACCTGGATGATAACAATAAGAAAGAGTTTAAGTTTAAGGTGAATAAATGTTTTAAAGGTTTTTTTCATGTCAGATTATATATTGCATTTTCTTTGTCCAATATTTTTCAGAACCAATGATTTTGATTATAACTTTGATGAGTCAGCACCCTCGCCAGGAGACTATGGCACACCCAACCCTGCAACCCCCGGGTACCAACCGGACACCCCCAGCCCTGCAGGGCCCTATACCCCACAGACCCCCGGGAGCAGCTACTCCCCCTATCAGGCAACCCCCTCACCATCAGGGTATCAAGGTAGGCACACAAATGGGTACCAGGGTCTTAGCCAGGATTTAAAACTGGGTGCCTAAAATTATTTCACTATAAACTTGAAATTGCCATTTTAAGACATTACTCATAGAAATATTTGGGTGCTTGGGGCGTGATTTTTGAGGGTTTGTGTGTCCAAAAGACAACGAGATGCCCTTCTGGCTAAGACTATGCTGGGTACAGCTATACAGAATATTTCTCTCTGGATATTGAGGGTAGGAGATCGATTAAAAGCAAACAATATGATAACAGTTTTAATGAAACGAAATGATACAGTTCTTAATGTTTTTTTGAGGGGAAATTATCCTTACTTATGAATGAGGGCTGGCGCTGGCAAACATTTAAGAAACTCATTTTCCTTTGATAACAATTCATGTATCATTCAATGTAAACAACAAACAGCGCAGCAATATTATGTTTATTTCTTATATCATATATTTCTTTTATTGATACAACATGTAAATGTGTAAATATATGAGCAAATTGTTCAAAACACAAATACAAAACCAAGGTGTGCAATCTGCTAGAACAGCCCTTTCTAGCACATCAGTGCAGTGCCCATAACTTATATAAATAGGAGCATCTTTCCAGTACAATGGTCATCTTTAACTATCAATTTTAAAGAAATTTCCTGCTCACTTTCTCTCTTAACTACCCAGTTTCAAATACTGTTGGGGCACCTGAGAAAGTTGCCAGCGACTTGGGGTTAGATGGTGTTACTCACCAGGTAATCTCTCTCTTTCACCACTTACAATTGACCACCGTAGAAGTTTTATTTTCCCAGTCTTTCCCCAATGCTATTAAACAGGAATAAACAACACTGGAAAAAACAATACAGTACATGTCCGGACTTTAATAAACATAGAGAAATCCTTGTCCTTACCCATTGATATTTACTCATGGTATACTTGATTTAGAAATCTACATAAAACGGGAAAATTAGACATGGAAAATATCATATGTCCTCTCTTGGAAATATTAGAAACGGAAGCACCCAAAAATGAAAAATTAGGAAAAGTTGTTACACGAAAAAATTAGCCATTCTACAGTAATTACACATTATGCTAGTTACACATTGGCAGAAAAAGGAATGATAATCGAAATTTTTAATGTGAACAAATATATTTCAGGAACTCCGAGTCCTGCTGGGTATGTGGCCACCCCGAGCCCCCAGGGCTATCAAAACACCCCCTCGCCTGCCGGGTACGCCGGAACACCCTCACCTGTGGGGTACAGTCCAATGACGCCCGGAGCACCCTTCACCCCACAAACCCCAGGAACAGGTATGTACCTAATTTTTTCTCTAAACCCTTATACTGCTGATGGCTAATTTGGCCTGTACAAAATAATGCAAAAAATCTGAAAATGACTGAAACCCTGGCAAATGGGTACTCATCTGAAAGTACTCAGCGAGAGCTATCCAATAAATACCAATATGACAGGGTTTAGCCAATTTTCTAAAAATCTTTGTAACCTTGTAATTTGGATGAAAGTAGCCTCAGCATTGTAGTGGTTAACCCTGGAGGCCTTATAGATGCCTGTTCACGTCAGCAATACCCTGAATCTTTTACCCTATTGAAGGGAAGAGGTGACAAAGAAGATAAGAAGATATCAACCTGCCAGTGTATGACAACTGTCTGTTGAATTAAATCTTAAGCATGTTTCAAATATTTACTCAATTTAACAGGTTAAATTGTTAGAATAGACCATATCTACGCTGTCAATGCAAAAAAATTTACAACTCCTCTAGTATTTAGCAATGTATACATTCTCAGGATGTCAACAATATCTATTATCTAATACATTTCTCTGTAATTCCATTCTACATATTTCATACTTATACCCATTGATATGTGATTTAGTTGTATGATATCAGCCATGGAACATGTATCTACTGATAACAACATATTTCTTCTGATTGTAGCAATATCTTATATATTTCTATGTACCTCTCTCATACTTATAACCATTGATGTGTGATTTATTGTCATTGTTATTTCAGCCATGGAACATGTGTCTACTGACTGGATAGCCACAGAGATTGAGGTGAAGATCAGGGAGACCCACGATGATCCAGCCATGATACATCAGTTAGGAGTGGTCAGAAGTATCTCAGTAAGTAATCAGCTCATCTCAGAGGGGGTAGAGAGAGGGGGGAGGGGGAGGGAGACCCACGATGATCCAGCCATGATACATCAGCTAGGAGTGGTCAGAAGTATCTCAGTAAGTACTCAGCTCCTCTCAGAGGGGGTAGAGAGAGGGGGGAGGGGGAGGGAGACCCACGATGATCCAGCTATGATACATCAGTTAGGAGTGGTCAGAAGTATCTCAGTAAGTACTCAGCTCCTCTCAGAGGGGGTAGAGAGAGGGGGGAGGGGGAGGGAGAGCCACGATGATCCAGCCATGATACATCAGTTAGGAGTGGTCAGAAGTATCTCAGTAAGTACTCAGCTCCTCTCAGAGGGGGTAGAGAGAGGGGGGAGGGGGAGGGAGACCCACGATGATCCAGCCATGATACATCAGTTAGGAGTGGTCAGAAGTATCTCAGTAAGTACTCAGCTCCTCTCAGAGGGGGTAGAGAGAGGGGGGAGGGGGAGGGAGACCCACGATGATCCAGCCATGATACATCAGCTAGGAGTGGTCAGAAGTATCTCAGTAAGTAATCAGCTCCTCTCAGAGGGGGTAGAGAGAGGGGGAGTGGCAGTAGAGAGAGGGGGAGGGAGGTAGAGAGACCCACGATGATCCAGCCATGATACATCAGTTAGGAGTGGTCAGAAGTATCTCAGTAAGTAATCAGCTCCTCTCAGAGGGGGTAGAGAGAGGTGGGAGGGGGAGGGAGACCCACGATGATCCAGCCATGATACATCAGTTAGGAGTGGTCAGAAGTATCTCAGTAAGTAATCAGCTCCTCTCAGAGGGGGTAGAGAGAGGGGGTAGAGGGAGGGGGACCCACAATGATCCAGCCATGATACATCAGTTAGGAGTGGTCAGAAGTATCTCAGTAAGTAATCAGCTCCTCTCAGAGGGGGTAGAGAGAGGGGGGAGGGGGAGGGAGACCCACGATGATCCAGCCATGATACATCAGTTAGGAGTGGTCAGAAGTATCTCAGTAAGTAATCAGCTCCTCTCAGAGGGGGTAGAGAGAGGTGGGAGGGGGAGGGAGACCCACGATGATCCAGCCATGATACATCAGTTAGGAGTGGTCAGAAGTATCTCAGTAAGTAATCAGCTCCTCTCAGAGGGGGTAGAGAGAGGGGGGAGGGGGAGGGAGACCCACGATGATCCAGCCATGATACATCAGCTAGGAGTGGTCAGAAGTATCTCAGTAAGTACTCAGCTCCTCTCAGAGGGGGTAGAGAGAGGGGGGAGGGGGAGGGAGACCCACGATGATCCAGCCATGATACATCAGCTAGGAGTGGTCAGAAGTATCTCAGTAAGTACTCAGCTCCTCTCAGAGGGGGTAGAGAGAGGGGGGAGGGGGAGGGAGACTCACGATGATCCAGCCATGATACATCAGCTAGGAGTGGTCAGAAGTATCTCAGTAAGTACTCAGCTCCTCTCAGAGGGGGTAGAGGGAGGGGGAGGGGCAGTAGAGAGAGGGGGAGGGGGGTAGAAAGACCCATGATACATCAGCTAGGAGTGGTCAGAAGTATCTCAGTAAGTACTCAGCTCCTCTCAGAGGGGGTAGAGAGAGGGGGGAGGGGGAGGGAGACTCACGATGATCCAGCCATGATACATCAGCTAGGAGTGGTCAGAAGTATCTCAGTAAGTACTCAGCTCCTCTCAGAGGGGGTAGAGGGAGGGGGAGGGGCAGTAGAGAGAGGGGGAGGGGGGTAGAAAGACCCATGATACATCAGTTAGGAGTGGTCAGAAGTATCTCAGTAAGTACAATCAATTCATCTATTTTTATTACATTTCAACCCTTATGCTGCTGGTAGCTAATTTGGCTAAAACAAAACGATGCAAAAAAAAGAAAATGACACATCGTAGAACACTCAGTGAGAGCTATCCTATGGATACCAACATAACATAGTTTAAATGATTTTCAAAAAACGTTGCATCCTTGCTTTGGCGAAAGTAGTCTCAGCAGTGGAAGGGATGTGCAATATTTGAAAATAGCACTGCAGTCCTCGTAAGAGGTGTCAGAGAGGGAGTGTCGTCAGTTTTTTCTTCAGATAGGCATAAGTTTTTTATATGTTAAGGAGCCTGTCATGTTAAGTATATGTTCAATATGTGATTATAACATACGTTTATTTTTTAAGGTGACATGTGTTTTATATATGTTGTTGAGGAGAATAAGGTGGTGAACGTTACAAGTGAATGTCTGGAACCTTTCATGTTTAGTATGTGTTCTATATATGTTTCTCACAAGTATCATGTGTTTATTTTCCAGGGTGGCATGTGTTCTATATTTGTTGCTGAGGAGGATAAGGGGGTGAACGTCTGGAACTTTTCATGTTTTTAGTATGTGTTCTATATATGTTTCTCACAAGTATCATGTGTTTATTTTCCAGGGTGGCATGTGTTCTATATTTGTTGTTGAGAATAAGGGGGTGAACGTCTGGAACTTTTCATGTTTTTAGTATGTGTTCTATTTGTGTTTCTCACATGTATTTTTCATGGTGGCATGTGTTCTATATATGTTGTTGAGGAGGGTAAGGTGGTGAACCTTACAAGTGAATGTCTGGAACATTTCATGTTTAGTATGTGTTCTATTTGTGTTTCTCACATGTATCATGTGTTTATTTTTCAGGGGGGCATGTGATCTATATATGTTGCGCAGGGGGATAAGGTGGTGAACGCCTGGAACTTTTCATGCTTTTAGTATGTGTTCTATATGTGTTTCTCACAAGTATCCTGTGTTTATTTTCCAGGGTGGCATGTGTTCTATATTTGTTGCTGAGGAGGATAAGGTGGTGAACGCCTGGAACTTTTCATGCTTTTAGTATGTGTTCTATATGTGTTTCTCACAAGTATCATGTGTTTATTTTCCAGGGTGGCATGTGTTCTATATTTGTTGCTGAGGAGGATAAGGTGGTGAACGCCTGGAACTTTTCATGCTTTTAGTATGTGTTCTATATATGTTTCTCACAAGTATCATATGTTTATTTTCCAGGGTGGCATGTGTTCTATATTTGTTGCTGAGGAGGATAAGGTGGTGAATGTTGCGTGCGAGCACCTGGAGCCCGTGATGCCTAGTAAGGGAGACAAGGTAAGTCAGAACAGAGTCAGAACAGAGTCAGAACAGAGTCAGAACAGAGTCAGAACAGAGTCAGAATAGAGTCAGAACAGAGTCAGAACAGAGTCAGAACAGAGTCAGGACAGAGTCAGAACAGAGTCAGAACACAGTTAGAACAGAGTCGGAATAGAGTCGGAACAGAGTCAGAATAGAGTCAGAACAGAGTCGGAATAGAGTCAGAACAGAGTCAGAACAGAGTCAGAACAGAGTCGGAATAGAGTCGGAACAGAGTCGGAATAGAGTCAGAACAGAGTCAGAACAGAGTCAGAACAGAGTCAGAACACAGTTAGAACAGAGTCAGAACAGAGTCAGGACAGAGTCAGAACAGAGTCAGAACACAGTTAGAACAGAGTCAGAACAGAGTCAGAACAGAGTCAGAACAGAGTCAGGTGATATCAGTAGCCTATATACCGTAAATTCTCGGAAATTAAGACCACCCTAGGAATTTGGGTCACTATAATTATTTTGCAAAATAATTAATGAGAAATATGGGCAACCCTCGATCTATCACCAGTGCCATTTCACAAAATATGGACCTAGCTGTAAATCTTTCTGTGATACAACATCAAGGTATTTTCTGAAAACATGGGCCACCCTTGATCCATAAAAATTGTAATTATTAAAAAGTGTCTCAAATTTTTGAGAATTTACGGTAGTCGACACTTATCAGGGCTGTTTCACACTCCAGACTACCAATGAGTGACCTTAATGGTTGAATGGGGCCATTTGCTCCTGGAAAATGGGATTTTGTTACCATATATTAAAATATAGGAGGCAAGTTTGTGAATGGACTTATCAAAAGTTATCAACTGGAGCCCTTTGATAATGTTTATTTCATTTATTTATCTAGTTTACTGTGCCTCCTTTTAGATAAAATCTTAGGTAAACTCTAACATCATTCTCAATGGTAAACTCTTTTAGTTTGAAAATAACTTAGTCCAGTCATGTGGTATTTTATGTGTTTTTCTCTTTTCTTTTTCAGGTGAAGGTGATTTTAGGTGAGGACCGTGAATGTACAGGTCAACTTCTCAGTATCGATGGCATTGACGGAGTGGTCAAGATGGACCGAGGCGACATCAACATGTTACAACTAACGCATCTCTGCAAAATGGTCGCAGAGTGAAGAGTTTCAATCAAACAAGAATTTTTTAAAAATAATTTGTGTTACATGTTGAAATTCACACATCTCTGGACGATGGTAGCATAGTGAAGAGTTTCAATTAAACAACAAGAGAAAAGTTTTAAACCATTTTTGTTACTTGTTGAAATTCACACTTCTCTGCACAAATCATCGCGGAGTAAAGAGATTTCAAAAAGGAGAAACAATTAAACCGTTCATGCTAAATGTTATAATTAACGCATCTTTGCAAAATGGTCGCAGAGTGAACAGTTTCAAATGAACAACAAGAGAAGCTTTTTAAGACACTTGTTCTACATGTTGAAATTCACACATCTCTGCAAAAATGGTCGTGGACGTGGAGTGAAGATTTTTCAAAAGAGGAGAAACTTTTAAACCATTTGTGCTAATTGTCACAATTTACAGATCTTTGCAAAATTGAAGCAGAATGAAGATTTTCAACAACAGAATCTCTTGAACCATTTGTGCTAAATGTCACAATTTACAGATCTTTGTAAAATGGAAGCAGAGTGAAGATTTAGATAACAGAATCTTTTAAACCATTTGTGTAGAAATCTCCTGGAAAATGTTTGTTTGGAGCAATGACATACTACAATATAACCTGCTAATCAAGCGTAATTCACAAGATCTATAAGAGGAGGGGTTAGTTTGGATTCTGATCCATGATTTGGTACGTATAAAAGTCTCATGAAAGAATGTTTGTTTGGAACAATCAAACATTACAAGAAACCTTGATAATCAAGCATACTTCACAAAATCTTTAACCCTTATGCTGCTGGTGGCTAATTTTGCCAATACAAAATAATGCTAAAATCCTGAAAAATCATTGAAACCGTTGCAAATTGGTACTCATCTGAGAGTACTCAGTGAGAGCTATCCAATGAATACCAACATGACAGGGTTTCGATGGTTTTCAAAGATTTTTGCGTTCTTGTGCTTTGGACGAGAGTAGTCTCAGCAATGGAAGGGTTAAGAGGAGTGATAGGTTGGATTCTGATCAACATATTCCTCTTAAATATTTTGGTATGATGCTTTGATCCAAAAGATATGATCAAAATCATCAGGACATCATGATTGCTGGAGTGTGTAATTGATGAACAATCATTTCAATTTTTTAACTAGTAATTTGAAACTGTGTATTTGGACAATTGTAAAATTTGGTTTGTCTCATATTTTCTAAGAGAGACAGTAAATAAGATGTTGAGATACAAGGATAGAAATGTATCTACATAGTGTCTATAGTCTTGCGTTTGCATTGATTTGGAACTAAATTGATGTTCAGAAATTCATGACCGAGATTGGGGTATCCAGATATGTTTTGTTTCTGTGGCTTTAGTTGCACCAATAATTGGTTCAGAACCCGGCAGGGTCACGTGAAAAACTTGTGGTTAGTTGGTGGGTTTCACAGGGTACCCTGGTTACCTCGGCCACTTACAGCTGGCTACTCACAACTTGACCTCAATAGGGCCGATGAAAATAACAATAAACACATCTTCAATTCCTGATACTCTCCTATTCAAGGTAACATCTCTTATTAAAGCATCTGATATGATCAAAACATCTTGTAAGTTGTGTATAATTTACTGCATCTAATGGTGAATGAACCTTCCCTATAAAAAGTTATTGGGATTTTAATTCTGTACTATCATGACAACCAAGCCAATTAAAACTCTGCATGCCGGAAAACTTATGTCATTTTCAAGCAAAGGTAGCTTGAAATGTTAAGAATAAGTTTAGGCATCTTAAGGGTATGCAGCAATGCAGAATATGACACAATGATACATTGGGCGTGAAGTGTAAAGATCATGTCTAAATGTAACTGAATAAAGTTCTTTTTTTTTGAAGAAATCTGCTTTGTTGTGTTTGCACTTCCTACTAGTGTTAGGTCAACCCTCACAGAAAACCCCCATCCTTAATCCATTCCTGCTCAGAGTGCTTCTTGAAAATTGTTGTCTGGGGCTTAATAATTAAGGAATAAAGCATAAATTCGCAAAATATTTGTAGTATAATTGTAGGCTGAATTCTTATCAATATTTCTCTTCAAATATCCAACATAAGATGCTTTCGTTAGAGAGATAGCACAAAAAAATAATCAGGCCTTTTTTTACGACCCTGTGTCTCATGTTCAAATCTGGCTAAATGCATTTTTCCAGGTCAGCCTGGTTGCTATATAAACGTATAGCATTCTGTGGAATTATCTGCTGTGCGTTTGTAACCTCAGGACCCCTCAGGAGTTTTTAAAGAGAAGGAATTTTTTTTCTGTTTGCATATTTTGCTATCATCCCAATATGACCTAAACTGTTAAAATAAAACCCAAACAAAACAGGCCTTTGGGAATACTTAAAAGGGCAAATGCACATTCAGAATGATTCAGGTTCAAAATGAGCTTATGCATGTCATCTTTCAAATAAGACCTCCCTCAAACCTGTCCTCTTCAGTACTACTCCGTAATGGCTTACAGAAGTACCAGGTCTCAGTCGGCCATACGGGGGCATCCATCTTGCCTAGGTGCGTGCTGTCTCACAGCAGCGTATTGAGCACCTGGGATGGCGTGGGATTGAGCTCTAGACCCTGTGCCTCCGGACAATCTAGCCACTGAACCATTTAGTCTAAATGTTTCTGGTTGCCTCAGGCCATTATCGTGAATTCTCGGAAATATCGGCCACCCTAGGAATCCTGGCCACCATAATTGTTTTGCAAAATAATTACCTGGAAATCTCAGCCACTTGCTTTGAGAGCCGATGTAGATTTCTGAGAATATGGGCCACCATCTAAATCTGTCTTATACTTAAAAACCTAACCATATCCCCCCCCCCCCCCCCTAAAACATTCTTAATCTTATATTTGTATCAAGTGACAATAAACTAATTATAGCTTAACCGAAACCTCAGGCCGGTATTTTAACACGCACCTGTTGATGTGTTGTTAATGGCCATGTGATACTCTCCCAAAGACTTGAAAATCTTTTGAAGTTCCTGGCTTTGCTAATGATGCTATATGTTTAACCAGACCTATCATATCGCAATTGGGTGACATGTGTGTTGAGTTGCCGTGATCAATTTCCAACAATCAAGCAACAAAACAAATATATGCTGATGACCCCGATGAGTTTCAGACATACATAATATCATTACTGAAAAAAGGACCCTCAACTGATGACACATAATGCATTCAGATACAGCATAAATTAATTTGGTTGCCCCAGGCCATTGGGTCACCATGTAACTTTTTAGATGACCCTAAAATGTTTCCAACAGTTGTACATTTTGGAAAAAATCTGTCTCTGAAAATTGGAAAAGAAATCTGTCATTGAATATTTTGAAAATAAAATTTGTCTCTGGAAAATGAAATAGGAAAATATCTGTCTTGGATTAATACGAGTGCCAGGAAATGGGTAAAAATACATTTCAAAGTGTCTAGAGCGACCCCAGACCCCTGCCTCCTAAGAGCTTCGCACTCGCATACCAAGCCAGCTAAAAAATCAGCTAAGGGAAAAAGACTCCCACTTTAAAAATTCTAGCCAAGTCCCTATTTGAGGTAGTCGGTTTTAAACTAACTTATGTTAATCTTATGAAAAAAATTCATTTCAGGATCCCCTTGCTAAACTACGTGTTAAATCGAAATAAAAACAACACATTTTTTTGCAAAATACCATTCCTACCGATAATAGAATTGTAATTATAACGATCATTCACAAAATACAAAAAAGGAAAATATAAGTAGACTACTTAAACAGACAAATGAAACATGAATCGCAGCTCAAGAATATCCACTTCTGGAGAATGCATCTAAAATTAGTGCGATATAAGAAAATATTATCATCAAAAACCTAATATTGATTTTTTTCTGTCGCTTCTGAAAACAAAATCTATCCTTTTTTTACCTGGTCAGTGGTTGTTTTCTCCTCTCCTAGAGACATTTCTTTTCTTCTCTGGCAAAAGTTTTTCTTATATGGCAGGACCAGATTACGTTTTTTTTTCAGGGCAAGAATATGTTTTAACTTAAGGGCCAGAATATCATTTTCTTGATTTTCAGCACCAGAATCTATTTTCCTTTAAAGAATCGCCCCCATCCCTAGAATATCAAATGGCCCGTCTATTATACAATGCTGACCGTCAAAGCTCGTGGCATACATCATATGTCATCGTAATAATGCCACATCAGAAAGAGTACTATTTCCATATGTGCAATCACTGCGACCCCTCAAATGCTGCATAACCATGTCTGGTCATTTTGACTGTTGATTGACCGTGTGTTGACCACTTCAATAGGTCACTCATACCAAGTATCTCATTGCTGTTCGTATCAAGTCACCAAAAGTGACCAACATTTATCGCTTTATCTGCATGAGTAGTTCTGATGAGTAATTACTAATTGTACCAGTGCAACTCAGTAGAAAGCTTTCAAATGGACAATAACCTAATCATTTAGATAGGATTTATTTTTCCGGGTGCTCTAATTAACAGTAGAGTGTGTGCAATGATAGCCTCGTATATCTGTAGCTATGTGGAATATATGCAGGAGAAACTCTAGAGAAGTCCAGTATTGTAGAGAAGGTGAACCTCACTGCACACAAGAACTGTACGTTTAGGTTTACAGTGTACGCATACATCAAAATATCATCATGAAGGTAGGTAATTTATTCAATATATTCCTATATATACATATCTATATCTTTATCTATCTATCTATCTATCTATATATCGATAAATATATATATATATATATATATATATATATATATATATATATATATATATATATATATATATATATATATATATATATATATGTACATGTATATATATATATATATATATATATATATATATATATATATATATATATATATATATATATATATATATGTACATGTATATACATATATATATATATATATACATATATACATATATATATATATATATATATATATATATATATATATATATATATATATATATATATATATATATATATATATATATATATATATATATATATATATATATATATATATATATATATATATATATATATATATATATATATATGTGTATATATATATATATATATATATATATATATATATATATATATATATATATATATATATATATATATATATATACATATATATATATACATATATATATATATATATATATATATATATATATATATATATATATATATATATATATATATATATATATATATATATATATATATATATATATATATTATAAGACAGTAGGCCCTATCCTTTGCAAAGGGTAATCTCCGTTGGCTCACCTGTTTCCCTAATTCTGAGTGTGTCGTTTGGTGGACGAGTGTGTCTACATGGTGTTAACCGTAAACAAAAATCAAAATTAAAGAAAAAGGTGCTTTTGATGCTGAATTTTCTTCTTTAAGAGTTTGTGTTGTAAATGGAAAAACTGCATTTTTCAACTTTCAGATTCCATAATTATCGAATTAACATAAAATCTGAAAAACGGCGATAGACTTCACTCCAAATTACCTTTAGCTATAACTTTGTCATTTCTCAAGCAAAACCTTCAACATCTGATACCTTAAATGCATGTATGAAGCGACCATGTTTCGGTGAAATTCAATATAAAGAGAAAGAGTCATTTCCTCTGTGTGTTCAACCATATGGGAGCCTCTACAGGATATGGCCACAGTACCAACCGTCCTGGCCACCACGGTACCGTGGTGGCCAGGACGGTTGGGAGCAATGCTTCCTCTCATTCGCACTCCCTAGAGAACGCTAGCCACCTGGCCGGCACTGGCGTGCAGGTCCTTATCTATATGGGTCAAATGCAGCCAGCTAGTAGCAGTATACGATGGAGTGTTGACGCTAGATGTGACAGCCATACAGATTTCCAATTGCAGCAGAAAATTGAGTATAAAAGCGGTTTTCATGGAAATGACTACAAGAAAGTGGTATATTTAGTTAAGGAAGTATACGATACTCTGGCGTGCAGCTTAATATAGGAGTTTTAGCATGCTCTTGAGGGTTGAAAGTTGTAACAAGTGACTTTAAAAAGTTCTGTGTGACCATATCCTGTCATGGATGATAGATAATCTATCACTTTGCTCAGTGATTTCCAAGACATTCACAATTGTTCTGAATATAAGAGAACGGATGTAGGCATTTACATGTGTAATAAGCTAAAAACGACCCCATATTCACAAGTTAACCCCATAAGCCACTTATAAAGAGAAATGAATCGTCTTGATTGATTTGTCTTTAAAGAAAAATTGATTGCCTTGAAATGCAAATACTGCTGTCCTGGAAGATCGGCTTTTCATAGATATGATTTGATTGTTAATAAAAAAATTGACCTAGATCCCAACACACACCTATACTGTAAGTACAATGTGACATTCTGTAGAAAAGTACGATGGTGCATGTGTGAACGGCAGAAATATAATACTTTTTTCTGCCGTTCACACCTGCACCGTCGTAGAAAAGCTCCTGCTCTACAAAATTTCAGATTCCATTTAAAGGACAATTCCACCATGAATAAAACATGGGCCCAAATAGTGTCTTAGGGTATACTCTACTCATATCCAGGACCCCACAACTACCCACCTCCACATTAAAAGTTTATTGCTGTTTTAAGTCATGTTTTGCCATGTATCTGGGGGCGGCCATTTTGAATTGGGTCATGAGAGATTAGTTGCACAACCTCTGCAGTAGCCAGCAGCTGCATATACAAGGCTCGGAGTGCGCCCAAATACATTATGTCCTGTTTCTTCTAGAAGAAGGGACTTGACAAAGATCATATGACATATTTATTGAGTTTACAAGGACACACTAGATTCTGTAAGTTTAAGGTGTAAGAGTAAAATACTTGTAACCCTTCCCATCGCTCAAGACCACATTCAGATAGTACACTGATTGTAAATTACTGTTTGTTTGTACTGATTTACATTTTAGTTGTTAAAAGGCAGGAAATGGTAAGTTGGGTAGATAACAACAATTGCAAGCACTTCCCAGAGTTGAAAACACCCTGGGGACCTCAGGTGCTCAGGAAACATCCATATCAACACAATTTTGTTGATTGCTATCACCATTGCAGGAAGTGAATCTGGGGAACTACTAATCAATCAGTAATGTAATGCAATTGACCTGGCTAGTACTGTCAATCTAAGGAACACTTTCCCTGATGGGTTTGCAAGTATAGTTTTAGGATTTGAAAATTATTAAGGGAAGTCATTTGATACAAACCTTTCCCAGCTGTCATACAAACACTTTGGGCTCCACTTAAATGATTAGTTTATCATTGTCCATTCTGTCCCAATGTTGAATAGCCATCTTGCTGCTAAATCCTTCTTTTCTGGGTTAATCTTTGGGTTTGAAATGGAGAAAAAGGAAATTCCCTTTCCTTTTCCCATGTCAGATCTGTTGTAGCATCCAATACACAGCACAAATCACCATTTTCACAACATTGTTGTCATGGTTTCATGTGGGATGCTGGGTGCTGTACATACAGGAAGTGCAACTATTCTGGCCTGGACTGCCTGTCAGTAGCAGAGAAGCAGTGCATTGTGGGATACAATGGCTCCTATGGTCTTGAGCTTAATGGCTGGTTGGGGGTGGCAATTAAGTGCAATTTCACAGGTAAGGAAGCCAAACAGTGTTCAGGTGAACAGGGACTGTAAAGTATACATACTTAAGTAAGTTCTCAGCATATATTAGCCTGAAGGTGTAATTGTCCTTTAAAGAGCATTCGTTTTTTCAGGTCGTCTTTTTGATCGCGCTACTCAGTCTACTGCTACTGGAAAGTGAGGCATTTTTCCTTGAGCCTCCAGATACTCAGAATACCATAGATTTGGCAAAGCGCGGTCAAAAATCATCGAAATGTCTACAGAGATGTCAAAAACGCTTCAATATGTGCCTCTTGAAGACACGAAGGAGAAACCCAGGAGTGAAGTTCACGGCCGTCATGGGCAAAGTCAAGAGCAAGTGCTGTGCTAGCAGGCGGGGATTCGATAAGTGTGCCCTAAAGTGCGGAACCAAGCAAATGTAAGATTATGTTCGCCATGAATCCTTCTTTTACCCAGAGACTTAACATGACGGGAACGGTTACTTAGCTGGCGCCCCATTGGTTCACTAGGCGGTCACGCCCAGTCTCCCAAATTCCCGAGATTTTCGCGCGATTTCGGCCGAGATTTGAACCGCTGTGCTGTACAAGGTCTATATATCTCTGTTTTACTGTACCTCCGGTGACTTGGTAAATTAACTAAATGCACATCCTATCAAATTCATAATCTATTCTCCATTTTATCCTTTTAAATGTGAGTTCTAGTAATTCAGTCAGTGTTCCAAGTGGCGTTGCCACTGATTGCTCTCTGCCTCTCACTATATGCAGCACACTTCGAACGAGGCTCTGGGCATGTGCGAAAGTCACCAGTGACTTGTATGTAGGGCTTGGCCATGGATTCTCCCATAAAGTCCTGCGC
This sequence comes from Maea johnstoni, assembly GCA_963942565.1. Taxonomy (NCBI): domain Eukaryota; kingdom Metazoa; phylum Annelida; class Polychaeta; order Spionida; family Magelonidae; genus Maea; species Maea johnstoni. The sequence continues at coordinate 5,126,696 of OZ012700.1, read as the reverse complement.
ATGCGTCATCCATCATCATCAGCTGGCAAGTCAGAAATCATCTGATATGGCAGAAAAAAGTTACCACAAACGAAAATCTAAACTTGCAGCCATTGATATTTATTGAAAAGGTGATAGCGGATTTTGCCGATTATTTGTATTTGGATAATTAATGACTGTATTCATAAGGATACACAATTCAGGATTGAATACACCGTTATAAAGGCGAAATTTCAAAATGGGAAAGGTGCAACAAAAGCACTAAATAAGTACAAAGGAAAAACAAAGAGAAAGAAGTACAAGATGGTTAAAGACAATGATAATTGATGATCATACTGCATACTAGTATTAAACCAGAAAACACAGAGACAGTATCATAAGTGATTTTCAAAGAATTTATCACTTACTCATTGCATACTAGTATACTTTACAGCTTATGCATAACGAACTAGCAAGCAATGACTTTTTAATAGTTACGACAGTGACATATAAGACTGAGCGAGGAAAAGAGTACAGTGCGCCCTCTATACACTGAAAAACTAACTAATTACAGGCAAAACAAAACGTCAATGTCGTCCATGAAACTATCCTTTGGCATCTTAAGTTATATATTATCCTAGCCCTCGCCTATTGGCGAGTACATAGTTATACATCGTCTCTCTCTCTCTCTCTCTCTCTCTCTCTCTCTCTCTCTCTCTCTCTTTCTCTATATATATATATATATATATATATATATATATATATAATTCCATTAGCTCCCCGTTAACTTTTTCCTGAATATTTCCCATCAAGCAAAGTAAGACTTTAATAGGCTCTTTTTAAACCCCCTGGGCAAACTAACTGATACATTGTAAGGAATCTGAAATTTCAATTATCGTCACTTTTCTGCCTGCCATATTTAGCTAAATCATGACGAGATATTTGAAAGTGGTGGAAGAAAATTAAGGCAGACCCATATAGCACCATAATTGGTTTAAGTTGATGTATGTCATACATGTACAAACCCTATCGGATATTAAAATACTCTAAACAAGTGTTTTGTCCCAGCTGTGGAACCTGGTATAAAAGCAATATTCTTTTGAGGGCGTTGTGTCAATTTTAATCATAAATTAAAAGAGGAAATATTAACAAAATATTTTTTTACATTTCCAGCTATTGTCATTGTTTTCTCAGCCGCATTCTGTGAACAGTAGTATAACTAAAGTTGTTTTACTTTTCATTGGCTTTAGATATAGTCGACATAATATTAGCATTTTTGAAGTACTGTCACTAACTATGATTTGATCCCATTTTACGTTCTCTCTATCCAATATCAACAACACCTCGTATTGTTTTATTTATGTTATACAATATATATATATATATATATATATATATATATACAGTATATATATACAGTATATATATACAGTATATATATACAGTAAATATATATATATATATATATATATATATATATATATATATATATATATATATATATATATATATATATATATACTGTATATATACTGTATATATGTATATATATATACATATCTATATATATATATATATATATATATATATATATATATATAGATATATAGATATATACATATATATACATATATATATTTATATATATATATATATATATATATATATATATATATATATATATATATATATATATATATATATATATATATATATATATATATATATATATATATATATATATATATATATATACATATATATGCTGATATGTACACTTGCATGTATCGCCGATATTCACTATAAAACAGTTTTAATTTATTTCAGATGTACACGAGCATGAGTGAGAGAGGAATGGGCGTTCAGATGCACAACGTAAACTTTGGACAGAACAGCCAAGGAAAAGACTTTCAGATGAATGAAATAAGGAATATTTGAGTCCGAACAACATATATGATTGTACGGATTCCTCCAATACCACACACGCATACGTATATGTATACTGTACATCACTTAAGTATAGCGGGAACAATAAGATAGCAATAATAGCGCTCTGCTCATATGCACTATTGTAAAATCCCCGTCTTTATTGAATTCTTAACTAAACTTGCTGCGGCTGTTCCCGTTCACCGCTATACTTAGATCACGCTATCCAGGGCAGTACCGTAATTGCGCTATATAATGGTCACGCCATATTTAAGAGATTTACAGTATGCGTTTATGGTATCAAAACGTAGCGAGCCATGCACGCATTTATACGTGTGAGAAAAGCTTGGCTTGCCAATCGAAACAAAACCCTACTCAGTTCGAAAATTCGGCAAATTAGCTGTCAGAATGTTGTGCTTGATTCAAGGCTCATTTTGATAAGTCACCTGCCTTTGGTGGATGAAAGGTAAATAAGATCGTTAAACCTGAATTACCTGCTACTGGGTTTTTGCCAATAATACCCATTGCAATTTGGCTTCGGACATGTGTCGGGATTACAATTTGGACTCAAAAGGTTAAACATCTTGAAGTTGGCAAGTTGAACGACCTGATTATTTTGGCCATTTACTTTTTGCAAGAGCACTGGATTATTGAAGGGAAATTGTTGTTATGAGCAAATCAACAACTCATTTGAAATGTGAAATGAAAGGGAATTCAGCAAGCATTCATGGGGTAAGGTGAAACGGCAATTTTCATTGTTAGCAACAGTTGAATATGCCATGAAATACGAACATACGAATAAAGTGAGATATTCACGAATACAATTGGAAACATTTTAAGCCATACCCATAGCACGTGTTTGTCTTTCTTACTTTCGTAGATAGAGTACAACAAAGGCTATTGTTTTAGTTCTCACAAATTTAGAATAGTTTGTTTTTACCATTTTATCTGGTCAACTATACTAATAACAATGATATTAATATTGATAATAATCATAATAATAATAATAATAATAATAATAATAATAATAATAATAATAATAATAACTTATTTTACGAGGGTAACACATTCAATTATTCGATTTAGTTTTCGCTGAGGCCCTCAGACTTAAGTTTCATACCTTTCGTGCTTCAGGCCACAGAGTTGAAAATTGTTCTTCAAGGTATTGTTTCTTAAATAATGAGAGAGAGATGGTGCCATCTTCATATTTATATTTAAAGATAAGGAATTTCATGTACCATGCCTTAGTAAGTAAGTGAGTGTTAAGATCGGAGGAGGAACCAAATTAAGCGATATACTTGATCTTTTATGTGTTGTTCTGAGCAGAGCTGAAACATATTTTGCAAGTACATTGACCTCTATGCTTGATAGAATAGCAGTATAGGCCTATCCCCTGGAGAGTGCGCATTTCCGCCCGAGGTTAAGAACGTGTGTTAAAACGCATAATGTAATAAACGTTGCAAAATGTAATACCTACGCATAACGTAATACAAAATCGTTGCGAAATGTAATACCTACGCATAATGTAATAAAAAATCGTTGCGAAATGTAATACCTACGCATAATGTAATAAAAAATCGTTGCGAAATGTAATACCCACGCATAATGTAATAAAAAATCGTTGCGAAATGAAATACCTACGCATAATGTAATACAAAATTTTCACGAAATGAAATAGCACAAGGTACGCGAAATGTAACAAAAAATCGTTGCGAAATGTAAAACCTACGCATAATATAATAAGAAATTTTCACGAAATGTAATCATGTAGGCTGGGTTCGCCCATTTCTAACTGGTCTGGTCATGTGGTCTGCCATGATTTCTATTTTCAAAACCAAACCAGCCTACTGTATATGCTCCCACAAATAGGAAGAATTCACCCAATTCAGCTGACCCCGTTGAAAGCTTATAAATCTTTGATCGCCAAATATATACAGGCTACCAGTTTGCCTTTAGCTAATGACATCAGGGAAAACCTGCAATGATTTCCTGATGCAAATCAAAGCAAAAATACAACAAGAAAGTGGCGAAAATTAAGACTGTAACAAGAAAATGGTGAAAACTAAAACTTAATCGGTAGATGACAAATATCTACCAGTTCATTATAACATAAATTCCAATTTAGTTGATTATATGAGAAAAACAGATTTAAAGGGGAAAACGAAATCTCCACCAGAATGACACAAAGAACATAATCGACCCATTTTTAAAAGGCCACCATGGACTAAAACAGCACACCTGGCAAAGACTAAAAAAATTATTTGGGGTGTTAATTTTTGATAACAAAAATATTTTGACTTGCTATAGGGTCATTCCGGCTCAAGTGACCCAATTTTCAAAAAAGTCGCCAAGTGACCATCTCAGATTTTGTCGAAACTTCCCTCATGTGTGCCTTTATGTTTAAGAAGATTGCACGAAAAATTTCCGTTCAAAATTCCAAATGGTTTTTGAGAAAAGTGAGGTTAAAGGCATGGGGGGTGTAGCTCATATTTTTCACTCATGAATCAAAATAGTGTGTTGGACCATTTTCAGATGCTCACAGTTTTTGTAAAATTTGAGGTGCAAAGATTATATTTGCCACTATAACTGACTGATACCCGGAGAATCACATTAGGAATTTTCTTTTTCCATATCTATTATGGGTACTGAGATAAAGAGGTCCAAAATGTGATTTTCGTTCAATTTCTTTTTTTTTTTTTCAGTTTTCAGGCCATTTTTTATTCCACGCTATTCATATTTGATGAAATGTTTTACTTGATTTATATTGTCTATTCATAGGGGATTCTAGAAAAGTCCAGATGTTTTTCTAAAAAGGTCGAATTTTGAGTTGTAGGGCAAAATTTGGCAAGTATCAAATTTTTAGTCATTTTGCCAATTTTAAAAGCTGAGTTTTTCCATGTAGTGAAATATCTAATAACTTCAGCTTATAACATATTAATCTAACATATATCAACTACATTTATACCAAGTTTTGTTTTGTGGTCTCAATTCCTTCACATAAAAAATCTACTTTTACTAATGGACTATAGCGACTGTTTCAGGTCTATCGGTCAACGTTAAGGCCTATGTAAAAATACAGTGATAATTTCACACTGGTAGGATTTCACTTATTCAGTACACAGATAGTTAAAATATCATATCGTTAACTGGTTTTGTTGATATTTTTAGTGTTTTTGAGATAAAATGGTCTAAAATCATGTTTTTGTTCTTTTTTGTTAATGTTTTGTATTACTAGTATTTACTCTTATTCACATTGGGTGACTAGTTCTAATTGATCTATACTATTTACTTGTAATTGCTTTCTAAAGAAATTTAAGTTTTTAGAAATAAGTCCAAATTTTGGTACACCTGCTTTCCAGATATTGGCCCTGATCAAAACGTACCTATATTGCCCCTGTTTACATGGTTCAATTTGACCATTTAGTGCAATGCCAACTGCACATTGTAATATTTCCAATGTACTAAGATAAGCTGTTAATATGTTTAGGTGTCTTTTTGGTTGGTTGGTTGGTCACTTTGAAGTCATCCGTTGTAAAGTGTGTAATGCTAATACTACAAAGATGATATTCACTATAGTTTTAGTACATCAACACATAGAGAATCTATGTTTTTGAAATCAATTTTGTTTTTGCTACTACTTACTAGTATTAAGACAAAATTAACCAAAATTGGGGTTTGTGTTACTTCTATACAATGTTAAAGGAAATGCATACATGATGCAAATTTATTATTTCATTCTTAATATCTGTTTAGAGGATTTCTTACGATAATAAACTTTGTTTTGTGGTCTCAATTCCTTCATATGAAAAACCTACTTTAACTTCTAGTCATAGACTGTAGTGACCGCGTCAGGTCTATTGGTCAACTTTGTGGTCTCCTTATGAACATAGACATAAAGACACAGCGATAGTATTTGACAATCAAAAAATCATATTATGGATAAATTTTGTTTTTACATTAAGGCGTTTTAGAGATAAACTACAATTGGGTTTTTGTTAATTTATTCATTGATTTTTTTTAAATTTTAGAGCACTTTTTGTACTTTGTCATCCATATTAGGTGACTTGTTTTACTTGAGTTAGACTGTCTATTTGTAGTTACTGTCAAAAAAATTAAGTGTCCAATTTTTTGTAGAAAATATTGGCCCAGATCAAAATTTGCCTACACTGCCCCTGTTTTCAAGGTTTGATTTGACCATGCAGAGAAACATTCACTGAAATCACCTTTTGATACATGAAAAGTACCAATATAGGCTGTTAATACACCCAGTTTGCTTTTATGGTTTTCATTCCTTACACTTATGTTTTTGTTTTTCGACAATTATGGCTAAAATTGGTCCATTGGTCAATTTGAAACAAGAGTCTTGTCACCGTTTCCTCACATTTTATTTAAAAGGAAAAACAAAAAAAAAGGAAAAGAAAATTATATATGTATGTATATATATATATATATATAGAAAAAAAAAAAAAAAAAACAACACTTTTCTGCTATATATATCGGTATATGCTAAAAACCCAATATGGTCCTGTAACTTTTATCCGAACATCTGACAGTTAGCACCGAAGTATAGCAATTTTTGTTCACTTTCACTTTCCTTCATCACCGTTTTTGATATTTCCTGTTCTGGTTTTGCACTTTAGTTCCTTTTTTGCTCTCTAGGTCGAGAGCTATTATATTTAGAAGCATTCAATCATCCAGTCTCCAGTACCATTTTGTGTACTGCTATAAGATATCATATTTAAAAGGAAAGCATTTTCGCTCTCCAATTTATTTTTCCTTTCTATATTTAGTTTGTTATAAGGGCAGAGTTTTGTCTGAACCCATTTGTGTTATGTATTAAATGCTAAACCTGATTTATTTTTGTATCGTACTTTTACGCCTTACGAGCGTTGTCAATAAATATACAACTACAACTAAAAGCTCCTCTAATCAGACATTACAAATAAAATAATTAATTTGCATCACGAAATATGCATTTCCCTTGTTATTGTATGGGAAAAACAAAAATGTTCAAACAAAACCCTTCATTTTGTCTGAATAACTAGTAGCAAAAACAAAATTGTTCCAAAATCTGATTATTGATGTACAAACATTATAGAGAATGTCATCTTTGTACTATTAAAATTACATTCAATGGATGACTTCAAAGTGACAAATCAACCAAAAAGAGCCACAGTTGTCAAAAAACAAAAAATTCAGAGTGAATGAACAAGAACCATAAACGAAACCTAGACATATTAACAGCCTATATCAGTACATTTCATTCATTAAAGTGTGATGGCTGTGGGCATTTCACTACATGGTCAAATCAAACCATGAAATCAGGGGCAATATAGGAACGTTTTGATCAGGGACTATATTTGGAAAACAGGTGCACTAAAATTTTGACTGATTTTCAAGTACTTGAATTTCCTTAGAAAGTAATTACAATTAAGCAGTATAAATTAAGTAAAATTACTCGCCTAATGTGAAAAGGAAGTACAAGTGCCCTAAATAATACAAACATATTAACAAAAATGAACAAAAAAACTGATTTTAGACCATTTTACCTCAAAAAGACCAAAAACATTGACAAAATCAATCAACAATACAATTTGCTAATTGTCTGTGTACTGACTATGTTAAATCCTAATAATGTAGAATGATTACTAAATTTATACACAGGCCATAAAAACGACCGATAGATCTGAAACAGTCGCTATAGTCCATTAGTAAAAGTAGTTTTTTTATGTGAGGGAATTGAAACCACAAAACAAAATTTGGTATAGATATAGCTGATATATATTAGATTATCATATTATAAGCTGAAGGTACTAGATAATTCACTACATGGTCAAACTCGGCTATTAAGTTAGGCCTTATTACTTCAAATTTGATCCCGGCCAACTTTTGCCCACCAACTGTGTCAAAATTTGACCTTTTAAAAAAAACATCTTGACTTTTCTAGAATCCCCTATGAATAGAGAATGAGAATATAAATCAAGTAAAACATTTCATCAAATATGAATGG
>OZ012700.1:5046610-5118602 GCA_963942565.1 Maea johnstoni | reverse complement strand
CTGGGATGCTCTATTTCATAGTTAACGACCGCCCTCTTGCAGTCAGTCGCATGTCCCCGTAGGTTATTGATAAACAGCTGACAATATACTCTGATCAACTGTGCGCCTCTGTTCTCCCGGAGCAGCTGCTACCCCTGGCATGCCTTGTCAGCTGAATACTAAACACTTCCTTATTTGCAAACGTGGGAGCCCTGGGGAAACCCATTAAGGACTAAGCTCCTTCTTGAAGAGTGGAACATTGAGTTCGGGCAAAGACCGAACGTTTTCAATAGCTGATTCAGTTATCATCCAGAATATGGTTTATTACATTGTATCCATCAAAAGACTTATCTATCTATCCATCTATCTATTTATCTATCTTTCTAGCTATCTATCTATCCGTACATACATTCGTGCATACATACATAAAAACACAGGAATATATATATATATATATATATATATATATATATATATATATATATATATATATATATATATATATATATATATATATATATATATATATATATATATATATATATGTATATATATATATATATATATATATGTATATATATATATATATATATATATATATATATATATATATATATATATATATATATATATATATATATATATATATATATACATATATATATATATATATATATATATATATATATATATATATATATATATATATATATATATATATATATATATATATATAAATATATAATTATATAAATATATATATACATTCGAGTGTTAATTTTCATTGCAATTACTAAGTATTACTTTGATTTAAAAGGACCTTTACAGCAAGAATAAGGATCTTAACCTGTACTTCATTAAATCCATACGACATATTTCAATTTTAAAAAGGCATTCGAAAAGGTATTTTAAGAGTCGAGGGACGGCCCCACTAGCAATGCAGGCTTTCGTTATACACTGACTACTCGCTATTTCTCACCAAAGACACCTAGCAGTAATCTAGCTTTAGGAATGTGAGAAAGTTGCTAGTAACTTGATAGTAGTCGCTAATTCTCCCGGGTAAAACTATTTCCTCCATTACAGGTTGCATAGTTTCTCGATACTGCCATTATGAATATTGGGAAAGAAAGTGATAATAAAAAAGAACAAAAATAATTCTTAATTCAGTGCCCAGTTCAGCAACCTAAAATATACACCAATGAAATGAAATGTCTTCAATTTTTTGTTGATATTGTTCATAATATACATTTCAAATGTCATGTTCAATGAATCAAATTGAAGCATTTTCATTGTATCATTGTATATTTCTTTTCCATTTCAAATCCCAAATTGTTCATAAAGCCGAAATATTCTCACCCAATGTTGTAAAAATACTCTTCGATTCCAACTTCCACTTCGCCCTAAATTAAAGTATTGTTAATTCATTTTCTTGCATAGTACTCTTTAATTCCAAGGTGTTGACCGCCTTGATGTTCAGTCCATGCCCTGGCATCATTAATTCTTGAACAATGCGCTTTCGGTGATTTTCAATGCATGAGACCACGCTTCCCCGAACTCCCTAGGACACCATTAATGTGACAGTGATCCCGCACCGGGCCACGAGACGCCAACAAAACCCGTGAATATTTGATGCCTTGCGGATATGCAGGTGTTAGTTGTGGTTGGGGAGGCTTAACAATATCACATTCATACTAGGCTTGTTGAAACAATTAAGGCACCTTCTGTACACTGCGCATGACAGGTATTAGCCATGCTGGGGTAGATAAACATTATGGTAGATTCTGTAAACTCTGTAAGAAATTTGCTTAGCGTCAGTATAGGATGTAAAAATAATATTTTAAACAGAATATCATTAATTTGACCATGGCTGATTTATACAGTGTTGATATTCAGGAATTCAGGAATTCTCTCATATATGATATACATACACAGAGACACACACTCATATATATATATATATATATATATATATATATATATATATATATATATATATATATATATATATATATATATATATATATATATATATATATATATATATATATATATATATATATATATATTATATATATATATATATATATATATATATATATATATATATATATATATATATATATATAAATATATGTATATATATATATATATATATATATATATATATATATATATATATATATATATATATATATATATATATATATATATATTTATTGATATATATATATATATATATACATATATATGTATATATAAAGATAGATATATGTATATATATATATATATATATATATATATATATATATATATATATATATATATATATATATATATATATATATATATATATATATATGTGTGTGTGTGTGTGTGTGTGTGTGTGTGTGTGTGTGTGTGTGTTTATAGTCACTAATTCTGGATAAACATATATATATATATATAAATATATGTATATATATATATATATATATATATATATATATATATATATATATATATTTATTGATATATATATATATATATATATACATATATATGTATATATAAAGATAGATATATGTATATATATATATATATATATATATATATATATATATATATATATATATATATATATATATATATATATATATATATAATATATATATATATATATGTGTGTGTGTGTGTGTGTGTGTGTGTGTGTGTGTGTGTGTTTATAGTCACTAATTCTGGATAAACGCAACTGTTAACAAGGTTATACTAAATTTCATTTGAAATTGTGGCTGTCAAATTAATCTAATGATTAGTCTAATGACATTATGATGCGGGTTTTGATTAATCAATAGTTAGGTATCATTGTCACATTTAACCGCTCAGTTCATCGCATGACGTAATAGACACAATCTTGTCTTATAACGCTGCATGTCTGTTACGGGCCAGACCGACCTGCGTATTTCATATAGGTATGCTCATTGAAAAGGCAACAGATTTCGATAAGAATATGTATTCATCGTGATTTTATGGATGATGAGTGATTCATGACCTGCCAGTTGTGAATAGTGGAGGAAATCGGACTACCCGGGGAAAACCACCGCCAACACCAAGTCACTGGCAATATTCTCACATGCCACGAGTACGTTTAAAGGCCGTGCGATAGTAAAAGACAGAGAACAGTCAGTGGCCAAACCTTAGATTACTCGGCTATCAGGGCAGGCCATGAATAGGTCACCATATCTGGATGTGGTTATCTGTCTCAAAGTGAATACTGCATTCTATTAAATGTTAGATCAGTTATACATTGATCTCAATCGATGTTTCTACTCACCGGAAATGTGACATTCGCAGCTTTTATCAGTTTCAAATGACATATTACTGCAACATCCTGTCATATCATTGGGACCAAAGCGATAATTAAGTGCCATAAAAAGCAATTCCGAAATGTCTATTCCATAGCATAAATGTATCGGGGTATATGAGATAATTGCCGAGGACTTGGGGTTAGTCTGTGACCTTCCACGAGGACTCAGGTATCCGCTACCAGGGACAGGTTCCCATCACTATTTATATTTACACACACACACATATATATATATATATATATATATATATATATATATAATATATATATATATATATATATATATATATATATATATATATATATATATATATATATATATATATATATAATATATATATATATATATATATATATATATATATATATACTGTAAAACACAATGTTAGCGTCTGTTTATATAAAGCGTACATAGCGTGTGGTTCCGCTTCGCTATATATAAAAACGCTATACTTTTTTCTTACTGTACTGGCACTGTCTGCGGCGGCTACCGTCGCTAACATAAAGATACGCTATGTTGCTAAAACTCCCCAATTCGCTATATTTGGGACACGCGTCATATGTGTGTTCTACAGTATATATATATCATTTTTCGTTTTCCATTTCTACCATTATCTAAATATATCCGAGTATATGCTATCAGTTTAAGTTACTTTCCCCCCTTATCAACCTTTCTGAATGCTTCATTTATGATATGTTTATTCGAATACTAGTATATCAGTGTATCCATTTTACAGTGTACATTGCAGCACAGTCATAAGTATGCGATACGATACGATAAACCTCAAGAAGTTGGGACTCGATGCCAATACCTGGATGAAACGAATCTCGATCTTTTTTCTTCTTATTGCTAGTGTTATGATGCGTAATTATGTTAAATATTAATGACATTAGGAGGGCTCTTAGCTGGTGGGTTCGTGATCATGAGCCCTGGGGCATATGCTTCGTATCCATGCTATCCCTAGGGAGTGATAATGGCGAGAATAAGAGAGAGGGAGGGCATTGATAATTGATAAAGAGGACCTGCCCCACTACCTTAGTGGGCTTACTTCTAGGGCGTTGCCGCTCTCTGCTTGATGTCTACCACAACTGTCTGGCTTCCAATACTATTCAATGGAAATGAAAGTTGCCAGTGACCGTTTTTTGGTGACGATTTCCCCTGGTGTTATATGCAATATCCTTCCAACACATGACAATTTGCAAGATAGCCGTAATCGCAAAAAGTGACGGTAAACGAAACTTCATCCATAATCTCATTGATAAGGTGTGATAGAGGTGCCATGTCATCGGGGCTGCCCCATGGCCGAGCGGTCTAATGTGATGACGTTTTTCAGCAATGATACGTGTGTGGTCAATAACGAGCGATGAGCCCGAGGTCTGTATTTCTAATGATTTAACCCTTATGCTGCTGGTGGCTAATTTAGCTAATACAAAATGATGCAAACAAAAACTGGAAAATGGCTGAAACCCTGACACACAGGTACTCATCTGAGATTATTCAGCGAGAGCTATCCAAAGAATACTAAAATGACAGGGTTAAGATGTTTTTTCAAAATTCTTCTCCTCATTGAGCTTTGGACAAAAATCGTTAGCCTAACGCATCCGGAGTTTGTATCTTCTTATAATCTGATAATTTTACATTGCATATTAAGTCAACCATTCATAGCACATGTGCAAAGGATGTTTAAATTTAGCATGGTTTAACCGGTGATCAGGGAACAATAATACATCATTGGATGACTACTGCTAACACGACTGGTCTTGCAGGGTGTATAGAAGCGTGTTTTGCCAACAGATATATTCAATTATGTCCTATATTGTTATGTTATATTAAGTATGTTCTTTACAAAGAATTGTAAATTTGAACTCATTCATGTTTTGTCCCCCGGCACTTCCTATTAAGGCCCATAATTGAGACCTTTTTGTTATAAATAAGCTCCAACATGACAAATAGGGACACCCATATTTTCTCTTTATTTCATTAGCATAACACATAAACTTTTTTGAACTGACTTTGAGAAATTTTGTAACGCCAGAACTTTTCTTTAACCTTCTATAGAAGTGATAAAATAATAAGAAAAACAAATATTGCTTTCCGCACTTATAAAAATCTTTTAAAAATACCTTATACCTTGTTGGTTATTTAAAATATATACTTATCTACGAGACAAGGGTAAATAATGGATTCATGTTTTTGCTATCAATATTCCTTGGTAGGCTGAAATATAACATATCCTAACCAAAACTAACTAACAAACTGTAGGTGGCGCCAGTTTACTTGTATGTTAGCATGGGGTCTCCTTTTTAAATTGATTTTGAGAAAGGGTATACTAAATGGACCCTTTATACAAAATTTGACCGTATGGATACAGGGTTTTTGCAGCATTCTACCCAGCTGCAAAATGGGTACCTAGCATTAATAAAAAGGCAGTGCTTAGGGCGTGTGCGCTATATGCGGCCAACTGCTCTGGAATATCCCTCGGGTGATTGAAATGGTTTCTATGTGTACAGGCCTGCTAGGGGAGGAAGGTCGTGTGAGCACTTCGGTGGATACAAGACTATAAAACGAATACCTTTACCTCTACCTTTATGTATATCATAGTCACGTAGGAGGTGAGGCAAGGGCATGTGATTCCTTGACATATGGGAGAAGCACCGAAAACATAACCGGTTATGCAAAATGCATGCTCCATAGGTATTCCCATGCGTACAGTGTATTTCACATTTTATGAAGCAACTGCAAAAGGTATATGGCATGGAAATAGGATGTGGTTTCCTGGTGGACCATGTAGGGAAGGGAATATATTCACTAATGCTTTACTTAGCCCCTAATCCCCTTATCCCATCTTACGACATTGGCAAGACACAATTTTATAAGTTTCCAATATGCAAATTTACGAAAACCAAAAATGAATTTTAAAAAACTCCATTTAATGGGATGACATTCCGCAATTGAATTTTATCAAATCATGGTGAATTCGATCAGTCTGCACTTGACTGTTTATTTTCATTCATTCTTCGATAATTATGGTTATTACATGTAGACAATGGTCTTTACTTTTAATACATTACATTAATTAACCCTTATGCTGCTGGTGGCTAATTTGGCCAATGCAAAATGATGCAAAAATCCTGAAAATGATTGAAACCCTGGTACTCATCTGAGGGTACTCAGCTAGAGCTATCCAATGAATGCCAAAATAACAGGGTTATGTGGTTTTCAGAAATTAAAACGTTGTACTTAATTAACCTCATTATTGGAAGGGTTAAAATATACCTCAAGGATTGGTTAATTTGCTCAATTTACAGCATTTCATTCATGTTCGTCTATGGAGTATATGTACATACATAATAGCGAATGGACTGCGAATTGAGATGCTGGGTTTTCCAGGCATAGTATTGAAATGAGAAAACAAAATTTTATCTGTAAATTTTCATTCGCGGCTTTAATCAACTGAGCCGGTGAAAAGATTACTAGTAGTATATGTAAAGTAAAGACACCTAATTACTGCACCAGTCGACCATACGTCTGCCAGCGACTGGTTACCGTAAAGGCCATGGATGCCATGAGAAAGAATGAGGCTTTTCTGTAACAGGTAGCTGCGTATCAACGCGCGGTTGTGTATAATGCCCGGTCGGCGCGCACTTTTAGTGAAGGAATTAAAGATCGGCACTGTATACTTTGTCTCACGGGTCTTGAGAATGCATTATTTATTTCAGTGAAAGATGCTTAAGCCTGGAAGCACAAATGCGCTTATTCTAGGTGAGGAAACAATAGATTGCGGCTATACGGGGTGTCAGACCCTTCATAACAATGATGCCCCACTGAATACGTGCCTGGCTTAGGCTACATGCAGATATGTGTAGAAAATTCCCAGCAGACAAAAAGGCATTCGTTTAATCACAGAAGTATCTACACGTGGGAGTGGCTAAGGGGCCAATTACGTGCACCGCATTAAGGAGTGGACTAAAGGCAGGGGAGCATGCTCATTGGCTGCAAGCAGGGTATATCAGTTGATCCACTACTGGGGCTCATAACGAGGGTCACGCAGCGAGATCTGCTGGCTACCTGTCCGTCCGATTATTTGTTAATTGTTTAATTGACTGTACCACACTGCATGATAACTATACTCTCAACACCATCAAAATGTTACAAAAGCATTACCTCTCTCAAGTCATACTGGCAGGATATCTTAGCATTTGTCTAAGTAAAAAGGACCTGAATTTTAATTGTTCTGCAGACTCTGAGACAAATATGGGTGTGTCAGTACATATTCAATCTACCCTTGTGTCGTTAGGATGTTTGTAACGAATACAATAACTTAATCATCACGTTTGCGTAAGCATACTTTTTGAAGGAAATATGTCTGCAAGGATCTGATTCACATATCTCAAATATATTGAAGGAAGGATGAAGGACTTGTCCGGATAAGATTTTCAATATACATGTTTAGGCATGTCTCTCTGTACGGGGACAAATGACGCAATACTCTCATCAACGTGCTATTAATTTCAAAGATGTAAATACCAATCTACGATGGTGCAGGTGTGAACGGCAGAAAAACATATTTTTCTCTCGTTTTCCAGTTGTAATCTTTTTAGTTGACCTAACTTGACTACAGCTATTTGTATGGGACATGGCGGAACTTGCTGTAACAGATGAACGGACAGACGGCAACATCTCTGTAGATCATTTCCTCCAATTACCTCCTGCCATCTGTCTCGCTGCGGGACTGCCAATCATACACATAATTGAGGAAGACCAGCGCTTCTGGTGCCAGCACAATTTCCTTTGTTAGCCCGAAATTCCTGCCCCCTGTCCGGGTCGCCTTGACCATTATGCACTTTGTTCACATAGCAATATAAGTTACAGGGGCAATATAAGCTAATCTATATGGGGCAATAACATCTACGGGGGCAATAAATGCTATAGGGGCAACATAAGCTACAAGGGCAATTTAAGCTACGTGGGCTATGAAAGCTTTAGGGACAATATAAGCTACACGGGCAATCTAAGCTACAGGGACAATCTAAGCTGCATGGGTAATATACGCTACAGGTTCAAAATAAGCTACAGGGGCATTGTTAGCTACGGGGGCAATATAAGCTACAGGAACAAAATAAGCTACAGGGGCGTTATTAGCTACGGGGGCAATATAAGCTACAGGAACAAAATAAGCTACAGGGGCGTTATTAGCTACAGGGGCAATATAAGCTACAGGAACAAAATAAGCTACAGGGGCGTTATTAGCTACGGGGGGAATATAAGCTACAGGAACAAAATAAGCTACAGGGGCATTATTAACTACGGAGGCAATATAAGCTACAGGAACAAAATAAGTTACAGGTTCAAAATAAGCTACAGGGGCATTGTTAGCTACGGGGGCAATATAAGCTACAGGAACAAAATAAGCTACAGGGGCGTTATTAGCTACGGGGGCATATAAGCTACAGGAACAAAATAAGCTACAGGGGCGTTATTAGCTACGGGGGCAATATAAGCTACAGGAACAAAATAAGCTACAGGGGCAATATAGCTACGGGTGCAATATAAGCTACATGGACAAACTAAGCTACAGGGGCAATAAAAGCTACAGGGGCAATATAGCTACGGGTGCAATATAAGCTACAGGGGCAATATAAGCTACGGGGGCAATATAAGTTACAGGGGCAACATACTACAGGGGCAATATAAGCTATGGGGGCAATATAAGTTACGGTGGGAATATACGCTATGAAATGTTGTTTCTAACTGCATATAAATAAAGTCAATATATCGTTAGCCTAACAAAATGTCCCGCCGTAAGAAGTAGTTTGCATTCGAAATTTAATGCAGTGAGGGCAAAGCATCCTCTTCTGCTGGTCTGTGTCGGTTCAATATTGTATTACTAAGAGTCATCAACGCAATTCATTTTGTGTAGGTAGTCAGTGAAAGTTTTTGTATTGTAGCTCAAGCCGTTTATATTTCCAACGTTTATAACGCAACTGTAATTCATAGTATGCCCACAAGGGCTAGCAATAACTGTTTGGCGCCAAAACCAGACCTCGTGTGTATTGCGCATGCCCGGAAGCCACGTGGGCACCACTGAAGTCCAATGGGGAAACGGTTACCTCAGAGACTGGTAATTAACATTCGCCTGGCGTCAAGTTAAGCGTATTAGTTTTTCTCCTGAGAAACGCTTCTCCCAGCAATTCAACACGTCCTAGTTATCAGTGGGACTTTCTAATCACTTAGCGAGCCGTAAAATGCAAATAGCTAAGGACTATACTGCGTAGATTAGATTGCAGAGACCTTAACCGCATGCAAGTAATTACGAAAGTACATAAGGGGTTCGTTGGCAGCTAGAGGTATGAACGTTTACTCCGGCTCTACACTCCCTTCTATCAAAATTAACGCATTACAATATGGCAATTAGTCGAAATTTACCAGGACCTACCCCTAATTGGAGCCCCATTCCCACTGCGGAGAAACCCGAAAATATTGATCAAGAAATGCCACTGCCTTCTCGCTGACTCTCACCGCTACCCGGGTTCGAATCCTGCTCGGGGTATGTGAGAAAGTTGCCGCTGACTTGTGGTTAGGTGGTGGTTTTTCACGTGTTCTCCTGTACTTCATATGGCTAGTCATGATTTTAGCCGTAATGAAAGGTGACTCTAAATGAAATTCCACTCAACACATTAGTAAAATGCAAATATGATATGATAACTTCAGCCAAATAGTGTGCAGATTGCTTTTATTTTAATTTATTTTAATTAATTGGGTTAATTCCCTTAGGCTTTAGGAACAGTAATATATGACAGAGGATTTTTTAAATTTATGTTCGCAGTGAGTTTTTATCACTTCTCGCGTGTTAACTTTCGATTCCGTATGTGCACGTCCTGTCAGGATCTATGCCGGGTGGTCTAAGACGTTGCCGAGGGATGTTCGATGTATCTTACATGCACCTTACTTCCTTGGTTGGATTTCAGCTCGCGGCATGTGAGAAAGTTGTCAGTTAATTCGTTTTTTGTGGCGGTTTCTTAGAGAACACCTTCCTCATTAACAACAAGCTATGTAATGCTGTAGACGTACAAGTGCGTAGAGGCTTATTGGAGGAAGACATCATTTGGAATGAAATGGGATTACGACATGGAAAACGACGAGAGAGAGAGAGAGAGAGAGAGAGAGAGAGAGAGAGAGAGAGAGAGAGAGAGATGCTGTACCCATGAGACCTGTCTTGCCCATTAAGCATTATGAATAAATAAGTACCCCCAGCTTATAGTTCACACCCAAAACACTGCTCAGGATCGGAACATTCCAACGCATACTGTGAGGCAACTCTAAAGTAGCATCCACAATCTTCCTAGCCTTTTAAGTTGTCAGATTACCGATCAATCATGTATGTATAATGCACACACTCAATGTATACGTGTACGACGAAGACTAGGCACCAACGTACATGTATGTCATGTTGTATCACCTGCTCTGCTGTAATTCTCTTTGCTGATTGGTCAATAGTTGTTAGACCTGGAGCCGTTCACACTTTGTAGATTCAATATCGAACAGTAGAACTCAATATCGAACAGCAGAATTCAATATCACCACCTGGGCAGCATCCTCGTTCTGACCTTCAAAGTTTTTTTAAAAAATGAGATGTATTTGTTATTTTTCTTAGCATGAAAGAGCAGATGATAAATTCAATACTCAGTCATCCAAATCGCACTCGGCTCCGCCTCGTGAGATCTGGCTGGATGACTTCGGTTTGATATCATACCGGATTGCACTTTCCAACAGTTCGTGATTTATAGTATCTTACACCGTATCGACATTTTCATAATATTCTTACAATCCACAATGTATTCAGCTTAGAGAACATTTTGTTTGATTGTTGTAGTCTGAATTTTATTAGTGTTTTGAATTTAAGGTTCACAGTACCCGTAGGTATTTCTATGATGTGTTTATTTTTCGTCATTCTGCACTCATACCTTCCATTATCAAAGAGCCTCTCTGTCGGTTTGATACTTTCAAGGAACCCTGTCTCTTTAGTTCTACTGGAACTGTGCCAAAGACAGTGTCTCCCCTGATAGGCAAAGATATGATTAACCTTTCTATTAGTTTGATACTTTCAAGGAACCCTGTCTCTTTAGTTCTACTGGAACTGTGCCAAAGACAGTGTCTCCACTGATATGTGGAGATATAATTAACTTATGGTTTAAGCTTAGTTGGTGTTTTCTCAGCGGGCCACAGTTTCCTCCAAACTGACTATTACGACTCCTACTACAAGTATTAGTATTCAGGATATACCCTAGAAGGAAGAAGAAACACCGGACGATCCGATGCATTTCCAAATACATCGTAACATGCTTTTATTACAAATATGAACTCCTCTTTCCTTTTGCCTTTATTAGTCTAGTATGATTACTCAGAAATCCTCTCTGTTATATTTTGTATTTTTTACAAAGCACATGCAGTATATGTTTAAGGTTTGCATGTACTAATTTCAAAGTGCATTCATTTTGTGTTTGATGTACTAGTATTCGATGACAAGCATGTTACACACATACACGTGTGGCCTACAAGGAAACGGTAGTACTATTTTATAATACTCTTGTACCTTTTACCACGTCTTAGGTTTGACTCAAATATAACTTGATTTTTTGACTCAAATATGAGTGGCAAAACTTTCAATGCAAACCACAATCGAACGCAAATGAAATGGAATACTAGTAAGTACTTCAATACAACGATGAAGGTCAATTCACTTTTCAGTGCTGTCGTGACCATTTTCTGAAAGTTAGGAAAAACCAGTCATACGGTTTATACATAACCTACGTGTGTAAATTCTACGATGATAATTGGAATTGAAAATTCTGTTAACTCAGCAACAAAATTACTTAGAAGTCCACCACCTGACTCCAAGCGGTATTTATAATTATATGGGATTAAATTTAGAGGAATGATCTAATCAGGGACTAATTAGTATAGACATCGTGGATTACATAATGAACATCAAAGATAACCAACGTTGTGCTTGTTGGTAATCGGTTGGCCCCTTAATTTCAATTCTAAAACAGTATATATATATATATATATATATATATATATATATATATATATATATATATATATATATATATATATATATATATATATATATATATATATACTAGATCTAGTATATATACTAGTATATATATATATATATATATATATATATATATATATATATATATATATATATATATATATATATATATATATATATACATATATACATATATGCGTGTGTGCGTTCTTAATTCCAATTTCTTACCTACGCCAGCAGGTGCCATTGCAGATTTTAAAAAAGCCAACATTTTCCATTCCTTCTACATGGTCATGCTAATTCGATCATGGTTTAGCTATCTCAAAGGTCCTTCCCTTCTAGTTCTGTTAGAGGCCACGCCATGACTCATTTCTCTAACCTACCTCGAGGGTCTCGATCTCCGCCTAGCTTCCTTCATTGCTTTGTCAAGCCAGAGTTTCACGAGAAACTAAAGCCTACTCAGAAAATCATCCCCGATAGGCATTCATGTTGTAGGGTTAGTTACCTAATTCTACCTTCAAGTTGGTGAATTAAACATCAACGATTTTGTTTACTGGTTAGATGGCAAGAGTCTGTTACAATATATGCGTAAATATGATAAAAAATACACAAAATGCAATGAAAACTACAATGTGGTGATGTTTGGCGTTCAAACGAAAAGTCGATGTCCATTTTGGTACATCTTCCATTAGTCAAAGCACCGATTTCTTTGTGAAATTTCACAATTGACATTGTTTTAAGGGTGTTGCTCTCAGGAGGGAAATTGACATCGCTCATGATAACTTATGCAAGTAAAACAATGGATACTAATTGAGGCTGCTGGCTGATTTGCCAAATGCAAAATTGTGCAATAAAATGAATACCAACATGACAGGGTTTAGATGATTTCCAAAAGTATTTGCAACCTTGTGCATTGGTGAAAGTAGCCTCAGCATTGGAAGGGTTTATACAAAAATGTCAACATTAGAGACTGGCACCTTGAAAATTTACAAGATACGATATTGAAGCGATATTTCCTAAACGACGCAAAAATCTTGACGATATTTTTACGATACTTCCTGCCTACTAGCGACTTATTTTTTTTGTTGAATTACGCATACTCAACCTTCACTAATAAATAGCAAATTACCTTCACATGGAGATGCTGAGGTAGCAGTTAAGTCAATTCATATCGTTGAGTAGCCTAGATTTATAGGCTGTCATATATATTTTCTGTTATGTTTTTTCAGTTACCTATCACCAAATATTGTAGGTGGCCATAGTGGTCCAGTTAGTTTACACTTATCTCGCCAGGATTCAGTTTGAGTATGATCCTCTAGAGATGGGAGGAGCAGGTGGTGCCATCCATCTATCATACCTGGTACTACACCTCTCTGCTTGGTCAGCACAGAAGGGAATGTCAACTGTTTAGGGACTAATCGTTGTCTAATCGTTGGCCAGTAGCGGTATAACAGGTCTTAAATGATACGATACATTTCCAAGTTCGATATCGATATTTGGCATTGTATTGAATACCGGTTCCAATTCCTAATTAACAGTTTTGGAAGAACGTGGCAAAAGAAAGTAAACATTCATTCGCATGCATATGAGTCAGGCATTTTATTCACCAAGCCATGGCGCATCCTACTTTTAACATGTGAGACATTAACTTCAATCGGATATTGAAGTATAAAGAAACGGCTAATCCATCATTTGCATCAAATAAATATGAATGAAATTGAATTCTAAAACTTGCGTTACATAAACGATTAAGATATCTTTGTTTTTGTTCCAGGTAGGGACGAAAACACAGACAAGGAATTAAGAGCGAAACGGGCATCAACCACAAAGATTGTGACGACTATTCTGGTAAGTATTTTAAGCATTATTTTCATTGCCATATTCGAGTTTTCGACAACTACAGTGCGGGCATTTAATTTCTGCACTAAATACTCGGGCAGCCCGGGCATAATACACAACCCGCACGATTGATTGCCATCCCATTTCCTGGGCATGGATGCGACAAGTCCCTGACCTCACCACTTAACGTGGCTTCGATTCGCAAGCTACGTGGGTCATTCATGTGCTTGGCTTATTTTTTGACATGTTTTCTATGGGAGATTTTACAACCAGGCACTTGAAGATGTCCGGTCGACTGGTACAGAAATTAAATCCGTACTGCAGATGGTCGGATTTCTGTTTGGACTTTTGTTTATCAACACATCTTTCTGCCATTTTTACGCAAAATCGTAACTAGCAAGTTGTTACAGTTTAGAAAACCAAGGTACCCGGGGAACTCATTTAACAATCCTTATATAAGTCAGTGGCAATCTATTATGGTATAAATATCTAGGTAGTGGTTAGATACTGCAAGCAGACATTGGTAAAATCTTAGGTCATAAGGCTGTAGAGGCTGCCCTTCAATCTGGTCTGACATTTACTGGATGAAATGCTAGAAAGCAAATCTTTCAAAAGGCACCTTAACAACTTAGCCCTGAATAACATTTATATTATCAAACATGTATATTGCTATAATATGAGACCTCTGTATCTTTCTGTTTGCTACATTTGCATGATTGTGTGCAGTCAATGATTAATTCATAAATCCACATCTAAATTATAAATGGCTAGTCATTATTTGGCTCAATACAGTTTTCTGTCAACAGTACTTTGCTGAACAGGTTTGTCTTGATTCGGATTATTTTAGTTTTCCGAATAATCATCATTAATTCTTTTTTAATTCTGTAAAACCATATATCATCTAGGACCTATTCCTACCGATACATACATACAAAACAGACTTTTGCCTTGCTTTTTCTCCATTCAATATGATGTAATGAATCACTCCTTTCCTGGTCATAACAGGTTGTTTGCTTTGAGCAGCATTAAAGCTACTCAAGTGAATAGTTATTAGATTTGCACCCAGCTTGTCAAACTGTCGACGACACCATGAACTAATGCCTCCCAAATTCAGTGACGGGGTGAAGAGCATAGAAACAGGAATATCCTGGACGCTACCTCAAATGTGGCTAGTAGTACATACAGTACAGACATTTAATTCCTGCACCAGTTGACCGGACGTCTTGCAGTGTCTGGTTGTCAGGAACAACCATGATTTACATGTCAACACAATAAGTCAAGCACATCAATGGGCCATGTAGCTTGCCAAATCAAAGCTACGTTCAGTTGTAAGATCAGGGACATGTGGTCGCATCCATGCCCAGGAAACTGGGTGGCAATGAGACGTGCGGTTGTGTATTATGACCGGCCTGCCCACGCATTTAGAGCAGGAATGTTGGCACTGTATATAGATACAGGGTGTCCCAAAAATACAACGAGCTACATTTCCCCAATCTTCAGGATAAATAGGAAGCCGGTATTTTACATTTATATACTGTTGGAAAGCTACATATCTCAGCTAATGGAATGCCAAAGAGACTGTTTTGATACAATTTGCCCGCAAATAATGAAAATATGCCTTTAAATCTATTGTTTTATGGGTGTTCAAGCCATCTGTATGGGAACATTTCATGCAAACACAAGTACCATATACCTCTCGTGTGCAATCTCACTTTGGAGGGGGTGTGACCTTTTGAGGGGTATCTCCCCTCAGACGTATTGTTGATTTTGATTTTTCTCTGTCAGTTAGCTGTGATATGTAGCTTTTCAAAGATGTATGGACAATACATACCGGTCTCACAATATTCCAGCAATTTGGGACAATGTCCCTCGTTGCATTTTTTGGGACACCCTGTACATACATACGTTCATAAATACATACAGGCAAACATAAATACTATGTACACACATTCAGACTGCGTACATGCGTGCATGCATACTTACATAAATACATACAAATATAATGCATACAAAGATATATATATATATATATATATATATATATATATATATATATATATATATATGTAAATATATATATATATATATATATATATATATATATATATATATATATATATATATATATATATATAGATATATATATATATATATATGTATATATTTATCCACACACACACACATCTAATCCCTTTGCTTTCGTCTTCAGGAACATCCATATATGGCTATTAGCAAGGATAAATCAAAAACTGGAAATGATCGTTTTGAGGGGTTTATCGCCGATGTTCTTAAGAAGCTTGCCACCAAGGTTGGGTTTCAATACAAGCTCCAAATAGTCAAGGATGGGAAATATGGTGCCCCGTTGGCTGATGGCAACTGGAATGGCATGATAGGCGAAGTAATGAAAGGTGTAAGTATTTCAAAAGCACAATACTAATTTGTGCACGCACTGCATGGCTTTATTATATGGTAGACAATAGTTTCTCGAATACACACACACACATATATACATATATATATATATATATATACATATTTATATATATATATATATATATATATATATATATATATATATATATATATATATATATATAAATAATAAATATTTATACTGACCAGTGAGTTCTGGGATCGATGCCAACAGGTAAATAAATATGTTATCTAGCTTTCAGACTAGTGATTTTGTAATGACAACGTTATTATTGCTATTTTTCGGCCGTCTGAAGTTTCGAAGTAGCGAGATGGCCAGGGCATTAGTTTCCTACCTGGTCTTCTTTATATAGTAAACAAACATAACAGACCATTTGAAATTCGTTTTATCATCGTTTTTTTGTACTTATAGGTCTAAATCTTCGGTTACAGATGCCTGTGCTATGACACTGCCCGTTAAAATACCATGGTCTATGAGCCTATGACACTGCGGGTTACAGACCCATGGCATTGTAACGGGCCCATAACTTCATGGCACCCTTACAAGACCGAACAATTTTCCCTGTGTATTGGTCAACCTTTATTGAAGTCAATAAGTTCAGTTCACTGAGTGTCCATTTTGTTTCAGACTGCCGACATGGCTGCCGCGCCATTGACCATTCTGCGCAAGCGCGAGGACGTTGTTGATTTCACCATGCCCTTCATGCAGACAGGAACCACCATCATCATGAAGAAACCGGCCAGTGGAAAACTGACCGTAAAATCCGCAACCGACCTTGCCCAACAGTCCGATATCCAGTACGGTTTGGTCAAAGATGGTGTCACTGAGCAGTTCTTCCAAAACTCGACCATTCCCACCTACCAGCGCATGTGGTCCGTCATGTCGTCCAATCCCTCGCTCCTGGTGAAAACTGTCGAGGAGGGTGTCAACCGCGCCAAGGCGAACGCGAAGTACGCTTTCATCATGGACAGCGCAATGGCGGACTACTGGGTCGGCAGCAAACCCTGCGACTTGCAAATAGTTGGTCATCGCCTTAACGCGCTGCGCTATGGTTTAGCCACGGCTAAAGGTAGCCCTCTTAAAGATCAAATCAGTAATGCCATCCTACAACTCCATGAAAATGGCGACCTCGAGGTTGAGCGACGAAAATGGTGGCCCGATGAGTGCAACGATGAGAGCACTTCCGGAAGTACCACCACAACTTCCGCTAACCTTGCACTCATGACCAGCATCGTCTTTGCTTCCTTCTCCAAGTTGCTATAGATAGTCATTTCCGCAGAATAGTCGATTAGATTACCTGCTCCTGTGGACCAACTAGTTCATGGACTTTTAATATCTTATTACATGATTACAGCGCAAAATATCGCACGTTCGCGGTACTTGTTATATGCTACTGTGTCACTAGTTTCTCTAGTGAGAGAAAGCATTTCGAGTCTTCTGGCAGCGATTACCAATAACCAAAAACCTCTGTCTGCGCTCATTTGTTTATATAATATACATTTTACCATACACGCTGTTTATATACGTTATATATATATATATATATATATATATATATATATATATATATATATATATATATATATATATATATATATATTTATTACTTCCCAAACCGCAACGGTGTATATAGGAAAATATCTTAAAATGAATCGAAGTACGTAAAATGATTAAACACCTTAAACGCATACACATCCTCTGGAACAATTTCAAAGCATTTTCTCGTGGAATAAATGGAATAACGTTGTGCGTTTTTAAACATTCATCAACTTCTCCACTTATATATGCAATACATTTGCGTAATTCACTTGTTTTGTAGTGTAGGCGATATATTCTGCGATTTTAACTCATCTACCTGTAGAAACATGTACAGTCTCAGTAAAGGCCTACACGAAAAAAGGTCATCTTGCTCTTTGGTACAAGTATTCAAGGAGGCATACACAGGATGACACAGATTTTAAAGATTTTCCATTGAACAAGTTTCTCTCATTCGCTCACAAGAGTAATATTGTAATTGTTACTAAGTTATATGCATATCAACTCAGATTTTGCGGTTTTGCAACGCGGCACTAAATGACGACATCCAATGTCCGAGTAGCGCGCGCATTGCTTACTGCAGAAGTCGCGCTTTCAACTCCATCTAGCGGCAAATTTGCAAACTATCTTCATTATTCCAAGATGTTTTCATCAAACTCTGAGGTTTAGCTAGTTTGTATAAAAAACGCATGTTGCGTATTAGAATCAATGCTGCAGAACTAGCGAACATATATAATCCATTTTAAAACTCTTTTTTATAGCATTTTTTATGGAATCTTATCTGTCACTGAATGTTCTGAATGTACCTTAACATACGCTACCCCCGTGTTCATTTTTCACATTTGCAAGTGGTTAATGCTGGCATAGTAAAAGTGTAGCATATTGCATCACTCACAAATAAGCTTTCGTTTAAACATTCGCAGATGCCAGCTATGTAAATCAAGCTTATGTTGTAGCAATTGTATACTTTGATGGCTGAGGAGCTTTGCTAATCTATGGCAACATTCGTTATTACGAATTGCGCATACGCAATCAGATTATCGGTAGGTTGCCATCTATCTACGTCATCACCCAATTTGGAGTTACGTCATCATTTCATGGGTAGATTGATATATATTTACGTCGTTACAACGTGGGTAGTTCAGCGTCAATATACCGGCCGAGTTATAAACATAGATATGTGATGATTAAGTTTATCACGTTCAAAAAGCCAATGCTTCTTATCACCCTGAACCAAAGTAAATTGTCGGCAAATATCTAGATGCTCCTTGTATTATGAATTCTTTACATTTATTTACGTGTATTTTTATTGTGAAATTTTTATATGATTTGGGAGTTTGGTCTTAAAATGCTAATCATACTCCATTTATGCACGATAATGATAGTCCATGTAAATGTTTACGCGAGAAAAATAATTACCCTAGAAATTTCTTTTTTTCTTCTTCTACCCTTTAATAACCGATGTAATGAATTTGTAACAACGACAGCTTATCTTATGAAAGAATTTCCCATTCATGTCCCCTTTATGTTCTCTTCCTTTCTTTCTAATTAAACCAACATGTCTGAGGAAAGACCCATGAAATATATTCATTACAAAGTGCCCACATCAAGAACAAAAAGAGAGAGTTTTATGGCCTCACATCCTGTAGCCACTAGAATCGATGTGCTAAAATATATTCGAATCATGATGATTTTATTTTCAACAAATTTAAAACCATTTGAAATTCCAGAAATTATTTAAAACTTTTGTGTTTTATATCTTCCTGTGGTTGTTGTATTTATGTGTTATTATTCGCATGTACAAAGCAATATGGGACATATGTCCATCTGTTCGTGTGTGTAATGTTGTATTACAAAATAAAGAAAATGAAACAAAGTGAGTGTTTTGTCTTAAGGTGAAATGGATTGAATGATAAATGGTGAATAACTGACTGCAATATGTCTTTTCTTTGAAATGAATATATGAGGGACGCTAACCACCTGTACTACTTTTGGACATTTACTTTAATAGATATATTTTGCAATCATTATTCAATAACTTTAAAGAGATGAAGACCACAGGAACATTTACTTTTAATTTCCCGTACTTCATGTTAACATTAACGCATGTATGTATGTATGCTTCTCTGTATTCATATATGGATTTTCATGACATACATGACAGCTAATAAACGTACAATACAACAATACAATTAGTTAAATCAGAGATAAAGATTAAGAATAAGAATATAATAGAATTCTCTAGTTAAATCTGTCACTGCATTTCGGTGAATACCGGTACTTTTTAATGATCCTGTGAGGATACGAATTTAGCAATATTTTGATACCAACGCTAAACAATGTCAACTTTTATGCAACATCATTATCTAAGTCGTTTCTGGTATTTGATCCCTGTGCTTATTTAGGACTTTGAAGCTGAACACCGGATAATTTGAGTCGTACATATGGTAATCCTGATGTACTTTATTTTGAATTTCTAAGGCCAAAAAAAAAAGTATCCGGTTTCTCATCCCCTGCCTCAGGTCACCTCAAACCCCCCCTTGTCCTCACTTTTTTTCTCCTTTTTTCCCAGTGCACCGCGCTATCCTCTGGAGGCTGTTGAGTTCTCATGTGGGTCAGTCATGAGTGACCATATTCCAAATGATAGTAGTGAGGAGCACATACTCAGCAAGGTGTTTGTTCGCAAAGATATCAATTGCCTAAATCCAATTGAAATTCCCTACTACTCCAGTGGCATTTTCCCCCTGATATGTACCAATTGTGCAGGAGACACAGATTTTGTTAAAGGGGCACAAACTGATGCTTATTATCCTATATGCACTGGGTGCTGGGACAGCCACGGCAAGGATTTGAAAAAAAAACGCAAACTTTTCAAAGAGAAGTAATGATCATTTGGAAAGACCAACGCCTAAATGCATTCCAGTCAATTGTTAATTTCTTCAAAACCACATAAAAAAAAAATTCTGTGACACAAAGGATGCATGTTGATTAGGCCTGTCATTGGTGGGAATTTTTTATCAATTCGATAATCGATAAAATAATTAACAATTCGGTACTTTGATTCATATTGACTTCATTGGAGAGCAGCAGGTGCTGCACCTATTAATTGGGATCTCCGCCAGCTGAGTTTGACTATCACTCGCTTGCAGCATGGAATTGTGGATTGACCTTGTGACCCCCACACATACACATATTGTATGTGTGAATTCTAGTATAAATTGAATGGAAGCGCACGGTTGTGATGGGGACTTAATGCTGTCCTAAAATTAAACTTTATTTACCTAATTTGCATATAAATCGATATCTTGGGCCTTCTTCGATATCGATAATCGGTAAGGTTTTTTTTTATTGATTCATCGATACAGGCAGTATCGATGACAGCCCTAATGTTGATTTGGTGTAGACCTCCTGTAAGTGCATAAAAAGAGATCCACAGCAAAAAATGATCAAACTACATTCATGCCCACTATTTTCACTTTTCAATAAAGTGTTTCTGTTGTGATTGAATAAAGATACCATTCGTACAGAGGTCTTCTATGATATATCTACACCCATACATGAACACCTTAAAAAAAAAAAAAAAATCCCTGGCTGCCTGACGGATTTTCAAAATCTCTGGGATGAGAAACCGTTTTTTTTTGTTTTTTTTGGCCTAAGCATTACTTTTTGAATTCTGTGTAAACTCATTGTAGTTTTATTGTCTTCTTATATATTGTATAGCTCGCGCAGCGTCGAGTACAGTACACACTGATGCCAGGTTTTTGCCGTCCGCAACTTCAGTCTGTTCGTCTCTTGTCTCGCTTGCCCATAATCTCTCGTGAAATTGAACATCACTTTTTGCTTTAAGAGCACATTTTTCAGCCAGATCTTTTCATGTTATAGATATTGCTCAATCAAATAATAAATACGGATTGTTTCCGTTAAATTGTAAAGAAATTCCGTTTTGCCTGCCGAAGACCAGGCAAAGAATGGCGCTCTCTATCGGCGGAATATGGCACAGGCATGACGTCATCGAAATCCCGCCATGCACAACGATAGTGGGGTGTTGACACGAGCACCACTGGAGTATATATATATTTTTATTGACTGTAGTATAACTACAAAAGACATATATAATTTCACAAGTTACAAAATAAAGGTAATAATACCGGTTAAAGATACTAATATAAAGCAAAAACATGTTAAGTATGAAAAAGGAATAGAAACAAAAGAGATATTTGACTAAGCATTTCGAAAGGATATGCTCAGTGCATCGGCTATACTACCAGGATAATAACAAACACCAGTGGATAGTCTATTTCATAGCATAAGTCTTAGTCGCCATAGGTGGTTCTGAGCGAAAGAAACGATTCTTACCCTACACCATCATTACGTTGAATTATAAGTTTGTACATCTTGTGAATATGACATCCTGATATCTTCCACACTTGTACCATTTTATCACACGGTACAGAGGTCAGAGCTTTACCCAAAAGTATAGCTACAATATTCACTCCATCGTTCGCCACTACCGTGTTGAAGTTCTCAACCACCTGATCTATTTCTGTGAACATATTTGCACGTTCTTCCGCCAACCTAGGACATTGTGATACTAGGTGATATACATCTTCTATTGCAGCTAGGTCACAATGGGAGCACATTTTCGCAGCTCTAGACTGGCTCTTCAGTCTTATATCATCAACTTTCAATAGACTGGCGTGGCAGGTTAAACGAGCCATAGTTTCACAGAAGTACATACAGGGATGTTCATAATCTGAGAGCATCCACCTTTCCTTTCCTTTCCAACTGTAAATCCGCACTATGAAGAAGTGCAACCGCCTTATTAGGCGTAAATAAGGAGCTTGCTTTATTTAGTTACTCCCGCCGCTCACTGGGAGTAGAAGTAAGGAGCTTGCGATATTTATCACTCCCGCCGCTCACTAGGAGTAGTAAGGAGCTCTTGCTTTATTTACCCTCCCGCTGCTCACTAGGAGTGAGTTGTCTACACACTTGCCCAGGACGCTTCGCTACGACTGCTCGCAACCAGGCGACATCTGGTGGTGGACTAGGTGGCAGGCTATTTATACCCTCCCGCCTCCGAGGGAGTTGGGCTGAAGGAGAGAGGATCCTATGTCAGTCAACTTTCCGAGCATAGTTCGTTCTTTTACGTCCCTCAAGACATAGACATCAAGAGAGACGGGACCAACGGCTTTAAGTGCCTTCCGAAGCACTAGGCAATGAGAAGTAAACTGTTTTGCCTAAGAACAGAACGAAGTGGCGGCTGGCTGATTCGAACCCCTAACCCTTGGGTCATAAGTCCGACGCTCTAACCATTGCTCCACCGCGTTGAATACCTGAGACTGGGATTAACTTCGCTTAAGATGTCCAAATTTCTTTTTAATTGTACTTCGATGTTCCAAAAGGTATCTTCTAAAGACCAAGCTCTCTCCCAGACTAATCTCTTCCAGACACTCTTTTCATAGATATTGTCTCTATCCACCATGTTTCTGACTTCGTTCTCTAAATCGAACAGCTGTGCTACCGTTAGAAGATCTCGCACTATACTCCATTCACTAGAAACGTTTTCTTCCGATCTATCAAGAAAGTACCTCCTCGCTCTCTCAACAAAAATAATTCTTGCAACTTCTTTGTTATCCATTACCATAATTGATCTAATAAAAAGAAGTTTTTTGATCTGGACATACCACTCCAGCCTCATCCATCCCATGCTGTATAAACTACTTGCATTCGGAACCCTGGGATAGAATCTCTGGATTTTCTTACAGGTATAGTTTTGGAAGTTTTCTAGTTCAGTGATACTGTCATCATTCATCCTCCATACCTCACAACCATATAAAGCAACAGGAATAACAATGGACCAAAAAACAATATTACATGTGGCCATTGTTAGTCCACTAACACCGCAAACATGAATCTGTGGTCATTCCGTGGATCAATTTCAATGCCGTTTAAATTGTTAGAACCGCTACAATTAGTTCTACTTGTCTCGCAATTCTAGTTGAAATCTGTTGCGAAATGACGATTTTGCAACATTTTGAAATCGTAGTAATTTTTATGCCATATTATCGATCAATCGCTACTCATACTGTGTGGACTGTGGTTATTGCACAAATATAAAGCTCATATCAAGGGGCTTCAATTATGTTTCCGCGAAGTACAAGTAAAGAATGACGTCACGGTTAACACATTCGTAACTCTGTGAATGCATTTGAAGAGGAATGCAGAAATATCATCACGCTGCGCGAGCATTTAAAGCTTAGCTTTCTCGTCATATTAATAATGATAATAATAATAATAATAATAATAATGATAATAATAATAATAATGATAATAATAATAATAATAATTATAATAATAATAATAAAAATAATAATAATAATAATAATAAAAATAATAATAGTGTGAACTTTAGTCATTACAATATACATTAATCTTATTGTATTGTATATTGTATTGTACACCATTTTCCTAGAAGCGTAGTAAGGATATCGTCTGTGAAGTCCACTATTTGTCTCCGATTCCATCTGACATATTAGATATTATTTTCAAATATCATGTTCCTGATATACGAGCAGAGTTCTATCTCTGGAGTACAACGTGCCTTACATCTTCAAGAACAAAGGTGTCGCACCTTGAGCATGTTTCCTCACTATAAGTCGCACCTTCTATAGTAAGTCATCAGACTTTAACCCTTCCAATGCTGATTCTACGTTCGTCCACAGCACAAAACCCCCAAAATGTATGGAAACCATCTAAACCCTGTCATGTTGGTAATCATTGGATAGCTCTCACTGAATACTCTCAGATAAGTACCCATTTGCCAGGGTTTCAGTCATCTTTAAGGTTTTTTGTGCCATTTCCTATTGGCCAAATTAACTAGCAGCATCATAAGGGTTAAACGGCTAGCATTACACATAAGCTTAATCTTCACTTCACGGTATGTAACATATCTATGATTTACATCTGACAATTGCCACCACACACTTTTCCCTCCCCCCCCCCCCCGCCCCATTATCTTGTGAAGCATCTTACTATTTGAAAAGAATACAGTAAAATTGGACCAGGAACGTTTCTCAATTTGTCAAGCTCTATCCTAAATCAGTAGTTTCCATCCCTGTGTACTGTAGACTGCTGTGCACCTAATTAGTCTACATACCTCTTCGTACAGTCCATACAAGATGGAATATGTCAAATATTGGACTATTGAACATATTTTCGTACCTTCCTCTACGTTATTGCATGTTAAATTGACACATTCTTGTTATATAAGTACTATGCAATAGATGCTGCTCGCGTCTTGCGTGGCAAAAGATTGCACAAAAATTACTTTTTCGCATTGATGTCATTTTCAAACCGTATCCATCCTAGGCAATCCATACTAGTGTTTGTGGAAGATTTATTATGCATTCGCTGCAGTTTTCTCGCAGCATACCTGTGCATTTTTTCCAGTTTTTCAATTGTATTGTATGTTTATTGACTGCACTGTACTGTACACAATCATATCAAATACAGATTATATGATATAATAACATACAACATGGAATAAGAACATGGACTTAATACAAAAAATATAATAAGACAGTGTGACGCTATCACTAACATAGTGAATGTCAGTATATCTACCAAAATCCATAGTTCAGATGCACAAGTCATAACCGGGATTATATTCGTCCACTACATGAAGCAACACACTTTTTGGGTCAGATCCCCGGTCCTGATTCCAATACCAGCTGAAGCACCACGTGTTCTGCGTCCTTTCACAATTTTCTCGTCTATCCGTTTTAGAGTATTACCCCCCCCCCCCCCCCCCCCCCCGCCCATACACAGATATTCTGGCCTACAAGATCATGTCTTCTTTTCCACATCTCTCTCCGACCCTAGTCTGTATACTCTATCCTTCGGATTCCTGTCATTCCCCTTCTTATTTTCTCCGTGTACTTGGACAGCATACTTTTTTGCTTTCAGCTGGTATCGCCACCTATTGCTGTATTCATTAACTAAATGCGTTACCTTATTCTTTGAGGTACAAGCAGATGCCACATTTCAATCATGACTAGTACTGAATTAATAAATACCATGTACGTATCTCTCCCTGACGAATTCCACATTTCATATCGTATCATTCAGAGTGTAAATTTGGATACGCACTTTGTATTTGAACCCAATATAAGTTTTATACAAAAATCACCAAGTTTTCCCATCACTCCCATGATTTGAGAAAAGCTCATCGATCCACAATCTTTCGCAACATATCAATAAATGTAATAAATGTGATAGTTACCCTAAGGATTGTAAAATTTTATTTTATAATTATCACATGAACAAAACAAACCACTAAATTGTCACCAACAAGGTTACGTACATGGTTTATAGATGGCAATGCTGTTAAATAAGGGGCTTTTATTAATACAATTTCTATTTTACAATTTAACGATATTAGAACGTTGATAATGTTACAATTTTGAGTATTTATACCAGCGTAGATATTACTAACGATGCAATGGGTGCATGCACTGATGGTAGATGTACTACACTTGCAATCTAGGCAAAATAACTTAGGAACACACTGAACAACCGTGCAGGACGCGAGAGACTAGCAAACATATAACCAAGGATAATTCAAGAATAATCTGTAGCAAACAAAAGTGAATCAGTTCATTAGCCTTTCCATTAATGCTTAAGGGCCGTTCCATTTAAAAGTGTGGTGGGGGGGAGGAACGGAAGGTAATTAAAAATTCGGCACCCCCTCCCCTCCCGCCAGAAATTATATGGAACCTAATGGGAAAAATTAATTCAGAATTCGGCCCCTCCCCCCCTTCAAAAAACCTTCCGTTCGTCCTCCCCCCCACACTTTTAAATGGAACAGCCCTAAGCTGCTTTCGTAAGCACAAGGACACAACCTTTTTTAAAAAAGGGATTAAACACTGTCATGTTGGTAATCATTGGGTAGATCTCGCTGAGTACTCTCGTATGAGTTCCCGTGGTCGAGGGTTTCAATCATTTTCAGGTTTTACATCATTTCGTTTTGGCAAAATTAGCCACTAGCAGCATAAGGCTTGAACTTCGTCGTCCTGACAGAGATCACGTGCAGAATTTCTCCGTTTTCCTTTTTTGCGAGATCTCATCAGCTGCAATACATACTGTAGCAATACACAAATTTGGAAATGCTTGCCATTTTCTTGACAGAGAGACAATGAGTAGGAATACTTGCGTGTGTCAGGTAGATGGATGAATCTCGTGGCGGCAGGATAATGCATGAGAGTTCCCAGTCAGTGAGAAAGATAATCACCAAATCTCATATAAAAAGGAGAAAATCCATTTCTTGATGGGAAGGTTAAGGATTCATCTCAAATGTGTCATCTTAAATATGAAGAATCCAGTGTGTCCATTTAAGCTCTATGAACGATTTATTTGATTTCTGTCACGTTCCATCCACTAGTCCATAAGGAATCAATAGCAATATTTCATCACCAAAAAGGTTATAAACAACGCAATGAAAAAAGAGAATCAACAACGCTCAGCTGCAGTAAAGAGCGAAATGAAAAACCTTTATTATCCAAAAATACAGATTCTGTACGGAAGGTCGCAAAAAACAATTCGAGAAATATACTCCTTCCTTGCATATGTTTTTGAAAAGTTAAAGAAGTAGTTTGGCACATATTGCAAATGGAAATGTTTTCCATAAATGTAACATTTATATATTCTTCATATCATTGTTATCAACATATATCCGGTTAATCACTGATTAAATGTATTCTTCATAATGACCCTGTAAGTGCACATATTGAGATGTTGAAACATGAATAAAAAATAAAAAATTAAAACGTTCCATAGGGTCAATTGTATTTCCCTTGTTTCCCCAGGTCTTGAGTTCGCTATACCACATTTCAAAGATTCCCCTGGGCACATGAATACATTATCATGTGTTGAGAGTGTTAAATTTCATTTCCGCAAAGAATAACATAGAAAGTGGTGCAGGACACCTATATAACACTCTATATGTATAAGCAACTGTTTTGCGTAATTTATCGCCTAAACCCTAATCTTTGAATAACGTTTTAAAACCTTTTTTTCTTTTTTCCTGACAGCCCGACCTATTCTGGCAGCTGTTTGTAATGTAGAACATAGCAACTACTTACGCTTGGCCCAATATCAGTGTTACTCCACCATGGAGGAGAAAATAGGTCAAGTAAGGTTTTTTAACACACAGAAATGGCGGATTCAGTCTCAACAGAGAGCGTGGGGTTCCTGAGGTCAGATATATCCACTGAACTTTTTCAGGACGCTATAGTGAATTATAACTTAAAGTTGGTAGATTGGATTGAAATACCCTCACCAGAAGGGCAGAGTTTGCACTCGGATATGCTTCGTACTGATGATGTCAAGGGAGATGAAAGAATAACCGGAATGAGGTCATTCGAGTTAACTTGTCAGGACAAACATGGTGAGAAGATTTCCCTTAAAGTGGCGTTGCAGTCAAAGAAATTGGATCGTGAAACAGTGGCTATAATACCAGCTTTAATGGCCGTACACGGAAATGTTATTCATGAGGCGTTTAAGAAATATATCGATAAACTTTTCGGCATTGAGAATTGTCATAAGCGCGAAATTCTCGTCCAAGAGCTAATTAAAAGAAACCCAGTTCTCGCTTCATTAACTCCGGAAGTCCTACACACAGTAATTATTCCTGAAAAGGATGTGTATGTTTCAATAAATCGCCTGATTTGTCCCGAAGAAACGACGCACTTTGGCGCAACAGACGATCCCGAAAAGTGGGATAGGAGTTCATGCCTGAAGGTCATAGAAGGTCTCGCGAGATTTCATGCGGAATTCTTGGAGAGCTACACGTCGCTAGGGGCGCTAGATGAGATTCTGCGGGAACACAACCGAGAGTTCATGGAAGCTCTACCACTGGTGCAACTGTGTCTGGCAAACATCAGGTCTCTGCCGCACGTTGAGAAGTACTACACGGACAAGAGGGTAGGCATGCTAAACTCCTACCTGGCACGCCTAGAGAAATTGCAAGGATGGTTTGACCAATTTCCAAAGACATTTATACACGGAGATGCCATAGCAGGTGAGTGGTCACTGATTGCTTGATTGCTCTCGCCATTCCCAAAGGTCCCCGGGTTCATATCTACCTCGCGACATGCCAAAAAAAATCCTGATGTTTTTTGTCAGGCGGTGGATTCCCCTAGGTATTCCAATTTCATCTAATCTTTCCGACTATCATTTAGATACTGATGTATGTGTTGTCAACCTTGCACTGTATGTGAATATTATCTAAATATTCTTTCGTTTTTTTTTGTTTGTAGACAAACAGAACTAAAAATCCTGTTGTACACTTGTACAATTTGAAATGAAAAAAAAAAACACAACAAAAAACAAATTCAATTGCAACTTGTTCATATGCCCCGATTCATGTACAAGCGTTTAACCCTTCCAATGCTGTGGCTACTTTTGCCCAAAGCACAAGGATATAAAGTTTTTTGAAACCATCAAAACCCTGTCATGTTGGTACTCATTGAATAACTCTTGCTGAGCACTCTCAGATGAGTACCCATTTGCCAAGGGTTTCAATGGTTTTTCAGGATTTTTGCATAATGTTGTACTGGCCAATTGAGCCGTCAGCAGCATAAGGGTTAAATGAAGTGTATAAATGTGCTTTTAAAAAAAGAATGCTGGTTTTCAATGAGTGTATTACTTATTTTTTTCAGCCAATTTGTTCCTCAGGAAGAAACGTGCGCCCAATGACGACTTTCTGTGCCTCTACGACTGGGAGTTCTCGTCAATTCACGTTCCTCAACGAGACTTGGGATTTTTTTTATGCACAGCAGTAACTATAAGTACAGACCCCTTTGAGGAAGTTCAGACTAGAATTAAGGACTATTGCAATTATTATCACGAGAAATTATGCGAAAATTTGAGGGGCAAGAACAAACCTATCCCTGGCATATATTTAGATAGGAAGAAATGTTTCGAGTTGTTGCATTTTTGTCTTTTGGGGTTGTTCTTAGAGAGAGCTATGATATTATCATATTTACCAGAAAAAATTATCCCTAAGGCTCTTTTTCTGGGTACCGAGGGTATATTGCGGTACATGGAAAGTGTGACAGACCAGTTATCTTTTATGAAAGACATGACAGCATAAAAATAGGAATCTCATTTCAAACCGACCAATATGAGATATATATTAATGCAAAGTAACCCCCTTTTTTGCTTGCCGAGGTCAGAGCATTTGAAAGAAATTAT
Organism: Maea johnstoni; assembly: GCA_963942565.1. NCBI lineage: Eukaryota > Metazoa > Annelida > Polychaeta > Spionida > Magelonidae > Maea > Maea johnstoni. The sequence goes on along the minus strand of OZ012700.1, from coordinate 5,088,154 downwards.
TTTACAAGATTTTTGAGAAATTATTTTACAACAACAAGACTAACATGCGTTAACTACAGTATGTGTTCAACTGTGTTTTTGGGTTTTTAGGTAAAACCTCATTTTGGATCACAGCAGTAAAGATCTAAATAAAAGGACCAAGAATCAGTCAGCCATCTTTTATATGAATGTCTGAGTATCAAAGCATATGGAATGAGAACAAAATACATGTGGTCAAAATGTCTACTTTATTAGGTAACAAAGAGTACAAATATTTAGTTTTTCATATAATTTTTGTAGAACAGGTGTTTCTTGTTGGTTTCACTCAGTATCATCATAAATTCATAAAACGAGAATCTTGAACAGATAATGTGTTATGATGTATACAAGCAGATTCCTACTATACTGGAAGATATGTGTATACAAATTTCCATGAATGAACGTTCACTAATCATGTGCATTCTTTCCCTTTTTTCTAAAGAATAAGAATTATTTCATTTGCTAGATGATATCAATACTTTGCAGGTTTTTCATATGGATAAGTAAACGCTTTTTAACGTGTAAAGGTTTATTGGTCAAACAAAAAAATATTTAATAACATAATAATAGTGACAACGTATGAAATATACGCACGCAAATGGAATCAAAATGTTCCAACATTACTGCACATCAAGGTGAGGTTAAAACAAGATATATCTATAGAAATCTGCATAGGAACAGTAACCGACAGCGTCAAAAAAGGTACTTGGAAAAGGGTCAGCATTATATGATGAGTTAATGAACAATTGACCTGTATGTAACCTATATGTATTATTTTGTATTCGCTGTATTGCAGATAATGTTGATTAAGTATATCTTATCCTGTCTATGATGCAATCAAATTATAGATAATCTAAGGGCTCAGTGTCACTCCGAAATATATCTATCATCAATGTTAAACATTTCCAGTCCATACCGTTTTCATTTGCATTATCAAGTTTTATACGTAATAAAAACATAACACAACCTAATTAACTAAATTGAATTTACAGCATGACTCGTTCTCACAGGGAATGAGACGAGTCATGCTCTTGTATAGTTTATTGTGGTTTTAGTCGTTTTGTTGTAACTACCAATTGTTATATTTTCCCCCATAATCGCAATATTTGATATCTCCTCTTTGTGTCATTGCTCTTGTAAGAACAGCTATTGTTTATATACGGTATGATTTTGTACTTATGTGCAGTCAATCAACATGCTATACTATACTTTATATCACTATACTATATTATGCTATACCTGATATCATAGTTCAAAGATGTTTCAATTGCCGATGAAGATAGATACTTTCTATTTTAGTCTGTCACTGTCAAGTGTCTTATTGTATTGCGCTCTCTATAGATAATTGCAAAGGTCCATTTGTTACCATTTATTATTGGAATCTTGCCTATTGGAGGGTAGTACCAAAGCCCCTATGACCTACCTTAGGGCAATATGTTATATTTTTGCAGACAACTTCTTCTATTGTACGCCTTTGTCATTGAGAACTTTACATTATATGTATGCAATATTTTGTAATGCAGATTACAATCAATAAATATACATACATACCTGTGTTGATTTTTAACATTATGCTGTATTAACAATAAACCAAAAAATGGATGCCTGAAACAGGATGTAATGAGATCTGCTACCAATATTCATTTTTTTCTCACCAGTTTCGTTTTCAATTAGCTGAAATGTTTCAAACTACTAAAATTACTTTTAATATGTGACCTTAGGTATCCTCTATATTGCATATATCTTTTTTTGTATATTTATCTTATGACTGTAAGGATATGTAACTTTACTATATGTTTATTTTTTTGGTGTGCCTCACGGTATGGTCACATATAAAACCCTTATTGTCTTATCCTACTGTTGCATAATTTTATTGTCAAAAGAGTTTGGATGTTGTCATTTAACCAGTAATAAAAGTATATTAGTAATACATTCATTAGTTATCCACCATCCTGAAGGCAGTTAGGGTGTCTATATTCACAAAACATCTGTATCATATCAACACCCTGATATCAAAACAAAGGCAGTATTCGACAAGTGTCACTATTGAAACGTAGCAATTGAAGACATGAATTGCCCAAATGTTTTATACATGTGTAATAAAGTAGAAACTGGATGAGGGATATAGTCGACAGATAAATCCAGAGAAAGTCCGATACAAGGCGACAGGAGTGGAGATGAATGTAATGGAAAGCTGTATGAAGCTAGTGGCGCTGGGCGCAACACAGCGCAAAGGTTAGGCAAGTATGGAAGAAGAATGGATCCGTGCGCAAAAATAGAGGCCGGCGCACGGATACATGTCTCAGAGGGAATGGTTAGAGATGTAACAGTTATGGAATATGAGGAAAATGGGTAGTGAGTAAAAGCAATTTAGTGATCGTTTAAATATATAAGTTCACCTGGGAAAAGAAAGAAAAGGTCTGATTTGGAAAATATTTGTTACTGAAATACCATGAAGCTGAGAATATGGGGAATTCAAAAACATTAATCAGAATTTGCCCACCAATATGGTATGAGCAAATCTCTGGGTCATGGACTATAAAGTGTGATCTGCTACTTGATATTAAAGTACGTTATTTCATAATCATATTTGTATGGTTATCAATTTGCCAACTCCTGTGAAATATAATTGCCCACTCCAAACATATATTCTCACCGGACCCCTGGTGGCCAGGATTGGAACTGAACAAAACGGCGCGAAAGAAGCCCCAATATTGAACCGCGAGAAATTCCCAACCAACGTATAACTGTCAACTCCATTGATTTGAGCAGTACTCTCCTGATTTCAGACCTCAAATATGATCTCTACTGATAGAGTACCTGATTTGAAGAAATCTTCAGATTAGCTACTGATTTGCCAACTTTCAAAAAGCATCCACCCTTCTTCAAAAATAAATTTACTTTCTAGCCAAGAGCCAAAAATTTCATAATATGCTGAACATATAAGTATTTGATCTTGAAAGATCACACAGTGTAAGTGTTGATGATGATGATATTTTCAGTTACAAAGCTACCTGTTTGTTCTTGATAACTCTGTGTATATCATCATGCAGCAATAATGTGATCTACTACACAAAATTAAAGTTATGCCATTAACATACATGTACATGGTTATCAATTATAAAGGCGCACTCCTTAAGCATAAGTACAAGTACTAACCTCTCCCCTAGTGGGCAGAATTGGAACTAAACAAGACAAAAGCAAACGAAAACAAAACAAGCCGCATAAATAAACCGCCTGAAATCTCCTGATTTTGGAGTGTTGAATGTTGATAGGTATGCCAACGTAAATGCACAATATCAATTGAACATTCCATAACGCACATGTACCCTGATTTAAGAACTTATGGCCAGTTTAAAGATATTCTCAGCATCAGGACTAGTGAGCGACATCGCCGCGTAGACACGCGTGTAGCCAAGCATCCAGAAAAGAAGTGAAGCAGAGAACCACCCATAGCTTCACTTATTGCGACATCTAAATTTCACTTATTGCGACATAAGTAGATAGGCGCGAAAATATACAGAAAATTTTCCCATAAATTGTTATAATACACGCTATCAATCTCACGCATAACTTAGATTTTTGGCCGCTCTGTTTCATAGATTAACTCGCTGCCAAAAACAGGCCGTTTGCAAGGAAGTTTGTAGCAGTGGTTTGCGTGTAGTGTACCCGAAGCCCTAGTGGCCGGGACCAAAACTAATGATAACCTCTCGGTTATAAAACAGGGCGGGGCCCTTTCGAAGCCACTAACGTCAAGCTAACTGCTATTGTGAAAATACTAGGAAATTCAAACTCTTGGGATTAGATTGTATATTTATCCTATGAACAAAAAATGTTATATATATATAAAGGGTAAGGTAAAGAAATTAAATTTGAAGATGTGAAATGAAAATTATATCGTCAAAAGTGTAAAGAGGAATACACTGCAGAAATTGATTTAAAGCTTAAAAAGTTCCTCTCAAAATGAGAATTAATTAACACTGTTATGAGAAATTGTTTTGACAGAGTTAAAAAAATATTTTAGCTCATATCGAAAAGGTCATTAAAGTTGCTCTTATGGAAACATTGCATTTTAAGGATGTAAATGATTAAGTTCTAAGTGTAATGTATACTGTCTATATATGTCATTACTATGTCTATAGCATAGCCGTGATGCTCGGCGAGCAGGAAAATAAACGAAAAAGGCCTGTTTCCTTTTTTTAGGCTTCCAAAAATAAAAATAAAAAGTTCTAAGTGTGCCACGTAGTATATTCGTACAGATAACAGTTTATATGTTTACGTCTGTTGTTGATTTATCTTTATGTGTGAGTGTGTTTTAGGAGAACAAGAGAGAAAATACCAAGCCAGCCAAATTGCTTTTCATATCTGAACATATATACACTACTGGCGCAAAAGGTTGTGAAAAACCCATGAAAACCCCGTGAATAACACGTTGGGTTATGTATAATTTTCACAGGGCTTTCATGGTTTCTTGAAAGATACCTGATGAAAAATTGTCATGAAAATGTCATGAAAGTTTCAGATTACTGAATCTTTAAAAAGTCGTGAAATTATGTTGTGAAGTGAAACTTTCGTGAAATATAACCACATTACTGTTGCCAAACGTTGTGGAAAAAGTCGTGAAAATGTCGTGAAAACATACATTTGTACTATATCATTTTCACAACTTTTTCATCAGACGTTGGAAAACGTGTTGTGTAAATGTCGTGAAAACATATAATTGTACCATATCATTTTCACAGCTTTTTCATCAGACATCGCAAAAACGTGTCATGAAAAGGTTGCTTACTTAAATTTTACGGAAATGTCATGAAAATGTGGTGTATTTCCATTGTTTTTCACGACAGCGTGAAAATTGTGTTGTGTAAAAGTCTTCAAAATGGTATACAAAAATAGATAAATATCTTCAATCAACACCTGTAACCAACCTCCAGAGGTACTATTTTGCAGCACTTCACTGTCTGCTATCTATTCTATATTCCATAAGGTTTCTGTTGATATATCACTTGCCTCAATTGATGGCGTATATCCTCATTCAAACATTCAAAACATTTTAAACCTTAAAATATGAGGAAATTTTGCTGCCATGTGGTTTCATGGAAAATTGACATTCATAAGCTCAAAAAACATTTTAGTAATAAACTCCACATCAAAAGCTTTCCTGTCTGTTCTTTATATGTTCATCTAACGTTTCTTGTACATGTTTGGAACAAAGCCCATCAAGGATAATGAAAAAAACTCACTTTTCTGATGAGCAGATGTCAAAACGTTGTCTTTGACGCCTGGAGAGTATGTGGGGTCTACACTTAGTTTTGGAGAGAGGCCCTTATTTGCATTTCCAATTTCATAAAATTTTCACCACATCTAATTTTTCTCGACCTTGATTTTCACGACGTTCACTTTTTCCCAATAATCTTTTTCGGCGTTCGCCTGTATTCAAGTGTTTCACGACGCTCGTCTTTTTTCATTACGTTAAAATTGTGGTTTTTTTCACGACGTTGTTTCACGACATCTTCACAGATCTATGAAATTTCACGACCTTTTCACGATGTTTTTCGCCAGTAGTGATACACATTTGAACATGGTTTGATTCCTCCTATTTTGCCAAGCTGTTATCTTGCAATAAACACAACTTACCCTTGATATTGAATTGCATTAAGTAAAACATTTTAGGAATTATTAAGGTGATTGGCCTAATTACATTTCCGTCTCTATTTGCCTCCTGTCAAAGGAATTAACCTGCTCTTCCTATATAGTAGGAGAGTTTCAGGGAGCCATTTGCATTTCCCGTATTTTCCACAGGTCTGGAGCGCACTACATCACATTGATGTATGGTGGTACAGTGCATGTGGTGACAATTTTCAAAGGTTCCCCTGGGCATGTAAATTCACAATCATGCGTTGAGATTGTTAAATTCTATTTTAAGAATAAAGACACACGGGGAAAACGTTGCAGGACGCCTATATATATATATATATATATATATATATATATATATATATATATATATATATATATATATATATATATATATATATATATATATATATATATATATATATATATATATATATATATATATATATATGTATATATATGTATATATATGTATATATATGTATATATATATATATATGTATATATATATATATATATATATATGTATATATATGTATATATATATAATATATATATATATATATATATATATATATATATATATATATATATAAACACGTTATATGAATAAACAACTATTTCTTATTTTTATAAGTAAAATATATCTTTGTTTTCCACAACATGAGACATGGTGTATGTTCAGTTTCCTAATCGATAGTGATCACGGGCCCATGGAACATAGCTTGTCAAAGAGAGATTCCTACCCTCGTAGGTTTGGGTAAAGCTTATGCCAATCTTTGTAGATAGATGACGCCATGTTGCTTACTTTGTGGGTCCAAACTTAGAAGGTTCATTGTATGATGAGCTCTTCGATAGGGATTTTAGAGCTCATTGGGGAGATAGTAAAAAACAACATTAAACTGTAGACATCAAATTGAGAGGCACTAGAGTGGTTAAGTAGGAGGATTGCAAAATGTGTGTTTTCAGCGAAGATGTCTACTAAGGGCGTTAATAACTTGATATTCTGTTTGTTTTGACTTTTGTTGGTCAGCATATATATATATATACATATATATATATATATATATATATATATATATATATATATATATATATATATATATATATATATATATATATATATATATGTGTGTGTATATATATATATATATATATATATATATATATATATATATATATATATATTTATATATATATATATATATATATATATATATATATATATATATATATATATATATATATATGTGTATATATATGTATATATATATATATATATATATATATATATATATATATATATATATATATATATATATATATATATATATATATATATATATATATATATATATATATATATATATATGTACGTTAAATATACCAAAGCTATACCAACTGGCAGGGCTTCTGAAATGCCTCTACATGTATTTCTGGTAGGAAATTAATCAAAGGTAGACTTGCTTATATCCAGGTGGCAGGCCATGCTTAGTAAATTAGAGATCTTCTGCAGCAAATTTCCTCATCTTAACAGTTCCAGGGTAAGGGAAATTGGAATATCGTCAATTTTCTGCCTATTCTGTTGGATTCTGTTCCGTCATTGGTATATTTCTCACGTGCCCTGTCTGATCTTTGAAGCAGAGCAGTTGTGAGAGACAGCTCTGTCAGTGGCAAGTGATATTGGAAAAAATGTAATCGTATTTTTCTAATTAGACGAATATACAGGATTATTGTTATAGTGGCATTCCATACATACTCCCCTTCACACTGATGCGATAGATCCTACAGATGAAATTAATGATAAACAGACATCTATAAAACCTTGGCGTGTGGTCCATATGTGTGGAAATAATGTATTTCTATAACTGTGGTGTCCAGTGTTCTCGTGATTCAAAGTTTAAGTTTACTTCTTGGAAGATACGTCATATTTTCGATATCGATGAATTCCATAACATGCAGAAATCGATGAAAGATATAACCATATTTCTTTGTTTTTGATTAGAATACAAATATTTCAATAAAATATTTCAAGTAAGTTACATACTTTGATTAAACGTATAGAATGAAATTAAAAATGTCTCAGATGCAAACTTTTGATTTATGTGTAGTCAGACATAATAAAAAGGTCTGACAACTGCTAGAAAGAACAACGGGGCCTTGAACGAGCAGTTGAGTCATCTCTCTGTCAGTCAAAGGTAAAGGAATGAATTGTATTGTATTGTATGTTTATTGACTGTCCGACAAGGAACAAAATCATAGCAAATACAAATATAATGGTAAGAACTGAATAAAATAATAACAAACATAAACACCCGGTGTTGAACTCGGGTTGAAAGCATAAACTGAATAGAATACTCAAACATAAATTAAATGAGAGATATTTAGTACATACATAACGTGTTATAGGTAGTTATTAACAAATTACTGGTACACATGGTAATGGTGCGCCTCATAGACCAGTGTAACAGGATAGGTATGACCTGGATTAGGACGCCCGGATACATGATGCGGTATAACAGGATAATTAGTGCCGTGTCACGCCACAGTGCACTTCTTTGTGTCAGAGATATAATCACAGAGAGGATTGACGTTCCATAGAAGATAGGAAATTCTATGGCAAGCGACGCCTATCAATAAGACGCCTATACATCTGAATGAATAAGAGTTTAAAGGCACATCAACACACAAAGGCCATTACGTCCCATACGATACTATCAATAAGTGGTTCTTTGACACTGTCGAAGAACAATGAAAAAAACAATTATACTAGGTCAAAGAAGGAAAAGAGGAGGAGCAGAGCCTTCAAATCCAAAGAGGACCAACGGATCTTTTAGATGCATAGTATCCATAGACACATCTATACATCCCCTTCTTTTAAGCAGGGTGCCACACCAGCTGAGGGTTCCCTGAGAGGTGCCAACTCCCATTGCACACCATTGAGCAAGACCCTTGCGACGTAAAGGACGCACGTAGTTGTTGTTGTTGCTACTCTCCCAATGACAGCTCCCTTGACAGGAAAATGAGCCAGGCCACCAATCACTGCTTGAAACTCATGTTCTTCCCATCAGAGATGTCGTGTAATACAATTAGTTTACCCTCCCTCAGTGAAGTTGGTCGGTAAAAAAGTTTCATTTAACCTCCCTCTTGGACGGGTGAAAAAAGTTCAGCCTAAAACTAAAAAATATAAGTACCTTTCTTTATGTATGAACGAACTTACTACTTATTATAATTCGGAGATTCCCGAAGAAATACAATATGGAATTGATGGCAGACTTTCCTATGATTTTTTCCTAAAGAGAATTTGGACCTGATGATATGCCGTTGATATAATTAACACAGACCCCGATCACTTTTATACCATAGTAAATGCATCCTTTTTGTATGTATTACTGTAATGTCTCTTTTTGTTATTGAGTCAGATACCTGTGACCAGACAGGTAAACATGGCCATTAACCTAGTTTTCCTAAGCTGCTTGACGAGTTTTACAAGACGTCTTCTCTCTCAATACCCGTATACCATTCCCTTAATAAAACCCAGCCACCTCACTAAGGCCATGCGTAGTTAATAATATACTTCACAATACCCGTCCACCCTAATCATTCCTCTTGCCGCCGTCCCTAGAAAATATTCCCCGCCTCGGAAAATGATTTGCCAACTCTGATACTTGACAACATTAGAACCATTCGTTCTTCTTCTCAATTTATTTATCAATACAATGACTAAATTGTTTTTGTATTCTTATTGAAGATGTTTTGGTGTATTTCTGCTACTTAACATACCTATAGTAACCCGGCGGATGCGTATTTATCAATAAATAGGTATCATTGTCATACCGGCTGGAAAAAGATTTACTTCCTAAGTTATATATATATATATATATATATATATATATATATATATATATATATATATATATATATATATATATATATATATATATATATCCTACATTAAGGTTACCAGTATGGGTTTATATACCGTCAAGATCTTGTAGACGAGCAAATTCTAAAACAATATTATCGTGCCATGTTTTAATTATATACCTATTGTTTTATATGTTCAGTTTTTTTTCTTTTCTAAATAATCACACAAAACTCAATATCGTGTATTTTGAGTCAAATACCGTTAGCTCAGTTTGCAGTAAATAAACATGGATATATACACTAAATCAATTCCAGAGAATGGACTGATATCATTTTCAAATGAATATGAATGCGGAATATATCTTATTAAATGTTGAATGATGCAAATGAATATGAATTTCTTGCACGATTTTTCTGCTTCCTGCTTTGCATTTGACTATTCAGCTTGTACAAATTATACATCGCCTGAAAGGTCGTATAGTGAGGCACACATTAGGTATCATAAAAGTACCCTCGTTGCAGGGTGTCAGATTATTTAAAAGGTAGAAAGACCTGGAAAGAAAAACATACACTTTTTCAAACCGAGCTTCTACCAACGAGTATAGACCACAGACCATTAAGTTTCCAAAGTTTATGGAAAATAATTGTATGTCTGCCATCTTGAAATGAATACACCTAACCCTCAGTATTGAATTGTCTTAGTTGCAGCATTCAAGAAGTGTTAAGGGAACTGGCCTATTGCCATTTTCGTCTATTTCCCTTCTATTAAAGGAATTGACCTGCTCTTTCTATATAACAGGCAGGTTTCATTGAGTGACTTGTATTTCCTTTATTGTATTTCCTTTACTTTAGTGGGGTTTTTTCATATTTTATTGTGGTGGTCCAGTGTGGTGGCAGTTTTAAAAAATCCCCCTGGGCACATGAATCTACAATCATATGTTGCAATTGATGAATTTTATTTCAGCAAAAAAGAAACACAGAAGGTGTTGCTGGAGACCTCAATACTAACACGTTATATGAATAAACATCTAAGTATGTGTTATACGTAATTTATCCCCTAAGCCCTAATTCTTGAATAACGTTTTTTTTTATTTTCCCCGACAGCCCAACCCTATTGAGGCAGCTGTTTGTGAAACATACAATTAATTACGCTTGGTTCAATATCAGAGTTACTCGCCCATGGAGGAGAAAATAGGTCAAGTAAGGTTTTTTGACACACGGAAATGGCGGATTTAGTCCCAACAGAGATCGTGGGGTTTCGGAAGTCTGATATAACCACTGAGCTTTTCCAGGATGCCGTAGTGAACTTAATGTTAGTAGATTGGATTGAAGTACCCTCACCAAAGGGGATGGGTTTGCACTCCGAAATTCTTTGCACCGATGATGTCAAGGAAGATGAAAGAATAACCGGAATGAGGTCATTCGAATTGACTTGTCAGCAGGAAAATGGTGAGAAGATTTCCCTTCAGGTGGCGTTGCAATCGAAGAAACTGGATCGGGAAACATTGGCTACAATACCAGCTTTAACGGCCATACACGGTGAAGTTATTCTCGATGCATTTATGAAACACATGGATAAAAATATTGGCATCGAGAATTGTCATAAGCGCGAGATTCTCGTCCAAGAGCTAATCAAAAGAAACTCAGTTCTCGCTTCATTAACTCCGGAAGTCCTGCACACAGTAATAATTCCTGAAAAGGATGTGTATGTTTCAATAAATCGCCTGATTTGTCCAGAAGACACGACGCACTTTGGGGAAACAGATGATCCCGAAAAGTGGGATCGGAGTTCATGCTTGAAGGTCATAGAAGGTCTCGCGAGATTTCATGCGGAATTCTTGGAGAACTACACGTCTTTAGGGGCGCTAGATGAGATTCTGCGGGAACACAACCGAGATTTCATGGAGGCTCTTCCACTGGTAAAACTGTGTCTAGCAAACATCAGGTCTCTGCCGCACGTTGAAAAGTACTACACGGACAAGAGGGTAGGCATGCTAAACTCCTACCTGGCGCGCCTAGAGAAATTGCAAGGATGGTTTGACCAATTTCCAAAGACATTTATACACGGAGATGCCGCAGCAGGTGAGTGGTCACTGATTGCTTGATTCCTCTCGCCATTCCCAAAGCCAAAGTTCCCCCAGTCCATGTCCACATCGCGACATGAGGAAAATAATGCCAGATGATTTTTGTCAGTAGGTGGTTTTCCCTGGGTATGTCATTTACCTCTAAAGTCAGTTTCTGACACCGTATTTGCAGGAATGTATGATGTTGTTTACCTTCAACTGCATCTGAATATCATGTGAAAATTCATTGGTTTTATTTTGTTTATATTCAAAAAGAAATATAAATCCTGTTGTACACTTGTACGATATGAAAGAAGTATATGATACTCTTGGCTTTAAAAAGTTTTGAAGAAGTTTGTAAATGATACTAAATGACTAAAATTCACGAAGAACATCTTTAACCAGGATGATCTAATTATGACGAGTGCAATAAAAAACGCTATGCCATACTTGAACTTTTAATATATGGATATTACCAAATGATAATACGAAAATAGTTTTGATAAGAAAGTACTACCCCCCCCCCCCCCCCCCACCCCCCCCCCCCCCCCCCAACCCAACCATCTTCTCATTACAGCCGATATGATATCTTATTTATCAGTTAATGATAACAGTCTACTGTCTAACCCCTTACGGACCCCATCTAAATCTGTATTGACTAGTCTCACTTCACGAACCACATAATGAACAAAGGTTTGGTTGAAGTCATCGGCAAAGCATAGAATTGGGACTGGTTTTGCAATGTTTCATGACATGAATAAATTGACTGACAGAACACTAGCAAACATTCTTGATTGCAATAATCTCTAAACACCGCCTTTGTAAATAATGATTGTCTTCAATAAGTGTATTACTATTTTTTTCAGCAAATCTGTTTCTCAGGAAGAAACCGGCCCCCAACGGTGACTTTCTGTGCCTCTACGACTGGGAGTTCTCGTCAATTCACGTTCCACAACGAGACTTGGGATTATTTTTAATCACAGCAGTATGTATAAGTACAGCCCCCCTAGAGGAAGTTCAGAGCAGAATTGAGGACTATTGCGCTCAGTATCACGAGAAATTATGCGAAAATTTGAGGAGCAAGAACAAACCTATCCCTGACATATATTTAGATAGGAAGGAATGTTTCGAGTTGTTGCACTTTTGTCTTTTGGGGGTGTTCTTAGAGAGGGCTATGATATTATCATATTTACCAGAAAAATTAATCCCCCCTGCTATGTTATTGAGCACCAAGGGTTTTTTGCGGTACATGGAAAGTGTGATAGACCAGCAATCTTTTATGAGCGACATGACAGCATAAAAATAGGAATCTCATTTCAAATCCACCAATATGAGATATGCACCAATACACAATAACCCCTTTGTTGGTTTTCGTTGTTTTAACTCGTGTTTGTCCACGATCATTAGAGCAAATGTTAGCGATTACCAGGACCACTGATTATTCATCATTTCTGAGATGAGGTTATTGATTGATTTAGTACAGGGTCAGAGCATTTAAAAAAGGGTCTTTTACAAGAATTTTATGAAAACAACATGCGTTTACGGCCTTTTCTTTGGATCATAGCCTTAAAATCTAAAGAACCTAGAATTAATCAGCCACCTTTCACATAAATGTCTGAGTATTAGATCGTATGGAATACAATGGAAAACTGGTTGAGAACAGAATTGAGGGGACCAATACATACGGACAAAACGTGTGTGTTATTAAGTGACAAAGAGAGCTAATAGGTTTTTTTAATTTCTGTAAAATAGGTGTTTCCTGTTGGTTTACTCAATATCATCATATATTCATACAACGAGAATCATGTACAGGTAACGTGTGATGATGTACACAAGTAGGTTCCTACTATACTGGCATATATGTGATGGAACACATTACAATTAAAACATTATGTAAATAAAGATATAGATAATTTTATAAATCATCTTTTACAAAATCATTTTTTTCCCATTTTCTTAAGAATAAATTAATTTCATTTGCTCGAAGATACCAACACTTTTCAGATTTCATTTGGCTAAAGAAAATCTAAGTTGTGAATAGCATAGTGGTCAAACAAAAATTTAGTTAAATAGATAATGATAGTAACAAAGAGTGAAATATGCACACGGAATTGGAATCAAAATTTTCAAACATCACTAGACATCAAGCTTAAGGTTAAAACAATATATCTATAGAATTTACATAGGAACAGTAATTGACAGCGTTGGAAAGGTACTGGGAAAGTGGTCAGCAATATATAATGAGCTAATGAACATATGACATGTATATAACTTGTATGTATTATTTGTATTCGCTATAATGCAGATAATGTTTGATTATGTAGATCTTGTCTTGTCTATGATGAAATGAAATTTTCTCTCTAATCGAAATATTCTTGATATTCCTTCTTACATCACCTTTATGTATTATTGCTCTTGTAAGAGCAACTATTATTTGTATACGGTATGTACTTTCGAACAGTGAATAAACATGCTATACTTTACATGTACTTTACTATACTATATTATATTATTATACCTCACGTGAAAATACTCTCATCCCATTGGATGAGAGCCATGTGTCAAAGCTGTTAGCAACCTGTGTCTCTATAGGTTCCTTGACAGCGGTCACCATTCGACGTATTAGCACCCGCTGTCAAGGAGACGACGTATTAGCACCCGTTGTCAATGTGCCGTTTCATGATTCCCTATATTGTTGAGGACGTCATGCTTTCAAGATCCCCGCGCTTGGCGAAAGTATTTCAAGGCCTCAGCAGAATGCCGCCGTCAACAATGGAATTATCTTATTGTTGGGAACAACTTGCGCGAGTGTCTCAATTCAGGGGAAAAAGTAAAATCTCAACCCAGTTGAGGTGGTAGGTTGTTCAGGGAGGATAAATTAAATACATGTAGTATATCCCAACATGGTCAGCACGGTAAACCTGCTGCTCCGAAATAACACTGCCCAAGTGAGTTTTGTAAGTTTCAACTTGTCATGGATTTTGGGTGCCCGGGGGTGAGGGGGGGGATGTTGTTCGGTATAATAAAACAAATGTGACATCCCTGCGGGGTTGCTAACATGGTAGTCTACCCCTCGTGAGCATTGTCACCCTCGGGCTACGCCCTCGGGTGACAATGCTCACTCGGGGTAGACAACCATGTTAGCAACCCCGCAGGGATGTCATATTTGTATATTATACACGTTTTGATATGTCAAAGATGTTTCAATTGCGGACGAAGATACTAGTAGATTATATCTAGTTTTCCTATCACTGTCAATCGTCGCATTATATTGCGTCCTCTAAACAATAAATTGCAAAAGTCCAATTGTTACAATGTATTGCTGAAATCTTGCCCATTCGAGGGTTGTATTAAAGCCATATTGACCAGTACCTCATGGCGATATGATTAATAGTCACACGACTGAAGACTTTTAAGGTAATATTGAGCTGCAACTCTCACTGACAGGGCAGTTGCATCATATCGTTTGCAAATATGTTGTATTATCTGCATATCACATGGGATGAATGAAGCCATTCCATTGGCTCATATCGGCGAAGCAGTTATGCTAGCATTGACGGACGTAATTACACGAGTGGGTGTAATGTCAACGGAAATACGACTGACCTTAAAATCTTATTCCAACTTAGTGCATTGTTAATGCTTTGTCATTCTTTAATTGCCATGTTCTACTCTTGGGCTTCTTGGAAAAGTTAAAACATTTGTTAGAAATAGGTATGGCATATCCAAAACTACTTGGAGAGAACTAGTCGTGTCAAGAGTGTGGGAGTTGGAATCTATGTAGTGGGTTATTCAGGTTAGATCCCATCTTAGATGACTTGTGCCACATGCCGAATTACCTTATGTGGTGGCAACTATCGGATGCACATCTTGAGCAAATGTGCAGATGCGAAACTATGGCAAAATAGCTTGTAGGAGTAGCCTCTTAAAAGTGATGACATCACACATAAAAAGAGAGAGCCTACCTCTTTGAAACGGTGTGATCAGTGTGATCTATCAGAAGAGGAGAATGCGAGACATGTCTGCCTTTCAAAAACTAAGAAGCATTTTTTTTCAGTGTAATAAAGGTATTAATAAAAAAAGATCTGTGAGAATTTCGCATTTGCCCCCATTGATGGCTTTTATGGTTCTGCTGGGGGTACATTGTTAGTCTGTCCCCTCAGCAGATGGAGTGCATGTGTTTGACAGCAGTCTCGCACATTAGTAGAATGTACGATGTTCACATTTCGCCGAGTGAGGGATTTGGCAAAATACTTAATCCAGCCTATTGATTGCTTGATACTATGTCTTATCTCATGATTGGCAAAATTCTACGCTTTTGATTGGTCAATTGGAGGGTAATACGAGGCTGTATTAACCTCTCAGAATCCTGTATTAACCTCCCAGTATTCTTATACTAACCAGCTGCTTTTTAGGTTAGGGAGAGTTGAGCATTGCATCAAATGATTATGCCCATGATGCAATTCCCAATTCTACCAAACATTGCAGGATGGCTGCCCCAGTAGCAGACAATGCTCTGCTGCTAAAACAAATTGTATTTATGTATGTATGTTCATTCTTATTACCTATGCAGATGTAAAGGGGCAATCATGAGATAAATTCGTTATCAACTGTTTTGGAGTATGATACAACTTATATCTCGCAATCAGAGGGCTGTATCACCCTCGGCTGCGCCTCGGGTGATACAGCCCTCTGATTGCGAGATATAAGTTGTATCATACTCCAAAACAGTTGATAACTAATAGTATTCGGAGTATCTATATGGTCATCAGACTTATATTACGGTTTTATATAATCCTTTCTTTGAGATTTATCAATTATAACCTTTTCTGTTATATTCCTTCTGACAACTTATTATATTATAGTCCTTTGTCATTGAAAATGTTATATTGTATGTATGCAAACTTTTGAAATGCAAATTAAAGTCAATAAAAAGATATACATACTAGTACACACGTACGTTGATTTAAACATTATGCTGTGTTAACAATAAACGAAAAATGGGTGCCTGAAACAAAATGTAATTGCATCAGCGATCAATATTAATTATTTTCTCAGCAGTTGTGTCTTCAGTTAGCAGCAGTTTTATTTAGATCTCTAGATCTCAGGTGGTTAGGGCGTCTACATCTTCAAAATATCTGTATCATTTCAACACCCTGATATCAGTCCAAAGGCTTTAATCGACGGCTGTCGGATTACAGCTGTCAATCCCCTCAAAGTGATGTTTTAGTGAAATATGATTGTAGAGATAAGTGCACAAAACCTTTACTGCTTCTGATCTAGCCCATGAGAGGCTTCAAAAATATTCATAAAGGCATGAGAATATCCCTAATCGAATTACGAGTATCCCCTTAAAGTGACTGTTGAAATATTATACTAGAGATAAGTATATAAAAGTTTCATAGAGTCTATTGTATTTCCCTTTTTCCCCAGGTCTTGAGTTCACTATACCACATTTCAAAGATTCCCTTGGGCACATGAAAACACGATCATGTGTTGAGAGTGTTAGATTTCATTTCCGCAAAGAATAACTTAGAAAGTGGTGCAGGACACCTATGTAAACACTGTATATGTATAAACAACTATTTGTTATACGTAATTTATCGCCTAAACCCTGAACCTTGAATAACGTTTTTAATTTTCTTTTTTCTTACCCTATTCTGGCATGCAGAACATAACAACTACCTACGCTTGGCCCAATATCATTGTTACTCGACCATGGAGGAGAAAATAGGTCAAGTAAGGTTTTTTGACACACAGAAATGGCGGATTCAGTCTCAACAGAGATCGTGGGGTTTCTGAGGTCAGATATATCCACTGAACTTTTTCAGGACGCCATAGTGAATAATAACTTAAAGTTGGTAGATTGGATTGAAATACCCTCACCAAAAGGGACGAGTCTGCACTCGGATATTCTTCGGACTGATGATGTCAAGGGAGATGAAAGAATAACCGGAATGAGGTCATTCGAGTTGACTTGTCAGCAGGAAAATGGTGAAAAGGTTTCCCTTAAAGTGGCGTTGCAGTCAAAGAAATTGGATCGTGAAACAGTGGCTATAATACCAGCTTTAATGGCCGTACACGGGAATGTCATTCATGAGGCGTTTAAGAAATATATCGATAAAAATATTGGCATTGAGAATTGTCATAAGCGCGAAATTCTCGTCCAAGAGCTAATTAAAAGAAACCCAGTTCTCGCTTCATTAACTCCGGAAGTCCTACACACACTAATTATTCCTGAAAAGGATGTGTATGTTTCAATAAATCGCCTGATTTGTCCCGAAGAAACGACGCACTTTAGCGCAACAGATGATCCCGAAAAGTGGGATCGGATTTCGTGCTTGAAGGTCATAGAAGGTCTCGCGAGATTTCATGCGGAATTCTTAGAGAACTACACGTTGCTAGGGGCGCTAGATGAGATTCTGCGGGAACACAACCGAGATTTCATGGAAGCTCTTCCACTGGTGAAACTGTGTCTGGCAAACATCACGTCTCTGCCGCACGTTGAAAAGTACTACACGGACAAGAGGGTAGGCATGCTAAACTCCTACCTGGCACGCCTAGAGAAATTGCAAGGATGGTTTGACCAATTTCCAAATACATTTATACACGGAGATGCCATAGCAGGTGAGTGGCCACTGAAAACAGACGGTAATGTCCATACCCAGATATGTATACTTTTTTGCAATTGGCTATATGGTATGAACATCGACACAAATCCCTATACAATGGCAATGTTTAAAATAATCTTTCCCTCATAGTGACTTTAATTGTTAATGCTGCGAAAAGAAAAATGAAGGTACCTGACATCACCACCTGAAGGTTTATTCAATTATTCTCTCCATAATTGTTGTATGCCTATGTGTTTAACATATTTGACCTCAGATGATAACCCATCCGTCCTTTGTTCATAAGATATGTATTTCTGCACCAAAATTCCATAATCTTGGGACCACTTTTATCTGAATTCAGATCTGCTCATGCCCATAACTACATTGTGCTAAGAGCATGGTAATCTGTACTACTACTATGTCTAACCACGTACGACCCCATCTAGTCATGCTTGTATTGACTGGTCTCACTTCACTGACCACATAATGAGCAAACCTTTGGTTGGAGTCAACGGCAAATCAGAGAACTTGAAGCATTTTGAATTTGTACTGATCTTTGCAAGGATGTGCCCCTCTATACTTGAGGGAACTGTTAGTCAAACAAGCCAATACAAGGACTCTAAGATCAAACACTAAGAACTTATTACAGATACCACTCACTAATCTTAAAAGGTTTGGTGACAGAGCATTCTGTGCCTATGCACCACGCCTTTGGAATGAGCTCCCTGACAACATCAAGGCTGCTGATAGTGTGCAAAACTTCAAGAAACAGCTGAAAACATTGCTATTTCGAAAGGAGTTTAATTGACTATATGGACCATGACAACTGTCCAATGACTCTAAAGCGCTTTTAAACATTATAGGTGGAAAGGGCGCTATATCAAATATCAATTATTATTATTATTATTACCTTTCTATGTCATTCGTGGCATGAATGAACTGACTGACAGAACAACGCTTTTTCAAAAAAGAAAAATAATGATTGTTTTCATCTAGTGAACTACTTGTTTTTTCAGCAAATCTATTTCTCAGGAAGGAACCTGCGCCCAATGGCGACTTTCTGTGCCTCTACGACTGGGAGTTCTCGTCAATTCACGTTCCTCAACGAGACTTGGGATTATTCTTAGGCTCAACAGTTTGTATGAGTACAGACCCCCTAGAGGAAGTTCAGAGCAGAATTATGGACTATTGCGCTTATTATCATGAAAAATTATGCGAAAATTTGAGGAGCAAGAACAGACCTGTCCCAGGTGTATATTTAGATGGGAAGAAGTGTTTCGAGTTATTGCATTATTGTCTTTTGGGGGTGTTCTTAGAGAGAGTTGTGGTATTAACATATTTACCAGAAAAAATGATCCCCCATGCTACGTTTTTAATCACCGAGAGGTTTTTGCGGTACATGGAAAGTGTTATTGACCAGCTATCCTTTATGAATGACATGACATCATAAAAACAGGAATCGACCATTAAGAGATATGGACCAATGCAAAGTAACCCATTTATTGCTTGATTTTGTTTTAGAACATTTACTAGGGCAAATGTTAGCGATTACCTGGACATCACCACTGACCAATTGCCATTTCTAAGATGGGGCTAGTAATTGATTACAGTGCCAGAGTATTTAAAAAGGAGTATGCAACAAGAATATTAGGAAAACAACGACAGCAACAACACCATCATGCGTTAACAACAGTATGCGATCAAGTATGTTTGGCCTTTTATGTAAAACCTCACTAGTGATCACGGCACTAGAATATAAAGGAACTACGACAGTATGCGATCAAGTATGTTTGGCCTTATAGGTAAAACCTCACTAGGGATCACGGCACTAGAATATAAAGGAACTAGAACTAATCTGCCAACCTTTATACCAATGTATTAAAAGATATGGAATGCACTGAAAAGATGGTTAGAACAAATTTGAGAGGACCAATACATATGGAAAAAACATATTTTTAGGGAACAAAGAGAACAATTATTGAATTTTTTTTTTAATTCTCTGTAAAACATTTTTTAAATTGTACTGTTGGTTCACTCAGTATCATCTTTTATTATATGCCTACTGCTCATTCTCTGCTGTGATTGGTCAGATCATGGTCACATGACCACCTTACAAAATTGATATTGGGGTGCATAATTCTTTAGATTCGTTAAGTATTTTATTTGAATGAGCAGTAGGCATATAATAAAACAAATATGGCACTTTGGTTTCGTGTCAATATCAATTTTTATTGCACTCTGAAAAATGATATTGCACTCGGCTCAAGCGCCTCGTGCAATATCATTTTTCTGTGTGCAATAAAAATTGATATTGCACTCACCCAAGTGCCATATTTGTATAATATTCATACCATGGAATCTTGTACAGATAATGTGTCATGAACTCATGATGTATATAAGCAGGTTCCTATTTTACTGGCATATATGCGATGAATTAAATACCATGAAAGTATAAAGTAAAAAGAGAAATACGTGAATATGGCAAGTTGATTAAACTTTTATATATCATTTGTAATTCCTTTCAATTTCCTCAAATCTATGTCTATTTCATTTGCTAAAGGAGAACAATACTCTTCAGATTTCAATTGGCTAAATAAACCCTTTTTAACTTGTAAAATGCTTAGTGTCAAATATATATTTAGTTAATTACATAATGATAGTAAGTAACAAAGAGTGAAATATACACACGCACATGAAATCAAAATGTTCCAACATTACTAGACATCAAGTTGAGGCTAAAATGATATATGTCAGTAGAAACCTACATAGAACAGTAACTGACAGTGTTGAAAAGATAGTGGGAAAATGGTCAGCATTGTAATGGGCTGAGGAATATATGCCACGTAGAAATCGATACATATTACTTGTATTTGCTGTACTGCAGTTAATGTTGATTATGTATATCTTGTCTATGATGCAATTGAGTAATTACAAAATCTAAGGCCTCTTCATCGATGCTAAGCATTCCCAGCCCAGACTGTTTTCAGTTCTATTATCAAGATATATACGTAAAAAATAAACATCACAAGTGTTGATAGTTCAAAGATGTTATAATTTGTTGGTGAAGATAGATGATCTTTATTTTCAGCCTGTCACTGTCAAGTGTCATATTGTATTGAATTCTCTATACACAACTGCCAAAGTTCAATTGCTGCCCTGGGCTGTTTGATCTTGCCCATTTCAGGGTGGCCTTAAAGCCATATTGACCTTATATAACCCCATGGCGATATAAGTAATAGTCACACGACTGATGGCTTTTAAGGTCATATTGAGCTGCTACTGTTACTGACAGGACAGTTGCGCCATATCATATGTAGATTTTTTGTATTGTCTGGAAATCACATGAGATGAATGGAGCCACTCCATTGGTTTATATCGGCCAAGCAGTGATGAGTGTAATGACTGACGTCATTTAAAGAGTGAATATATTGTCTACGAAAATACAACTGACATTAAATTCTGTTCCCAACCTAATGTACCTTTCATGCTTTGTCATTCTTTAATTGTCATGCGCTGATTTAAATAGTATACTGTGTTAACAATGAACAAATAAATGAGTGCCTGAGACAAGATGTAATTACACTTTCGATCAACATTTACTAGTATGAATTTCTCACCAGTTGCGTTTTCAATTAGCGGAAATGTATCAAGCTACTATACTAACTTTGAATTTGAGATCTTAGGTATCCTCTATATTTCATATATCTTTTATATACCTTTAATCAATATCGAATATATAAAGTATATGTTCATAGGGGTTGAGAAGGGCGATGATTACACATATATTCTACACTATATGATGAATTACTAAATCAACATCATCCATGTTTTAACGTCCTGGTTTTGTCTTGGTTGCCAATGCCTTGAGGATTGTTGATGATTCATGTCCTTTAGTTTATCTATCCATTAACAAGAGGCTAGTCACGAAAACAGATCGTTCAAGTATAATCAATGTTTCATTTATTTTTTATTTTTGTGAAGGGTGTAAGGTAGAAGAAATATTTTACTACATGTTTGATAGAAATGATTTAATATGCATGTATAGTACATAACGCTATGCAGATGCATTAACCTCTGCAGTTGTTCTATTCCGCATTGATAATGCTAAAATGTGGAAACAACTGCAGATACATCTATAAAAGTTCTGTTCTATCGAATCCAATTTGCTCAAAAGGTTTGACATAGAACGCATACAATGTATACACTATACTTTCACAGACATATTCATCGTTGTTATATCATCCAAATTATGTACATACACATGTGGTGGATGCTTCCTTCTTAAGGGTGAAATAAAGTGGCTTTTAATGACAACTTGTTTCACATTTATTCATTTTAACACCAAAGATACAACGATCATTCCATAGGATTGGGATCAAATATAACAATTCCTTGGTAATACCGTATGAAGTTGTTCGGACACTTCCAAAAGTGTACAAATGTATTTATCTACACACTACTCTAAAAAGCAACAAAGCACATTCTACATCATAACGAGAATGATATGATAATTGAGTGCAGTTTCGAACAATAAAGAAATCGAAAAATAAAGGTACACAAATAAAATAAACTGGAACAAAAAAGGCCTGAATGGAAGGAATTATGCAGGAAAAACATGCGCTTATTATGTCTTCAGTAAATCTATATACATTTATAACTAGTAAATATATTGCAACATTAGATAGTAATTCGACTAATGAGGAAAGTTAGTAGTAATCCTTAACACAGACGTGAATTGTTAACTGTAGGATCCTATCAACGTTGCATTCGTATTAACTTTTACTTAGTCTTACATTTACAATAATTACATAGTTTTCAATATAAAACAAATGTATGTATTATTGATTTAAATTGTCATCTTATCTACTTGTCTTGTCAAAAATACATTGGTATTTCCTATATGTGTGCGGTTAGGCGGTTGTTTTTGCCGGGTACTCCGGCTTCCTCCACTGATTGATGTGACAAAAATAAAATTCCACAAAATTCCTATGTATGGGACCGATTGAAACTTTTAGCCTTTCATACAAGTGCACAGAGGACCACTTTATATATTTGCATCATTATCTATTGGTTCCTTTAAACTCTAAGGCAATTACGTGTCACCGTTACATAAGCATGCCAAGGGGCGTCAGTAGTATAGTTATCACAGTTAATCAATATGAACTTTAATCAAGACCATGTTTCGTGTTGTCGTGCTCTTTTGCACGACTCATCACTCGCCGATATCTATCTAGAGTAAAGACCTATAACTCATGTACTAAATGCTCGGAAACACCGGGCATTTTACACCACTGCAAGCCAAATGGTCGTCCGGATGCCTGACCATTCATACGAACGCACACGCACGACGTCACAGCTAAACCTTTGAAAGATGTCAGGAATATGCCTTGTGTTCAACGCTGGGAATTATTGCTCCGGTATCTACTCTACAAATTGCTCTCAAACGACCGGTCGAATTGTGCCGGAATTAAATATCTTTACTGCATGTATTCATCTCATACGCAGTTACTCACGTTGATTTAAGACGGAGAGGAAGGCTGCTTCCTATTCCTTCGATATATCGCAAGAGACCTGCATATCTTTCTTCGAAGTTCCTCGAAGGAACTTTTAAAAGGGCCACAGCCATTAACCTATCCACGAAGTACTGTAACACACAATAGTCAAATACTTCAAGAAACGCTGCACTATCCAACAGCCTGGTGGGTATGTCTTTACAGGTAGCTGCCAAGCTCGCACATAAATTCTCTCGGTAGAATTCCACGTATTTCACCACTACATCCCGTACTTCCCTGTGAGGTGCTGGGTTGAGGCAAATGGTATGCGCGAGAAACATGCACACGTCACGTTGCGGCAAATTGATCTGGCAGAATTCCCAGTCGAAGAGGCACAATCTCTCTTCCCCCTCCGTTGGTCTTTTCCGAAAAAACAAATTACCTGAAACGGAAATGGATATTGAAATGATGAAATACGGTTTGCACGACCTTTAACCTTTGTCCTATGATACGAACTCTTTTAAATACGAACAACTTATTGTTTTGAGGAGGGGGGATGTAGGGTAGCCCGGGGTGCCACTGACAGAATAAATGCGAAAAAATAAAAGTCTGACCATATATATATATGTATGTCTGTATGTATATATATATATATATATATATATATATATATATATATATATATATATATATATATATATATATATATATATATATATATATATATATATATATATATATGTATATATATATATATATATATATATATATATATATATATATATGTATATATATATATATATATATATATATATATATATATATATATATATATAGTGCGATTAAATAGAAATCTTACCACAGTTAATATCACCATGCACTAAGGTGAATGGACCTTTTTGTAGCTTTTTGGTGATTTCCTCGACATTCTCAAGGTATGTCCTGATGATAGCTATCCTGTTAGGAGTGAGATATTTCACACCAAGTGGTACGCCTTGATTTAGCTCCAACTTTCGCCAGGCCAAACGCAGGGAAGAGGGGTGAGCCTCCTGCCCGTTTGCAAGACACTCGCTCAGACGGCCTAGATCCAGGTATGTTCCAAGATGTCCTGCATGGAGTTTTGCGAGACTTTTCAGAACGGAATGACAATATTCCTCATCCCACACATTAAAATTTGAATCCTCATTAAAATGAGTGACGTCTTCGGGAAGATACAATTGGTTAATGGACATGAATACGTCCCTGACAGGATCTATGACAGTAAGGTACACTTTAGGCAGCAATGGTTTTAATATTGGATCATCCATCGCCCTCTCGGACACGAGAATCTCGCGTAGGTGGCAAAGTTGCAATCCGCGGTCTGTTCTCCAAATGTCCGTCCAAAGTGCCACGAAGTCATCGGGAAGGTGTGATATCATGTCTACAAAGGCCACGAAACTTTCCTCTCCCAATCGACGCGCCTGCAACGCCACCTTTAGGGAAACCAACGAACCATCCTCTCGTGACCCCTTGAGAGCGAAGCAATGCATCTCAGTGATCCTGCCCTCGTCTCCTTTATTGTCAAATAATGCAGAGTGGAAGTTAGACCCTGAATAGTAAGGTATCTGCTCCCACGAAAGAAGTTTAAGATTTTCTTTAGCAGCAACTTTCTGGAACAACTCATCTGTCAGATCAGACTGCCTGAATCCAATGATGGTACGTTTAGTATTTCGCTCAGCCATGTTCAATCCCAAAAGATATATTGACCTAGTTTTAAATATTGCTGCAAAGATGTCAACGTGTAAAGCTTCCGATCAATGTGTTTCACTGCTTAACTCTTTTTCTGCTATCAAAACGAACCTGGGGAGGGGGGCACTTATCAAGAATTGACCCACGCGCTCGTTCAAAGTTCCACAGAGAGGATAGGAGGAGGGAAGGGGTGGGTTGGGTGTCCTCTACGCAACTTTAAATGTCCAGGAGGAAAAAACACAGTGGAGGATACTCTCTCTCTCTCACACACACACACACACACACACACACACACACACACACACACACACACACACACACATATATATATATATATATATATATATATATATATATATATATATATATATATATATATATATATATATATATATATATATATATATATATATATATATATAATTTGATAGTGAGTGTATGTTAAAGTGCCCCCGCCTGTACGGCAATGCAATGAGCACGTTATCGGAGTTCATTAATCAATGAAAATGGGCGTCAAAGGAAATAAGCAAGTTGCCAGTTGTTGGCACCTTGTGACCTACTTTTTCGCTGACCTCAAATTATTTTATACATGCCCTACACTTGAGCGACTTTTGAGGTCGCAATAACTCGTAACATACTGCACAGAAGATTACGCACTGCTTTAACCCTTCCAATGCTACGGTTACTTTTGTCCAAAGCACAAGGATGGAAAGATTTGTGAAAAACATCTTGTCATGTTGGTATTCATTGGATAGCTCGGAGTACTCGCAGATGAGTACCCATATGCCAGGGTTTCAGTTGTTTTCAGCTTTGCTGCATCATTTTGTATAGGACTAATTACCCACTAGCATCAAGCATCAAAAGGGTTAAGTAAATATATTGATGAGAACATAGTGTACAAAATGTGCAAAATCATCGCAGTAATTTTCTCATACGGAGTAGAAGAACGGAAACCTAAAATAGCTAGACTGGAGAGCTCTCTATGCTCCATTTTTGCTCCATTGTTTTCGACGTCTTCCATTAAATGGTATTGCAATTGTTTGTCGACTCTACTAAATTACAAAATTATCCAATATCACGATACGATTTGTCGATTTCCATACGTTTTGCTTAAAACTATTGAGATAGATTTGACTTTCAATTAAAACGAACAACCCTCAGATATCATGGATCTGCCCTAGGCTTGTGGTCGTCTTGGAATGACCTTTATGCAAACATTTACCCACAATGAGTCGAAGCACCTTGTCTGGACAAAATAAGAAGATAACTTAATATTAAAGCAAATCATATGCGGAAATATAATTAATTGAAGGTTGCTGTTTCTGATAGGTTTAACAATTTATTCTCGGCGGTATATCACTTTTTACTCTACAGTGCCGATATTCAATTCCTGCAGTGAATGCTTGAACAGCCCGGGCATGATACACTGCCGCACGCCCGATTGCCACCTCGTTCTCTGGGCATGGATGGAATCACAGGTACCTGGCCTCACAACTAAACGTAGCTTTGATTCGCAAGTTACGTGGATCATTCATGTACTTGGCTTATTTTTTGACGTTATCCATGGGTGTTTGTACAACCAGGCACGACGTCCGGTCGAATGGTGCAGAAATGAAGGTCGGTACTGTATTTGCTCGGTTATCACATAAAATGCTTAGTGTCAAATACATATTTAATTAATTACATAATGATAGGGACAAAGAATGCAATATACACACGCAAATGGAATTAAAATGTTCCAATATTATTAGACATCAAGTTGAGGTTAAAATAATATGTGTCAGTAGAAATCTATATAGGAACAGTTAGTGATAATGTTGAAAAGGTACTGTAAAAATGATCAGCATTATATATATAATTATATATATATATATATATATATATATATATATATATATATATATATATATATATATATATATATATATATATATATATATATATATTTATACATATATATATATATATATATATATATATATATATATATATATATATATATATATATATATATATATATATATATATATATATATATATATATATATATATATATATATATATATAAAAGGGTTAAGCAATGAAACACGTTGACCTGAAGCTTCACGTGTAGACGTCTTTGCAGCAATATTTAAAACTAGGTCAAGATATCGTTTGGGATTGAACATGGCTGAGCGAAATACTAAACGTACCATCATTGGATTCAGGCAGTCTGATCTGACAGATGAGTTGTTCCAAAAGGTTGCTGCTAAAGAAAACATTAAACTTCTGTCATGGAAGCAGATACCTTACTATTCAGGGTCTAACTTCCACTCTGCATTATTTGACAATAAAGGAGACGAGGGCAGGATCACTGGGATGCATTGCTTCGCCCTCAAGGGGTCACGAGAGGATGGTTCGTTGGTTTCCCTAAAGGTGGCGTTGCAGGCGCGTCGATTGGGAGAGGAAAGTTTCGTGGCCTTTGTAGACATGAAATCGCACCTTCCCGATGACTTCGTGGCACTTTGGACGGACATTAGGAGCACGGACGCCGGATTGCAACTTTGCCACCTACGCGAGATTCTCATGTCCGAGAGGGCGATGGATGATCCAATATTAAAACCATTGCTGCCTAAAGTGTACCTTACTGTCATAGATCCTGACAGGGACGTATTCATGTCGATTAACCAATTGTATCTTCCCGAAGACGTCACTCATTTTAATGAGGATTCAAACTTCAATGTGTGGGATGAGGAATCTTGTCATTCCGTTCTGAAAAGTCTCGCAAAACTCCATGCAGGCTATCTTGGAACATACCTGGATCTAGGCCGTCTGAGCGAGTGTCTTGCAAACGGGCAGGAGGCTCACCCCTCTTCCCTGCGTTTGGCCTGGCGAAAGTTGGAGCTAAATCAAGGCGTACCACTTGGTGTGAAATATCTCACTCCTAACAGGATAGCTATCATCAGGACATACCTTGAGAATGTCGAGGAAATCACTAAGAAGCTAGAAAAAGGTCCATTCACCTTAGTGCATGGTGATATCAACTGTGGTAAGACTGCTTATTAGTCGCACTCTAAGTATATAATTTTATATATATATATATATATATAAATATATATATATATATATATATATATATATATATATATATATATATATATATATATATATATATACATATATATATATATATATATATATATATATATATATATATATATATATATATATATATATATATATATATATATATATATATATGTATATTCAGATTCTTTTTTTCTCTTTTATTCTGTCAGTGGGTCCCCTACCATCCATCTCCCCTCCTCAAAAAATGAGTTGTTCGTATTCAAAAGTCTTCGCATTATAGAACAAAGGTCATGCAAATCGTTTTCCATTATCTCAACATCCATTTTCGTTTCAGGTAATTTGTTTTTTCGGAAGAGACCAAGGGAGGGGGAAGAGAGATTGTGCCTCTTCGACTGGGAATTCTGCCAGATCAATTTGCCGCAACGTGACGTGTGCATGTTTCTCGCTCATACCATTTGCCTCAACCCAGCACCTCATAGGGAAGTACGGGATGTAGTGGTGAAATACGTGGAATTCTACCGAGAGAATTTGTGTGCGAGCTTGGCAGCTACCTGTAAAGACATACCCACCAGGCTGTTGGATAGTGCAGCGTTTCTTGAAGTATTTGACTATTGTGTGTTACAGTACTTCGTGGATAGGTTAATGTCTGTTGCCCTTTTAAAAGTTCCTTCGAGGAACTTTGAAGAAAGATATGCAGGTCTCTTACGATATATCGAAGGAATAGGAAGCAGCCTTCCTCTCCGTCTTAAATCAACGTGAGTAACTGCGTATGAGATGAATAAATGCAGTAATGATATCCAATTCCTGCACAATTCGACCAGTCGTTTGAGAGCAATTTGTAGAGTAATTGCAGGAGCAATAATTCCCAGCGGTGAACATAAGGCATATTCCTGACACCTAGGAACGGTTTAGCTGAGATGTCTTACGTGTGCGTTGGTATGAATGGTCAGGCACCCGGATGACAATTTGGCCCGCAGTGGTGTAAAATGCCCGGTGTTTCCGAGCATTTAGTACATGAGTTATAGGTCTTTACTCTAGATATATATCGGCGAGTGACGAGTCGTAAAAAAGAGCACGACAACACAAAACATTGTCTTGATTAAAGTTCATGCTGATTAACTGGGATAACTATACTATTGACGCCCCTTGGCATGCTTATGTAATGGTGACACATGCAGGCCTTGGAGTTGAAATGAACTACTAGATTATGAGGCGAGTATGACAAGTGGTTCTCTGTACACTTGCATGGAAGGTTACAAGTTTCAATTGGTCCCATAGATAGGATTTATTTGGAATTTCATTTTTTGTCACATTTATGCCAATTGTGGCTAATTCGTGACAAGCCAGTTGTAAGTAGTGGAGGACACCGGAGTACCCGGCGAAAACCACCACCTTAACGCACATATTTTGGAAATACCAATATGTTTTGATAAGAGAAGTAAATCAAAACAATTTTACATACATTTGTTTTACTTCGAAAACGATGTTATTACTGTATTTGTAAAGACTGAGTAAAAGTTGATATGCATGCAACGTTGATAGGATCTTACAGTTAGCAATACACGTCTTTGGCAAGGATTACTACTAACTTTCCTCATAAGTCGAATCACTATGTAATGTTGCAATATATTATCTAGTTGCACCACTGCCTGGGTTCGAATCCTGGGCATGTGAGAAAGTTGCCAGTGACTTGGGGTTAGGTGGTGGTTTTCGACGGGTACTCCGGTTTCCTCCACCACATACAACTGGCTACTCACGAATTAGCCACATTTGGCATAAATGTGACGAAAAACAAAAAATTACAATCCAATTATCTAGTTGTTAATGTTAATAGATTTACTGAAAACATAATAAGCGCATGTTTTTCCGGTATAATTCCTTCCATTCAGGCTATTTTTGTTCCATTTATTATTTCATGTGTGTACCTTTATTTCTCGATTTCTTTATTGTTCGAAACTGCACTCAATTATCATATCATTCTCGTTATGATGTAGAATGTGCTTTGTTGCTTTTCAAAGTAGTGTGTAGATTGATACATGTGTACACTGTGCTGTAACAGAGAAGTTCATACGGTATTACCAAGGAACTGTTATATTTGATCCCCAATCCTATGGAATGATCGTTGTATCTATCAGTGTTAAGAGAACTACATGTAAAACAAGTTGTCATTAAAAGCCACTTTATTTCACCCTCTAGAAAGAAGTATCCACCACATGTGTATGTACATAATTTGGATGATATAACAACGATGAATATGCCTGTGAAAGTATAGTTCATATATTGTATGCGTTCTATGTCAAACCTTTGGAGCAAAATGGATTCGATAGAACATGGCGTAATGCAGATAAATCAATATTGATAATTCAATTATGCTTGAGATGTTGTTACCTGGCATGTTTTCAGTTAAGAATTGATTAATACCACTTACTTACTTGATTGTATTATGCTTTGACATATGCTCGTGGAGTATAATTGCATCATAGCTTGAGACATTTATTTGATGAATTACCATAACATTGAGACATGGTAATTAGAAACATCTGCACAGCTGGAGATGAAAATAATGTATTTGTAATAAATTGTTTTGCTATTAAAATCACTTAAATAACAGAGAAATATTCGATTAAAAGTTGAAACTTTTTATATTCATCTGCATTTTTCACATTTTAGCATTATCAGTGCGGAATAGAACAATTGCTGACGTTACTGCATCAGCACACCGTCATGTACTATACATGCATGTTAGATCATTTCTATCGAACATGTAGTGAATATTTTTTCTACTTTACACCCTTCACAATAGTAAAAAGGAAATGAAACTTTGATTATACTTAAATGATGTGTTGTCATGACTAGCCTCTTGTTAATAGATAGATAAATTAAATGGCTCGGGGTAAATCATCAACAATCCTTAAGACACTGGCAACATAGACGAAAGCAGGGCGTTAAAACATGGATGATGTTGATTTAGTGATTCATCAAATAGTGTAGAATATATGTGTGATCATCACCCTTCTCGACGCCTATATACATATACTCTATACATTTAATATTGATAAGAGATATATAAAAAGATATAGGAAATATAGAGGATACCCAAGAACCCAAATTAATAAAGTAGTTTGACACATATCCGCTAATTGAAAACTCACATGGTGAGAAATTAATAAATACTGATCGCAAGTGTAATTACATGTTGTTTCAGGTAGCCATTTATTTTTTCATTGTTAACACAGCATACTATTTAAATGGCAATTAAAGAATGACAAAGCGTGGAAGATACAGCGAGTTGGGCAAAAGAATTTAAGGTCAGTCGTATTTCCGTAGACGATATATTCAGTCTTCCAATGACGTCAGTCATTACTATCATTACTGCTTGGCCAATATTAGCCAATGTAATGTCTCCATTCATCGCATGTGACTTCCGGACAATAACACATATCTGAATATGATATGATGCAACTGCCCTATCAGTGACGGTAGCAGCTCAATATGACCTTAAACGTCTTCAGTCGTGTGACTTTTATTCATGTCGCCCTGAGGTAATATAAGGTCAATATGGCTTCAAGGCTACCTTCAAATGAACAAGATCTAAACAAACAGCATATCTGAGTATTGGTCTCTTCTAACAAATGAAATAGATCTATTTTTTTTTTTTTGGGGGGGGGGGGGTAATTGAAAAGAATTGCAAATGATTTATGAAGGTTTAATCAATTTGACATATTTACATATTTCTATTTACATAATGCTTCCATGGTAATTTGTTCCATCGCATATATGCCAGTAAAGTAGGAACCTGCTTATATACATCATGACACATTGTCTGTACAAGATTCGCATTGTATGAATAAATGATGATAATGAGTAAACCAACAGTAAAATAAAAAATGTTTTACAGACAAATATAGAAAAAACTAAATATGTGTTCTCATTGTTCCCTAATAAAAAATATATTTTTCCAAATATATTTGTTCTAGACCAGCTTTCCAGTGCATTCCATATCGTTTGATACATCCGTATAAAGGTTGGCTGATTGGGCCTAGTTCCTTTATATTTTTAGTAGTAGTAGTACTTTTATCTGCTGTAATCATATCAGTTACAAAATAGATCTGTGATCCCAAGTGAGGTTTTACCTAGAAGGCCAAAACATACTTGAACACATACTGTCGTAAACGCACACTTTTTTCTGCATGTTTTTATATTTTTATTTTTGTACAAAATTGGACGATTTAGGGTTATGAGACAACAATCTTCAGTGTTATACCCTACATTTTGTCAACATCTGATTTCCAATATTATCCTAAATGTGAATTAGATCTGGCCATTATGTTCAAATATTGGAAGTTTTCTCTCAATTTCGGCAACATACTGTTCATGTTTTAATTGCACTGATAATTCATATTTGATTTCTGCAATGTTAGTCACCTTATATTTTTGTCTGTTTATTTGTATTTTTTTTCTTAGTCAATAAGAGCACCGTTATTGAGTTGTTATAGGTAGTAACAAATATTTTTTCTGAATCTGAAATTTTGATATTATCTCTTAGTACCGTACCTAACCAGAGCACAACCTGTCGCCACAATGTATGTATTTTCTGACATTCTATAAACGCATGCTCAATTGTCTGTGGTATGTTATTGCATAGAGGACATTCCGGACTATCCACAATTTTCATTCGATATAGAAGTTCATTTGTAAAAATTCTTCTATGCAATAGTCTAAATTGTAAATATCTGATATATTTACTAGCAACATATCTATCTCTTTTCTTAAAAGATTGACTCAGGTTGACTTCTGATATCTCTTCCAACAGACTTTCAGAGACCATTTTCTGTACTTTCTTTACTTAATATCTCCCCATTTCTTAACATCAATCGTTTATAACTATGTGAACAGCCTTTGTCATTGCCTGCTATGGATAGCAAAAGTAGACTATTAGGACCCTCCTTTTTTGTAATATTAAGATGTCCTAAAATTTTGCTGTTTTTATTTCTAAAGCATTATATTCAATAAAATTACATAAAATCCTGATCTTACTAAATCGTTTATATTCAATAAATGGCCCTTATCATCCTCACTGTCATACAGGGAACGTTAACTACTTAAAAAAGTCTCCTTACTATCATGAACAAATATCTCATTATTTAATAAATGAGGAGAGGCCACCCTCTGTATGATTGGTTGTATAACATCTTTCCCCAAGATACTTTATTGCTTGAACAACATTGGTCCAAAAGAGCATTTTTAATAATAAAAAGATTACAATGTTTTCAATGTTACTACTACCATAAAATTGCTTTATCAATTTTATAGTAGTAAGTAGTAGGGAAAAGATGCCCAACCCTCTGTTTGATTACACTTTCTTCTCAACCAAGATAATTTCAGAGCTTAGTCGAACAATGATATATTGGTCAGTTGCAAGCCACCCATTTCTCTAACATTTACCAATATACTTTGCTTGAACTTTGGGGGTTATCCCCATATAAAAAAAAATTGAACCTTTTTTCATGGTGGGTAGTTGTGGGTAGTTTTGAGCTGGGAAGAAACAACAGGATGTGTGTAATTTGGGATAGCATCAGGCTTTTAGATATAGTAATTCTGCCATACGGAGTAAGGTTTCTTGGTAGCCATGGAGTCATAAGTTTATCAATCTCAATTAGTTTACTTTCCACTTCTTTGACTTTGAAAGTGATCCCTAGTGATTCCAACTCTGTTTCCATATAAGTTCTTTGTTATTGCATGCTTTCTTCCTGTAAACGCATGTTGTTGTTTTGTTGGTGTTGTTTTTCTAACATTTTTGTAGAAGAACCCTTTTTGAATTCTCTGACACCGTACGAAATCAATTACTAGCTCCATCTTAGAAATGATAAATGATTAGTGGTGATGTCCAGGTAATCGCTAACATTTGCCCTAATGATTGTTTTCAGAAATTTGTTAAAACAACATCAATCAACAAAGGGGATACTTTACATTGGTGCATATCTCATTTTGGTCGATTCCTGTTTTTATGCTGTCATGTTGCTCATAAAAGAAAGCTGGTCTATAACACTTTCCATGTACCGTAATGAACCCTCGGTGATCAAAAACATAGCATGGGGGATTAGTTTTTCTGGTAAATACGTTAATACCACAACCCTCTCTAAGAACACCCCCAAAAGACAATAATGCAACAACTCGAAACACTTCTTCCCATCCAAATATATGCCTGGGACAGGCCTGTTCTTGCTCCTCAGATTTTCGCATAATTTCTCATGATAATGAGCGCAATAGTCCTCAATTCTGCTCTGAACTTCCTCTAGGGGGTCGGTACTCATACAAACTGTTGAGCCTAAGAATAATCCCAAATCTCGTTGAGGAACGTGAATTGACGAGAACTCCCAGTCGTAAAGGCACAGAAAGTCATCATAAGGCGCAGGTTCCTTCCTGAGAAACAGATTTGCTGAAAAAATAAGTAATTCCCTTATTGAAAACAATCATCATTTTCTTTTTTAAAAAGGCGTTGTTCTGCCAGACAGTTCACTCATGCCATGAACGACGTACATGTAGAAAGATCAATCCAAATTCAAAATGCTTAAAGTTTTAAAGGAGTAGTGGTAGTAGTATATGTATTTGCTGTAACCATCATGTTACAAAATATTACATACTTTCTATAGAAATTATAACACAAACAGGAAAAAAATTATAACATACAGTATCGGGAGTACATTCTAGCACTCTAAACAAATAACGCAACGGGAAGCCTCACAACGAAAAAAACGACAAAGAAGAATGATGGGATTTTTATTTTATTTTTTATTTTTATTTTTTTAAAGCTTTGTTCATTATGTTGTTAGTGAAGTGAGACCAGTCAATACATGTAGGTGTGGATGGGGTCGTAGTAGTACTGATTAACATGCTCTTGGCACATGTAGTTATGGGCATGAGCAGATCTCAATTCAGATAGAAGTGGCCTACGACTATGGAATTCTTGTGCAGAAATACATATTTCATGAAAAAAATTATAACATACAGTATCGGGAGTACATTCTAGCACTCTAAACAAATAACGCAACGGGAAGCCTCACAACGAAAAAAACGACAAAGAAGAATGATGGGATTTTTATTTTATTTTTTATTTTTATTTTTTTAAAGCTTTGTTCATTATGTTGTTAGTGAAGTGAGACCAGTCAATACATGTAGGTGTGGATGGGGTCGTAGTAGTACTGATTAACATGCTCTTGGCACATGTAGTTATGGGCATGAGCAGATCTCAATTCAGATAGAAGTGGCCTACGACTATGGAATTCTTGTGCAGAAATACATATTTCATGAACAAAAGACAGATGGGTTATCATCTGAGGTCAAATACATATAAAATTAATGGACAGAATGATTGAATAAACCTTCAGATGGTGATGTAAGATACCTTAATTTTTCTTTTTGCACAAGAAGGTAACTCCTTTAAAGTGGAGAGATGTAGTGAAATGAAGAAAAATTGAGATCACAGTAGATTTTTTTAGCGATGTTCTTTGAATAAATGCAATTGTGAGCCTTCCAATTGCAAATATGAAAAAAACAGTAAAACAACAGTAAAACTGAATAATAGTAGGACAATCAGAGGGCATTGTCAACATAACGTTATTGTGTAAATCAGCACGTTTTGCAGTTCTTTCGCAATGAAAATTGTGTCCCTAATAAGGAATTAAACGCTCTTTTAAATAGTTTGCGACAAGTCAACGATAGATAAATCCAAGATGGTACCCGACGTCTTAAATACTTTTACCGACAGTTTAATGAGTACATGTTTCAATGATCGGATATAGGAATTGCAAAAGCTAAAGTAGCGGCACGCATCAATATTCATTCAAGTAAACGCCTTTGCTATTATTTGAGCAATTGTGTTAGAAATGAGGTCACTACGAGGGAAAGATTTGTTTTAAACATTGCCATTGTATAGGGATTTGTGTTGATGTTCATACCATATAGCCAATTGCAAAAGGGTATACATATCAGGTATGGACATCGCCGTCTGTTTTCAGTGGCCACTCACCTGCTATGGCATTGCCGTGTATAAATGTCTTTGGAAATTGGTCAAACCATTCTTGCAATTTCTCTAGGCGTGCCAGGTAGGAGTTTAGCATGCCTACCCTCTTGTCCGTGTAGTACTTCTCAACGTGCGGCAGAGACCTGATGTTTGTTAGACACAGTTTCACCAGTGGAAGAGCCTCCATGAAATCTCGGTTGTGTTCCCGCAGAATCTCACTCAGCGCCCCTAGCGACGTGTAGTTCTCCAAGAATTCCGCATGAAATCTCGCGAGACCTTCTATGACCTTCAAACATGAACCTCGATCCCACATCTCGGGATCATCCGTTTCCCCAAAGTGCGTCGTGTCTTCTGGACAAATCAGGCGATTTATTGAAACATACACATCCTTTTCAGGAATAATTACTGTGTACAGGACTTCCGGGGCTAGTGAAGCGAGAACTGGGTTTCTTTTGATTAGCTCTTGGACGAGAATCGCGAGCTTGTGACAATTCTCGAAGCCGAACAGTTTATCGATGTGTTTCTTAAACGCCTCATGAATTATATTTCCGTGTACTGTCATTAAAGCTGGTATTATAGCCAGTGACTCCCGATCCAATTGCTTTGATTGCAACGCCACCTTGAGGGAAATCTTCTCACCATTTTCCTGCTGACAAGTCAACTCGAATGACCTCATTCCGGTAATTCTGTCATGTCCCTTGACATCATCAGTACGAAGCATATCCGAGTGCAAACCCTTCCCTTCTGGTGAGGATATTTCTATCCAATCTACTAACATTAAGTTATTATTCACTACCGCATCCTGGAAAGGTTCACTGGATATATCTGCCTTTCAAAACCTACGATCTTTGTGGAGTCTGAATCCGCCATTGCTGTGTCAAAACCTTCATTGACCTATTTTCTCCTCCAAGGCAGTGAGTCTGATATGAGCAGCGTTGATATTGGGCAATGCGTGATTATGTAAACTACAGGCCTGGGAAATATAAGGGAAATGAAATTGCCATTGTAAAACTTGCCTGAACAGGTTATTTTGTGGTTATTTCCTTCAAATGGAGGCGCATAGAGACGAATATGTAATAACGTCAGTTGCCTAATGATTCTAAAAATGGTGTACTTAAAACATTCAGTATAGAGGGTTAGGTGTATTTATTTCCAAATGGCAGCTTGACAAAATAGGAGGAAACAAATGCGTTGATATATGTTCAACGACAAGATGCAAACTAATTTTGCTGGCCTGGTATTTTCCGTCATGTTTTCCTAGATCATGCCATGTCATTGATAAACCATGCTTTAAAAAACATAACATACATAACCCCGTATATATATATATATATATATATATGTATGTATGTATGTATGTATGTATGTATGTATGTATGTATGTATGTATGTATGTATATATATATATATATATATATATATATATATATATATATATATATATATATATATATATATATATATATATATATATATTGTACACTGCTTCAATAGTCCGAGTGTAAAAACATTCCGGATTTTTCCGTTTGGAAGAATCCGGAAAATTTAAAAACGGACAAAAACGTAATGAAGGGGGATCACGTTCGTCCATTTGTCTGTTAGTTTCCCTGTCAGTCAATAGGTTGCGCCACTATATATCACCTTTGCAGGCGTCATATACGCAAAATTAACTCTCCACCGCTAGTTTAACCCTTTAACATTGCTAATATAATATAATGAAATATTTCAGATCGTTATTGCCCATTTCAACACATCCATTTCCCATTCCTTTGTTTGAGTGCTTCCTGAGTAGAAGCCCTTCACAAATTGTTTGTAAGATTCATTCCTTTGTCTTACCAGAGAGATACATCTACTACTCCCAGGTCTTACCTGGTTGCTAATGCCTAATGGCAACCAGGTGAGTTGTGCTCATTTTCTCCCTGCTTGTGCCTCTCACTTGGCAGGCATCATCTGGGGTGGCAGGCAGCATAGAACATTTTAACTGCAATTAAGCTGCATTTTCCCTGTCAAAGAAAAAATGTAAGAGCCCCCCACTAGTAGAACTTGTCTGAATTTGATCCATCTATTATCGGCCCTATTATCACGGTTCACTTGCCAAAAATTTGTTTGCGTTATGATAGATAGATGGCGTAGCGGGCAGGGAATGAATCCGGACTATTTTAAGAGATCCGTACTATTTTAGCACAGACTATCAAGGCAGTTTACAGTATATATATATATATATATATATATATATATATATATATATATATATATATATATATATATATATATATATATATATATTTATATACATATTTGAAAGGTTTGAAAGTCAACATAATTAAAACTAAGATAATGCGTATTGGAAATATCAGAGAAACAGACCGAGTATACTGTCGAGAAAATGATCTTGATTGGGTTTATGAGTTTCCAGCCCTGGGCATAAATTACGATATGAAAAACATTAACTGCATAACAGAACATAATATCCAACCAAAAATAGACGAAATGGAGAAAACATTAGAATCATGGGGCTTTAGAAATATTACACCTATGGGAAAAGTAACAATACTAAAAAGTTTAGTATTGTCAAAAAGTACACTTATACTACAAGCAATCCCTACCCCGCCTAAGCACTTGCTAACACAATTTGATAATCTATGTTTTGAATTTATATGGAGTAAAAAAAGGCACGAGGTGAAAAAAGAAACTCTATGTAGAGAAATAGAAGATGGTGGCCTTAAGATGTGGAACATTGTTTAATTTGACTGCAGTTTAAAGATTACTTGGTTAAGGAAATTATTATTCTCTGACCCATTAAGATATAAAATAGATAGGATTCTATTCACAGACT
Source organism: Maea johnstoni (assembly GCA_963942565.1). Taxonomy (NCBI): domain Eukaryota; kingdom Metazoa; phylum Annelida; class Polychaeta; order Spionida; family Magelonidae; genus Maea; species Maea johnstoni. Next base: position 5,048,810 of record OZ012700.1, on the reverse strand, counting down.
CCAAATACCACAAACAAATTGTAAGTAAAATAAAATTTAAAAAATTGGTACAGTACTTTTAGGAGAACCGTCGACATCCCAATCAAATTCATTCCTGTCTGGGGAAACGAGGTGATGAATATACCTTTCAACATAACAATGTTTAAGAAAAATATACATTTTATTCAGGATCTTTTCTCAGAAAATGGTGAACTTCTTGGTCAAAAAGATTTAAAGGACAGAATAGGAACAAAATACCATTTACGATATATTTTGAAATCAGACGAGCGTTACCTGCTAAATGGAAAAGGTATTTGAACGATTTGAAAAGGATCCAAAATTTGATAAAACCAACAGTACTTGAATGGGTGACCAACGACCAAAAAGGATGACATAATCTGAGAATGATCTGGCAGAAAGACAAGAGTAAACTCACGCCAATCAGGCAAGGAAGGTGGGAAGTAAAACTAGGATTACAGGTAGACATAAACTGGAAACCTGTATTAAAGATAATTGAAAAGTGTAATATTAACATTAGAAGCAAATACTTTCAGTACCAAATACTGCAAAGAACAATAATGACAAATAGGAAGTTATTCTAATATAACATTAAAGACTCGGACAACTGTGACTTCTGTGGATAAAGCGAAACTATATCACATTTACTATATAGATGTAACAACATAAATCCACTCTAGGACTCCTTGTTCAATTGGCTAACTCCACTAATTCGGGAAGAAATATATATAGACGAGGAATCAATCCTACTAAATAATCCGAAAAATACTATTTTAGTAAACTACATATTCATTACTCTCAAACATGAAATATACAAATTTAAATGGAAACAATCACCATATAAATTAATATTTCTAAAGCGTACCTTAATAAATTACATGAATATTGAAGTATATAATGGAAATAATATAGGAAATATAGAAAGAGTACTGGGTAAAGGTTCACCTCAGATAAATGACCTTAGAAATATGCAATAAGAAATACCACGTTTTTCTAAATATATGTTATATTGCATAGCCTCATTTTCAGTCGTTTCTCAGTGGAGGATTTTTTCTCTCAAAATTGGCACTGAAATCAAAAAAAAAATTACTAAACATAACATTTTTGTTCTTTTATCTACTTACTTATATTCATCAATCGTCATGAACAGAGAGCGCAATACAATAAGACACTTGACAGTGACAGGCAAAAAAATAGAAATCTTCCATCTTCATCGACAATTGAAACATCTCTGAACTATCAAAACGTGTATAGTATAATATAATATAGTTTAGTAAAGTATAGTATAGCATGTTTATTACCTGCACATAAGTACGAAATCATACCATATACAAATAATGTTTGCTATTGCAAGAGAAATGATACAAAAAAAGTTATGTAAGAAGGAATATCAAACGCTTTGATAAGAGGGGAAAATACATCAATTGTAGTTAAAACAAAGCGACTTAAACTATGATACACTATACAAGAAAGTGACTCGTCTCATTCCTTATAAGAACAAGTCATGCTGTAAATCTAAATTCATTATTTAGGTTGTGTTACATTTTTTCATACAATCGAATACAATTAATATATATATATATATATATATATATATATATATATATATATATATATATATATATATATATATATATATACAAGACAAAACAAGATATACATAATCAACATTATTTGCAGTATAGCGACTACAAATGATACATATAGGTTACACCTGTCATATGTTCATCATCTCATATATTTCTGACCTTTTTCCCAGTACCTTTTCAACGCTGTCGGTTACTGTTCTTATGTAAATTTCTATATATATATATTTTGTTTTAACCTCACCTTGATGTCTAGTAATGTTGGAACATTTTGATTCTATTTGCGTGTGTATTTTTCATTCTTTGGTACTATCATCATGTAATTAACTTAATATAATGTGTTCCATTTGTCGCCTAATAAAACAGACGTTTAGTATATATGTATAGGTCCTCTCAAGTATGTTCTGAACCAGTTTTTGAGTGCATTCCATGTTCGAATACTCTAACATTCGTCTAAATGGTCGCTGATTGATTCTAGTTCCCTCAGATTTTTAATGCTGTGATCCCAAATGAGTTGTTACCTAAACGGCCAAAACGCTGTTGAACACATACTGTCGTAAGCGCATGCTGTACTTGTTTTCATAATATTCTTGTAAAAGACCCTTTTTAAATGCTCT
>OZ012700.1:5031610-5041610 GCA_963942565.1 Maea johnstoni | reverse complement strand
CATTGGATTAGTTTCATATGTGGTATAGGGGACGGTGATGATATGAATACGGCTAAACCAGAGAGTATATGCCTAGTTGATAACCATAGGAATTAGTATGAAAATTTGGAAGTTATATGGAAGATTATTAGATAATTGACCTAAGTATTTAATGTTGATGTCATAACTGGGTTTGCAAAAGGCACCCTGGACACAGGGCTATGCACCCGGTGCAATTGCAATTCCTTCCTGTCCTTTGTTTCCTTGGGTCTTGAAAAGACAATAAGCTGATTGGTGTCAGACAGGAAGGGGCCTGAATAGCATCCTGTGTGGGGAGATTATCAGCTGTTAACAGCAGATACTGAATTATGGTCTAGACATTTCATTTGCAGCTTAAGCATAGACAAGGTGTCATTTTAGCTTGGAGAACCTCGATTTTGTTTGGTGACGGGGTTCGTCGGTCTCTACAAATTTTAGTTTTAGTTTTTACCATTTGAGGAGGTTTACAACCAGGGCATTCTAGGAATGTGTAGGTGAGTACTATCAAATGTTTTATTTGTTGAATGACTATTTTTAACTGATATTAGCCTTATTGCAATAAGCATACTTTTGCTTCAGTTGAAGACTTATGATATGTCTTCAGGATGCTAACATAGATATGTGTCATCAGCCCCATTTTAGTAAATAATACAATATGTAACGGTTTATTTCTAGTATGTATCTGTTCATGCCATGGACATGAAGATGAACTCAAATTGAGACTGTGATACCTTGAAAACTGTAGCAAATGCAGAACAAAATAGCTCATAAAAATGATGAGGAAATACTAATCTATCATTATTTCCAGAAATTATAGGGAAGAATTGTAAAATATGCAAATATACTTTTATTCACCATTAAGCATACGTAATGATTGAGCATATAATTCCATTGTTACCTCGGGGAAGATCCGAAAAATGTGACATAATTGCTATTTCAGGTGTACATATCCTTTTGAAAGTAGAACGGTGCCAGGGATTAACTTCTTTATTCATCAATTTCATCTTATAATCTGAAATTGTTTGTTTCTCAGAATTAGGCCGGGGAATTAGCCCAGCACAGAAGGGAAAGCTTACTGTAATTACTCTCATGACAGATGTTTAGTCATATCCCAAGTGAAATAGAGTCCCCAATTGAACCTCCCAAAGACATGTGTTGCAATTACACTAACATCAATTAAAACATAATAAACAGACGTTCTTACCTTCATCCTCAGGATGTCTATATTGCCAAGCCTCTCCAATAGGTAAAATTCATTCTCTACACGTTTGAAAGTGCAAGAGGTCCATTTAACCTGCTGACCAAAACAGTAGGCAAGATGGCTACCCCACAAATCTCACCCAAGTGTCTAGCCCCTGGACGAGATTTTCCTCTACAGTGTGAGTGATTGGACTGGTGGCTTGTGTTACCAGTAACTGAGTTATAAATCACTGATTTCCAACAAATAGATAAACACATACAACTGATACAAAAGACACAGACAGATCAGAAACAGAAATGTTAACATATACTAGTAACCTGTTATCTCTGTCAATATACTACGTGGCACACTTAGAATTTAATCATGTATATCCTAAAAATGCAATGTTTTCAATAAGAGCAACTTTTATACTCTTTTCGATATAACGTAAACGCTAGATATCCTTCCTCTGTACAGATCTGTTCTACAACTTTTGGAAACTTAATGGACTATGGTCACTACTCATAGGTGGAAGCTCGGTTTGAAAAAATGTATGTTTTTCTTTCCAGGACTTTCTACCTTTTAAATCTGACAGCCGGCAACCAGGTTACTTTTATGATACCTGAGATATTCCCCATTATATGACCTATCAGGCAATGTATACTTTGTACAAGATGAATATAGTCAAATCAAAGCAGGAAGAGGAAATCTTGTCAGACATTCAAATTCATTAGCATCATACAACATATATAAGTATTTAAAAATTATATTAACCCATCTACACAGGCCTGGCAATTTTGAAAATATTTTGCTTACAAGAGTATTTTCTGGAAAATACTTGAAGTAGAAATGTTGATCAGATGCCATACAACAACTCTCCAAAGTTATTTGCAAAAGTATGAGAGTAGCACACGATACTTTCTAGAAGAACTCTTGAGTGTAAATGGGTTAATCCGTTCTCAGGATGTGATATATATCCATGTGTATTCATGGCAAACAGAGATGACGGTATTTGACTTAAAATACGAGATATTGAGTTCTGTATGATTACTTAGAAAAGGAACAAAACTGAACATACAAAAAACTGAACAGGATAAAAAATGTTTTAGAATTTGCTCTTCTATAAGATATTGACGGTATAAAACCCATACTGGTAACCTTAATGAAGAATATATAAAATTGTAAACATAGGAAGTAAATATTTCTCCATCCAGTATCGCAATAATACTTATTCATTAATAAATACACACCAGCCGAGTTACTGTAGGCATGAAGGCACGTTTAGTAGCAGAAATACATCAGAACATCTTCAAGAAGAATACAAAAACTATTACATCATTATATTGATGAATACACTGATTAAAAAAGAAGAGAGAATGGTTCTAAAAGTTATCAAGTATCAGAGTTGGAAAATCATTTTCAGAGACGGGTAATATTTTCTAGGGATGGCGGCAAATCCTGGGATAAAAGTATACTCATTCATCCGGCAAGAGGAATGCTTAGCATTGACGGGTATTGTGAAGCATGCAATTAGCTACGCATGGCCTTACTGAGGTGGCTGGGCTTGTATTAAGGGGAGGGTCTACGGGTACTGTGAGAGCAAACGCCTTGTAAAACTCGTCAAGCAGCTTTGAAAAACTAGGTCAATGGCTACGGTTACCTGACGGGTCACAGGTATCTGATTCAATAACAAAAAAAGACATTAAAATACCTACAAAAAGGATGCATTTACTAGGGTATAAAAGTGGTCGGGTCTATGTTATCTATATCAATGGCATATAGGAAAGTCTGCAATCAATTACATATTCAGGATTTTGTATATTTTCGGGAATCTCCTAATAAGTAGTAAGTTCGTTCATACATAAAGATTAATACTGATATTTTTCAGGTTTAGGCTATACGAAGCTGCAGGTGTGAAAGTGAAAATAAAAAAAGTTTTTTACACGGCCACCCTTTAGGGGAGAATAAATAAAGAACTCTTTTCAGAGGGTGAATAGAAACTGTGTTTATATCGAGGTCAGCTCAAGGAGCTAAGTTAAAGAAAACTTATATTTGAAACACCAAGACCCCAGGGATCAGAAAACTATGGTTAGAAAGGGGACAGGAGTGCTAAACTAGGAGTTGTCATATTTTGAATGTGTCGCCACCATCACAGCCTTAGCGTCTCAAAGGGCACACCTTACTGGCTTGCTCAATGGTGTGAAATAGTAGTTGGCACCTCCAGGGAAAACCCTCAGCTGGTGTGACACATCCTCAACTTTAATTTCTTTACCCCTTTTTAATACATAACCTTCTTTGTATAACGGATAACTATACAATCTAATTCCCGAAATTTGATTTTCCTAGTATCTTCACAATAGATGTTAGCTTAATTTTTCTGTCGACTATACCTTTCATCCAATTTCTACTTTAGTACACATATTCAAAACATTTGGGCAATTCATGTTTTCAATTGCTATGTTTTAATAGTAACACTTGTCATTATCTTTGATTTTAATGCTCGTGATCTATTTGTACCAGCTCTGCTATGTAACACTTTTATTTGCTTTATCTTTAGCTCATATGCTTTATTGCCCAAACCCTGTTCACAAAAATTACGTTTCAAGTCATATTTTAACTGCCTCAAGACTGATTTCACTAAAACAAGACATCTCTAAGGGGCGTTTCGTAATCCGTTTAGAAGTATTCTTATTCCGTTATAAATATTTGTAAAATCTCTCACAGGCTAGACCAGAAGCAGTAAAGATTTTTGGCACTTATCTCTTGTATCATATTTCCCTAAAACAAGATCACTTTAATGGGCCTGAATGGTGTAATCCAACGTCCGTCGAACACTGTAAGTCACTTAAATATGGCGTGAACATTATATAGCGCAATTACGGTACTGCCCCAGATAGCATGATCTAACTATAGCGGTGGAAGGGAACAGCCGCAGCAAGTTCAATTAAGAATTTAATAAAGACGGTATTTTATAATAGCGCATATGGGCAGGGCGCTATTATCGCTATCTTATTGTTCCAGCTATACTTAAAGGGCAAATGCACCATCAGAATGATTTGGGTTCAAAATGAGCTTATATGTGTCACCTTTCAAATAAGACCTCCCCCGAACCTGTCCTCTTCAGCACTACTCAGTTATAGCTTCGGAAGTTCAGCAAGTAGCAGGCCTGAGGAAGCTATAGAGGGCCTCCACGCATCCCAAGATGCACTCTGTTTTTGACCACTTCTAAGCACCAGCCTGTGTCACCAGTGCTTAAGAGATAGCAGTAATAGGGGGCTGGGCTCCCCTTTCCTGCTTAGATTTTCATTCCTGGCTTTCAATATTAGTTGTCACAATTCCCAAAGATTGAACTTCTTCAATTTTCTATTGTATATTCCAACAATCCTTGGAAATTATACTATGTGGTGGCTTGTCTTTGATTTGTAGCTTATTGTTGGGTAGAAACCATGACTTCCTAATTGCTATGAAATCAGTTTGTGCTAATCACTTACAGGATATTGCAACACTTGTGTCAGTTAGCAGTTACTCATGGGAATAGTGTATGACTTATTAGTATGTGTATTCCTTCACTTCCTGTTGTCAAGATGCTATCTTTGAGTAAAGAACCTGGCACCATTGAGTAAAGGATTATGTGGGTCTAAGGGAAAAGTTCCCTAGGTGATTCAGAGAATTCCATTCCTACAAATTCCTGAATCGCTCAATTCTGCCATACTATGTAAGTTTTACTTCTTGAAGTTTTATTTGCTTCAAAAAATTGTGATCAGGGATGAGCCAGGAATAAAAATTAGCAAGAAAGGGAAGGTCAGGCTTCCCTGCTACTGCTATCTCTTAAGCACTGGTGACACAGGCTGGTGCTTAGAAGAGGTCAAAAACAGAGTGCATCTTGGGATGCATGGAGGCCCTCTATAGCTTCCTCAGGCCTGCTACTTGCTGAACTTCTGTAAGCTATAACTGAGTAGTGCTGAAGAGGACAGGTTCGGGGGAGGTCTTATTTGAAAGGTGACACATATAGGATCATTTTGAACCTAAATCTTTCTGATGGTGCATTTGCCCTTTAAGTGAATTACAATACTGCCTTTGTGTTGATATCTGGGTGTTGAAAGGATACAGATGTTGTGTGCTTATATAGACGCTCTAACTGCCATCAGGATAGTGGATGAATAATGAATATATTACTTAAATACTAAATACTATTAATGGTTAAATGACAACATTCAACCTTTTTACTGGACCATTGAACTATGCAATAGTGAGAGTTTTTAAGTTCAATAAGGGTTTTATATGTAACCAGACCTTGGGGCATAACAGAAAGTAAACTCATAGTAAAGTGACATCTCCTTACAGCCATAAAATAAATATACAATACAAGATACATACAATATAGGGGATACCTATGTCACATATTAACCCTTATGCTGCTGTTGGCTAATTTGGCCAATACAAAATGATGCAAAACTCTGTAAAATGACTGAAACCCTGGCACATGGGTACTCATCTGAAAGTACTCAGTGAGAGCTCTCAAATGAATACAAACATGACAGGGTTTAGGTGTTTTTCAGAAATCTTTGCGTCCTTCCGGCTTTGAAGGTATAGCCTCAGCATCGGAAGGGTTAAGAGTAAGTAGTGAAGTTTGAAATATTTCAGCTAATTAAAAACGCAACTGGTGAGAAATAAATGTATATTGATGGCAGATGCAATTACATCTTGTTTCAGGCACCCATTTTTCGGTTAATTACCAACACAGCATAATGTTTAAAGCAACGAATGTACGTGTGTATATTTATTGACAAAAGGTTGCACACATATGATATAAAGTGCAATATAGAATATAAGCGGTTGTTAGAAAAACTATAACAAAAAAGGTTACAATAGATAAATCTCTAAAAGGATTATATAAAACCGTAATCAAAGAATGAGAACCATGGAGATAGTCCTAATCCGATATATTATCAAACAAACAATAGGCGAGATTAAGTATTTTGCAATACACTAAGACACTTGACAGTGACAGGATAAATATAAATTATCTATCATCATCGACACTAAAAACATCTTTTAACTATCAAAACGTGTATAGTATAATATAGTATCGTATAGTAAAGCATAGTATAGCATATTTATTGACTGCAAGTAAGTACAAAATCATGCCGTATACAAAAAATAGCTGCTCTTAAAAAAAAAGATACAAAAAAAGGTGATGTAAGAATTAAGAAGTAATATCAAATATTGCGATTATAGGGGAAAATATAACATTTGGTAATAACAACAAAACGACTAAAACTACAATAAACTGTACCAGAGCGTCTCATTCCCTATGAAAACAAGTCATGCTGTGAATTCAAGTCAGTTAATTAGGTTGTGTTAGGTTTTTTTATTGTGTATAAAAACTTGATAACATAAATCAAAACGGTCTGGACTGGAATTGCCTAGCATTGATGAAATATATATTTCGGACTGACACAGACCCCCTGTTAGATTATTCATAATTTCATTGCATAGACAAGACAAGATATACTTAATCAACATTATCTGCAATATAGCGAATACAAATAATACATATAAGTTACATACATGTCATATGTTCATTAGCATAATGCTGACCCTTTTCCCAATGCCTTTTCGACGCTGTCGGTTACTGTTCCTGTGTAAATTTCTATAGATATATATTGTTTTAACCTCAGCTTGATGTCCAGTAATGTTGGAACATTTTGATTTCATTTGCGTGTGTATATTTCATTCTTTTTCACTATCATTATGTAATTAACTACATTTTTGTTTGACAAGTTAACAAGCGTTTATTCATGCAAATCAAATCTGAAAAGTATTGGTAACTTCTAGCTAACGAAATAATTTATTCTTTAGAAAAAGAGGACAAAATGCAATTGATTTATGAATGTTAATTCATGGTGATTTGTTCCATCACATATATGCCAGTTAAGTAGGAACCTGCTTGTATACATCATGACACGTTATCTGTCCAAGATTCTAGTTGTATGACTATATGAGGACACCGAGTAAACCAACAAGAAACACATGTTTTACAGAAATTTCACAAAAAACTATATATTTGTCCTTTTTGTCACCTAAAAAAAGTCATTTCGTCCATATGCATTGGTCCTCTCTATTGTTTTCTCATTCCGTATGTTTTAATACTCAGACATTAATATAAAAGGTGGCTGAGTGATTCTAGGGCGCTTACATTTCAGTGCTCTGATCCCAAATGAGGTTTTACCTAAAAGGCCAAACATAGTTAAACAAACACTGTCGTAAACGCATATTGTTCTTGTCCGTGTTCTTGATATTGTTTTCGTAATATTCTTGTAAAAGAACATTCTTAAAATGCTCTGACCCGTACAAAATTAATCACTAGCCCCATCTAAGAAATGATAAATAATCAGTGGTGATGTCCAGATTATCTTTTGTCCTAATTATAGATGACCTCCCCACGAATAATTTGTCCTTTATATTTGCCTGTATCCAGAGTATAATCTGGGACCATAGATCATTTGTTATTCTATAATGATACACATGTTAATCAGTGGTGATGTCCAGGTAATCCCTTGCCCTAGTTCATTGCACCCAAACACGTGTTAAAACAACGGCAACCAACAAAGGGGCTATTGTGTATTGGTGCATATCTCATATTGGTCGGTTTGAAATGAGATTTCAATTTTTATGTTGTCATGTCTTTCATAAAAGATAGCTGGTCTATCACACTTTCCATGTACCGCAATATACCCTCGGTGCCCAAATAAATAGCATGGGGGATGATTTTTTCTGGTAGATATGCTAATACCATAGTCCTCTCTAAGAACACCCCCATGATGCAATAGTGCAACAACTCGAAACATTTATTCCTATCTAAATATATGTCAGGGATAGGTTTGTTTTTGCACCTCAAATTTTCGCATAATTTCTCGTGATAATGAGCGCAATAGTCCATAATTCTGCTCCGGACTTCTTCTAAGGGGTCTGTACTTATAAGTACTGCTGTACATAAAAAATACCCCAAGTCGTGTTGAGGAACGTGAATTGACGAGAGCTCCCAGTCGAAGAGGCAGAGGACGTCACTATTGGGCGCAGGTTTCTTCCTGAGGAACACATTGGCTGAAAAAGAAGTAAAACACTCATTGAAAACAAGCATTCTTTTTAAAGGCGTTGTTTAACCCATTCACACTCATAGTTCCTTCAGAAAGTATCGTCTGCTTCTCTCTTACTTTTAAAAATAACATGAGATTTAAGCGAGAGTTTGCAAAATATTTGAACGAGAGTTGTTATTTGGCTTCTGATAAACATTTCTCATTCAGATGTTTTAAAAAAAATGATTTTGTAAGTAAAATAATTCCAAAATTGAATGGGTTAAACGTTTCAAGACCCAACACATTTTGAGGATCACTAGTAAGAAATGCACCTATGTCTGGCTCATATTGTGGGGTAGTCCAGAAGGTCGAGTGGTCACAGTATGCGCTATGTCTACTAGCTGCCTGGCATAGGCACAAGTTTCGAATACAACGTAAGAAAGTTCCCAGTGATCTGGGAACAGGCGGTGATTTTATCGCGGTTTCCGCCACCACCATCGACTGACAAGTTACAATTCAAGGCTTTAGCGCAGGAAAAGACCTGAAAATGACCCTATATTACCATAAGCCTCCTTGCTATGGAAACAGAGTCGAAAAAAAAGAAATTCAAAATTCAAATGCCAAGCACATTATTTCAAAAACTGCGTCACGGGTACATATTTCACTCGGTCAGGAAAATATTAAAAAATACAAAATAAGGAAAAGCTAAAGCATACTGTTAATGTGTGTGAAATTGTGTGTTAGTTCCATGAATTTTTTCCGTGTATTTAGTTTAATCCTTGTTTTTCTTTTCACTATTCTGTACTTGTATCATTCCATGTTATGAATACATTGTCAATAAACAATACAATGCAAAGAAGTAGTTTACAATTTGTAAATCAGATAAGGCCGCAAGCTAGATATGTTCTTCGCACCGGACATAGGTTAGTCTAGATTTCTATGCTGCCATCTATAATTTTTCTGTCAAGTCTTCCTGTTACCTGGCAATCACTGGTCAGGGTAGCCATAGTGGCCAGCTTCTTTTACATTTATCTCACCAGGTGAATAGAGGATTCAGTTTGAGTGGGAACCACTAAAGCAAGCAGGGTATATGATGCCATCTACCTGCCAATACCTGGTACAACATCACACTGGTTGGTCAGTCAACTCAGAACGGAATTATAACTTTTCAGGGACTAGGAACTTAGTCAATATATAGGTTGAACTAGATCCTATGCTAAATCAGGGCTACATTAGACTATATGCAGGATTTGGCGATATCTAGGCCATGATCAGTACGATAATATCAATTGAAAATTACCATTTGTATAGCAAACATTGCACGCTCATAAAAACATATGGCAGTACGAATTTCGTTTTGCATTATATATATATATATATATATATATATATATATATATATATATATATATATATATATATATATATATATATATATGTATATATATGCAATTACCAATTTGACTAAAACATTACAACTATTAATTTGAAACAACTTTTCGAAATTGTTCATTTTTATTACATATGCAGAGGTCGAGGGGGCAATCATGAGATAAATTTGTATCAACTGTTTTGGAGTATGATATAACTTATATCTCGCTATCGGAGGGCTGTATCACCCGAGGCGCAACAGTTGATAACTAATAGTATATATATATATATATATATATATATATATATATATATATATATATATATATATATATATATATATATATATATA
>OZ012700.1:4879804-5028910 GCA_963942565.1 Maea johnstoni | reverse complement strand
ATATAAAGTATAAATGAAAGTCGCAAGGAAGATTAGAAGAAATTTGAATACCCAGGCGAAACCACCAACTGACAAAAATTATCAGGCTTTATTTTTTTTTTGGGGGGGGGGGGCATGTCGCGAGGTAGATATGAACGTGGGGACCTTAGAGAATGGCGAGAGGAATCAAGCAATCAGTGACCACTCACCTGCTATGGCATCTCCGTGTATAAATGTCTTTGGAAATTGGTCAAACCATCCTTGCAATTTCTCTAGGCGTGCCAGGTAGGAGTTAAGCATGCCTACCCTCTTGTCCGTGTAGTACTTCTCAACGTGCGGCAGAGACCTGATGTTAGCTAGACACAGTTTCACGAGTGGTAGAGCTTCCATGAAGTCTTTGTTGTGTTCCCGCAGAATCTCATCTAGCGCCCCTAGCGACATGTAGTTCTCCAAGAATTCCGCATGAAATCTCGCGATACCTTCTATGACCTTGAGGCATGAACTCCTATCCCACTTTTCGGGATCATCTGTTTCCCCAAAATGCGTGGTGTCTTCGGGATAAATCAGGCGATTTATTGAAACATACACTTCCTTTTCAGGAATAATTACTGTGTGTAGGACTTCCGGAGTTAATGAAGCGAGAACTGGGTTTCTTTTGATTAGATCTTGGACGAGAATCTCCCGCTTATGACAATTCTCGAAGCCGATTAGTTTATCGATGTGTTTCTTAAACGCCTCATGAATAATATTTCCGTGTTCGATAATTAAAGCTGGTATTATAGCCACTGTTTCACGATCCAATTTCTTTGACTGCAACGCCACTTTAAGGGAAATCGTCTCACCATGTTCGTCCTGACAAGTCAACTCAAATGACCTCATTCCGGTTATTCTGTCATCTCCCTTGACATCATTAGTCCGAAGAATATCCGAGTGCAAACTCTTCCCATCTGGTGAGGGTATCTCAATCCAATCTACCAACTTTAAGTTAGAATTCACTAGGGCGTCCTGAAAAAGTTCAGTGGCTATATCTGACCTCCGAAACCCCACGATCTCTGTTGAGACTGAATCCGCCATTCCTGTGTCAGCCTGTGTGTCAAAGAACCTCAAGTGACCTATTTTCTCCTCCATGGTCGGGTAGCGCATATATTGTGCCAAGCGTAATTGATTGATATGCTCCACATTGCAAACAGCTGCCTGAATAGGTTGCGCTGTCTGGAAAGAAAAATAAACCTCGCCTTTCAATAATTATTAAGGCTTAGGGGATAAATAACGTATAACATAAGTTGTTTATCCATATAAATTGTGTATATAGGTGTCCTGTTTCTTGCAAAATCTAACACTCCCAACACACGATTGTGTATTTATGTGCCAAGGGGAATCTTTGAAATGTGGTATAGCGAACTCAAGACCTGGGGAAAATAAGGGAAATACAATTGACTCTATGAAACATTTTTATTTTTATTTTAGTTTATTCATGTTTCAACATATCAATATGTATATGTGAGCGATTATGTAGAATACACGTACAGTAAACCGGTGATTTACCGGATATATGTGGATAGCAATAAAATGAACAATATATAAATGTTACATTAAACAGGATTCTTGTAAGAATAGTAAACATTTGCAACTCCTGGATCATGTCATGTCATTGATACAGTTTGCAATAAAAATACATAACTCCATGTATATGTATGTGTGTATATATATATATATATATATATATATATATATATATATATATATATATATATATATATATATATATATATATATATATATATATATATATATATATATATATATATATGTGCATGTATACACACACCCACCCACACATATATATATATATATATATATATATATATATATATATATATATATATATATATATATATATATATATATATATATATATATATATATATATATATATATATATATGTATACATATATATATATATATATATATATATATATATATATATATATATATATATATATATATATATATATGTATATATATATATATATATATATATATATATATATATATATATATATATATATATATATATATACTACGTGGCAGACTTAGAATTTAATTATTTACGTCCTAAGAGTAATTTTGATACATTTTTTGATATAGCTAAATTTATTTTCAGACTCAAAATCGTAATTAAATCTCATTTTGAGAGAAACTTTTCAAATTCTTAATCAATTTCTGCAGTGTATTCACTAATGCACATTTGACGATATATTTTCATTTCACATCTTCGAGTTCAATTTCTTTACCTTGCACTCTCTTTTTAATATGTAACTTTCTTTGTAAATAGGATAATTATACACAAACGTGTGACATGTATAGGCTCATTTTGAACCTTCATCATTCTAATCATTAGGTGCATTTACCCTAAAAGTAGCAGATATATATCAAAAGCCCATCAACAACAATACAAATACTTTTTCATCATTAATTATATTGATAAGGGAAAAAAGAACGGTTCTGAAAGTTGCATCACTGTGGGAATTTAATTTCTGAGGGGATCATTTTGTTGGGAACGCAGGATATCCCGCATTAAACATATTTCATTCATTCAGCAAAAGGAATAATCAGGGTCAGCGGCTATTGTAAAACATACAATTGACTATGCATGGCCTTAGTGGGGTGGCTATGTTTGTATTATAAGGGAGGGTCTCAGCGAGTACTGAAAGAGCCAATGCCTAGTCAAGCAGCTTTAAAAAATAGGTCACAGGCACAGTTAGCATTTGGGTCATAGCTAGGTACTTGACTCAGTAAGAAAAACATACAAAAGGGGTTACTTTTCTATGCTACTAACATCAACGGCATATGATCAGGTCCCAGTTCTATATAAGACAATAGAATAGGTAGGAAAGTCTGCCATCAATAACATATTGTTTTCTTTCAAAATCTCCCAAGTTCATTAAAATATAAAAAAATACTTAGAACCATTTTAGGCTGCAGGTGTGGAAGAGAAAAAAACCCTGTTTTTTACACGACCATCATGTAGCGTGCCATCAAGTGTTGTATATGCTGGTGGTATGTACGCATTCGGTCGTGGAAATATTCATATCGCCATAGCCTACTGTTAAGGGATATAGGAATTACTTTTCTGCCTGCATACAAAGGCAACAAAACTTTCCATAATAAACCATGGACCTAAAACCATATGTGTGCGTGACAGGGGTGGATAAATTACGCTTTTATGCAGTGTTTTTCGCTATACAAATTAAGGTCTTCCCACACTTTTCGAAATTTGAGTTTAATTTTACTTAAACTTCGCATGAGTAAGGAACAAAGCATAGTGATCTTCAAAAGCAACTTTTATTCATAGGCTCATCGACTTTGCTTTTTTCACAAGTTTTTGAAAAGATAATGTAATTTATGTCAATTTAACGTCTCATTCTCCCTAACTGGTATAATTCTTTGCTACTTTCATCCTTTCAGAGATGCTGCAACTGCCGAATTGCCGAGTTAAATTTTCACCAATATTCATATAAACTACCTATAAAGTGCTCTTGACAAGAAGACAAAAAGAAAATGACAGGTCTTTGGCTAGTTTTCGCACTACAGATGATTAAAGTTTCTGAAATATATTTTTGGGGCCAGATTTTTATAAAATGGTACAGAAGAGTTACCCAATTGGTTACCTATTTGCTCATTCTTATATAAGATATTGTTTAGCAAGGGAACCCCATTTTGTACAGAGATTGATCACACATATTTTCTGAAAATATTTCAAAACATTAATTAAAAAGAATATGAAAATAACTCTACCCCAAGCATTCAGTGTTAGAACATGTCTTTTATGATACGATTTAGAATAGGCAGGTATAGTCAAAATGTTAAAAGTCTGTTTATGTACCAATTTCTTTTCAAAATAGTGCCAGGTAAAATATGATTAAGTATTCTAGTTAGTCATAATGTCCAATACTCAATAGGTGTCACCGTTAAAGGGTACATGTATTGCAGGACCTTAACTATTAAAATGGTTAACGGTTTAAAAGATCAGAAAAACCGAGGAAGTATAAGCATTTTTTGAGAGGGGCTGTATTAGACACCTGTTATTCAACAATAAACAATAGTCTATTTTATTTTGGAACAGCCCGAAACAGAATCAGGGGTGTCTAAATATTTTAGTTCCGAAGCAGAGTCAATACGTCCTAGAACACAGCGCTCTCTGGTGGCTGTGCTTCGCTAAAAACTGTTAATATTGTAATCTGATTGCACTACTATATTAGCCCTTACTGTAATAGTTAAGACCCAGAACATTCAATTGATATTTTTTTTTATTAAATTGAGTTCACTGGATGCTTAAATACAATTTGTATCAAAAATGATTCAAGTGGAAAATATATTAGGTTATATTGGTTATGTTTAGCGAAAATTTGACGGGTTAAACAGTGCTTTTATTTTTGGCTTGTTGTGTGTTTTGAAGCCAATGTCGCACGCTTGTCATAATTAACAACACTGATGCAACGTTTTGCCCATTTACCTCTGTCTAACTTCGATAAAATGACTATCAGGTATTGGTAAACATATTTTTTCAATTTCAAATTACACATGTGTGTAACAGGACTTTATTACATTTGTGTACATATGTTATTTCATAATCATCTTCTTCATAGACAACAAGCTTTTGTTTTCCATAGACATAAAAACATAATACATTCAACATCAACACAGATGACACGAAATCAATTTGCGTATTTACATGAGCAACGAAAAACATGCTCTGTATTAAATTCTCCATACTAACATCATATAAATACCTCTATTACAAATGCTGTACTGAATCAGTGTGTAATTTTTATCTATAATCGGAACAAAGTCTTTGCCATACATTTTCCCCATTTTATTTTGAAGCGTTCTGGTATTTAGTTGATTTCGCAATAATATTCATCGTTAAACATTTCTTTATACATAAGTCTTAGAACATCATTGACTCTTAATTCACCTCCTTTGAACAGGTCTTGTTACATATGAAACTATTTTAGTAATTATAATGGCCATATTAATTATAAATGCATCAGGGGTTCTTTCATGGCATCTAAATATTCTTTCCTTTTCGGAGATTTTAATTGTTGTATCTATGTTGTTCCTTAACCATATTTCCATGTTCCTCAAGAGTTGGGCAGTGTTTGAGCCTTCTATCAGTACATGCATTTTTGAATTAACTTTACTTTTTCCATATATATACACACCTGAGTTTAATATTTTCATTTTACAAAGAAGTTGTCTTGTGTTTAACCTATCATGCTAGATTTTGAATTGAACATACCTATTATACAAATACACACACTTTGGAATATTTGTGCATTGTAAACACCTCTAGCCTCCCGGGGGGGGGGGGGGGGCACTTGGATATTTAGTGGGGCGCATACGTTCGTTATCAAAATTAAAAAATACCCCTAAAGCACTGATTTCTGGCCAAAAAAGCACCCTTATTTTAATAAAACGCTGATTTTTTCCATTAAATAAACACCCCTTCTTTTATCAAAACACTGACATTGGATGAACGGGAACACGTATTTTAACTTAAGATGTTATAACCCTCTGCGTGTTGCGGCAGCAGACTCGGAAGCCCAGTCACTTCGGGAGTCACTCGGCATCAGAGCCGCGTATATTTTGTGGATTGTAAAGGGATTTTGACACCCATACTTCGTACCTTGGTACAAAAAAGTACCCTTCTTTTACAAAATCGAGGACAAGCGGAGGTCTTAAAAAAAGACCCCTTCTTCCGCGAAATACGTAACTAAGGTGCGGCCCCCTTCTGTACCTGAGTGCCCCCCCCCCCCCCCCTCCGGGTCTGGCCTTTTCTATAGTTGACACTTCCTCCATCAACAAAAAATCCCACTTGCTTTTTATTTTCAATATAACATAACCTGATTTTTATTGTATAATTTCATATATTCTATTGCATCCTTTTCCCCCAGTGGTATTTTTTCTAACATTACCGGGAGCATAGGTCGATGATTAGAGGTATTAGTAAACATGATAAAAAATGCTATAGTTATGACGTTGAGAGTCCTGATACAACTGGAATACTGGCGCATACTATCACTTACCATCCAGATAAGCCTCTGCCTATAGAAGTAAAATGCGTACATTATAGCAGAGTTGCCTACTATTCATTACACTATCAACACATTTCCAAAGAATTTAGGAGAAAGATCAAGCAATATGGATTTCACCCAACAGTTTGAAAGTATGGATAGCAGATTAGGAGGATGCTGACCAAGTTTTTGACCAAGAAGACCGACACCACGGCGATAACTGAAGGTTCAAGATGATACAATACATAATGGGAGGGTGGCAAAACACTTGGATTTCACAGGAGATGATGTGGAACATGAAGAAAACTTTGAAGATATATCTCTCTTCTTGCTGTCAAGTGTCACCACAGGGACTCTCGATGGACTTGGAAGAAAGATATGCTTAGTTTGTCGAGTTACTTCCTGCAATCCTTACAAATATGAAGTACGCAGGAAAACTAGATGCCTATAAAAAGTTCATGGAAAGGTAGCTCACGACAGTTTCCCAATGGATAATATTGCACACTTACTATTTCTTGACGTGATACAATGGTTTTCTCTTGGAAACGGGCAACAATGAGGTATAATGATGAGGTCAAGATAATTTGGAGGCTAGGTCGGCACTTTTTCGCGGAAATCATCTTTGCCTAATGGGTCGACCTAGGGTACAATATGATACTGATAGTAATACAATGCCTAAAGATGCAAAGGCATACTTCATTGTTCCCATAGATATCTTTGAGGAATACAAAAAGTGACTCAGATTTTATCAATCCTGGCGTTATGATTGATCTTTTGAAGAAGAACATCAAAAGTGCTGGGCCTGAAGCTATAGCTTCAAAACATCAAGTTTGTGTTGAAGGGAAAAAGATAAACAATAACAAAAGGGAAAACCAGGCTAAGAAAGACTCATTCAACCATGAGGGCCTACCGACAAAAAAGATAATCTACAATTGTTTTTTGTTAATTAGTAACTTTACTTGCATACATTTTTAGTAAGTAAAAGTTACACAATTGAAAAGCTAGAGGAAATAACACAGCAAGAAAATGTGAAAGACTGTTGGTCCTTATATTAAGACTAGCCCCTGCTACAGGCTTTTTAAGA
The DNA here is from genome assembly GCA_963942565.1 of Maea johnstoni. Classification (NCBI taxonomy): domain Eukaryota; kingdom Metazoa; phylum Annelida; class Polychaeta; order Spionida; family Magelonidae; genus Maea; species Maea johnstoni. The sequence goes on along the minus strand of OZ012700.1, from coordinate 5,021,769 downwards.
ACAACTATGCATGCAAGAGAATTTGTAAGGGATTTGCTAGATATTATAAACAGTTTTTGCAAGTTTTGTTCACATTCAGGGAATGCAGACCATCTTTTTCTGCTCTCTGAACAACCAAACTATGCATGTTTGATGCCTTAGGATGATGATGTAGACAACATTATAAGAAACAGAGGAAGTCGCTATGTGAAGCAGTGCACAGATCTGCGGTATGAAATAAGGAACCAACTTAAGGTAACTGCTAGTACATTACACACTGCCATTGGCTTAAGTTCCTTGAAAAAAAAACAAAATAGGTTCTGAACTCCTGATGTGCATTACAGTGTTCCACAGTACTACTAAGGCCAGATTCAAAGCCAAATGGTATCAACAGAGTCATTTAATGCTGCACCCGTTCAAGATGTCCTGTACATATGCTACACAGAGGAATCAACTACCTGTTTCTATGTTCCATTCTCTGAAGCTATTCAGTCTTTGTGGGCATCCTACAATTTCTATTTATGGCCAGGAAAAGCCAAAAAGACCAAAGAAAAAAGCGGCACTAGCCATTCAGTTAAAGAAGAAAATCAAGCAGCATGTCGAAGAGCATTGCAAATTTCTAGGGGGAGTTCCCATCTGCTAGGGTAGTTCTAGGTGATCACGCCAATTAGGAAAACATTGCAGTTCCATGACAATAGTGGGATGAACCTTCGCCAGATGTCCTCATTAAAGGTACAGCAAGTCTTAGGTAAAGCTGTTTCTTGTTTAGAAGATACTCTAGTCCTAAAGCCCCCTCAGAATATACCATACACATATACCATACTGCATTGCATATGGTACGTTAGAATTATCATAGAAAGCAGAGCAAGTCATAAACCATAACCGTAGCCAAAATTCTAAGAAAATTTTATTTATGCAAGATTTGTTGAAGAGTGCTCCACAATAACCTAAGTGTTGAATTTAGTACTACTCATGTTAGGCTGGATTTAATTTTTTTGATAACTATATTCTACCACTTAATTATCTAAATCTGTTGCTTAAAACAGTATTAAGACTGTTTGAGTTTAATCTGGTTATGCTCACAGAGTATGTATATTGTGCTCGGGGAGTAGGCGTACAGTGCCTGAGTGTTGCTTGTATGGAATGCATACAGTGAAGAGATTAATATGAATTTTAAGCTTTTGTCTAAATATTCTAACATGTCTATTTTGTGGTATAGCTATCCATCTTCAAATGATAGGTAAATTTTTAAAAGCGAGAAATATGGGTGGAACCTACTAAAAACTAGGACACGTGGATGAGGATTTCCAACTGGATGTTCTTGTTTCTTAATTACTTTCAAACTTCTGAGTAAAATTCATAGTTAGCCTGCCTTTTCATATCCAATCAAAATGACCATGAATTAAATAAATAAGATTTGAATCACAAAGTACACAAGTACGGTAGTTGATGCAGAGCATCAATAGTCAAAAGGCGGGGCTCAGTTATTTATGAACTTGTGAGGGAACCGGATGTATAAAGAACATTAACATTATAGAGGAAAATAATTTATGACTAGATTTGTACACAACCTCACTGGGGGTGTGGTGAACTGTGGGAGGACTTACCAGGTACATTTCCAGGCATTACATTTACTTAAAAACTCAAAATCCAAACATTACTACAAGAGGGAGAATAGAGACAACAAAAAACATTTATTTTTGAAAGTTTCCAACACATTTATTAAAACAAAATATGTAGGTCAATTAATGATAAATTACATTCCAATGCACATGCATAGTAAAATGTGATGAGCACAGTATATGTGGGTGAAAAATGCAGTTATGTAATGTGTACCTGACACAAAATGGGCTCATTTAAATGGGTACATATAGAAATAAAAAATATCAAAATTATATAGTACAAATATCAACTGATTGAATGAGGAGAAAATGTTTATTACAGCAATAGAAATATTGAAATTTTCATTGTGAAGGGAGAAACATGCTGTGAAAGTAAAATGGCTATTTATAGCATGTGATTAAACCTTAGATAATAAAGAGACCCTATATATGTCTGGATTGAGCCACTTTGTCAGCATTTTCTTTTGAAAGCATCCAATACACATCAAAATCAAAAGATATGTGGTTCAACTAATGACAAATTACTTTTCAAAATAAATACAACGATCTGTTATATCTGTTATGCATGCTCATCACAAAGTAGGTGCATTTTAATGGGTATACAAATGATAATAGAATTAAACAAAAATAAATGATTATATCACATGAGAATGCTCATTACAGAAATACAATAAATAGTGAAGCTTTTACAGTGAAAGAAGAAATTGAAGAAGCTATGCCAATAATATGGCTATTTGCTGGCAGAGAAATGAAATATAATGTTAAGATATCTGTTAAATGAAAAATAAACGTGAAATCACAAAAGGATAAAAAAAATCACAATAGAATTATCAATCCTTGTGAAAAAATGTTCATTTTGAAATCATCCTGCAAATATTAAAATAATAATATTTGGTTCGATTAATGACAAATCACATTTTGATATACACAGTATAGTGTTTACAATGAAAGGAGAATTCCAAGTTGTAATGCCAGTAATAGGGTTATGTGTTTGCAGTTAAATGGAATAACTTAAAACTGGAAATAAATGTGACCATCTTTTTAATGTGAAATTAAGGTGAAATATTTGTGATTGGGCAAATTTGCAACCATTAAACTTGCACTATAACAATAGCTACATAGTGAAAGCCCTAGTCAGAGCTTCACATTATTCTGAATCTGAAAGCAGTCAAAATGTCAACATGGTAATAATATTTACATGTCACAGTTATTTCCATTTCTATTTAACAAAGATGACAAACAACAAATTACATCTATTAAGTTTTTGTATAGATAAATGGCATGTCGAACAAAGAGGTGTATGAGGTAACAAATTTAATTTGCAGGCAATTTCTTCATTGATCTTTCTAAAATGTTTTACTTGGTCAGGAAATAAAAATCGTTCACATTTTCCACATGCTTCGCTTGGATGTGCACGGATAGCTCTCTCATATTCAGTATTATGATTTGGTAAATTGATTGGGTCATAGAATTCTGTTGATACTAATATGTCCTCGTCAATAGGTATTTCATCAAAATGAAATGGATCTGTATTTATGAGAGGAACGATTGTTCTGTCAGCATTGGCAAGACCTAACATATCATGAGATGATAAATAAGTATATACTTTAGAAGAGGTACTTTTTCTCTTGACGGGATGGAATGTGGTTGAGAGGTATAGGTGGTTGGATTGAATATAAACTTTCTGTTTAAGTAAATCTAAAGAATATGTATGATTAATATTTTGATAATTGACCAGTGGCTGATCTGATTCAGTACATGCATGCATGTTTGACTCACAGGTCGATATACCAGAATTACTAGATTTATTTGGAGGCAAGGTTGTATTAAGAATATGTGCAGATGGATCATATGGTTCCTGGGAATAAGATGTTCCTGCAGTAGTTTCATGTATGTTATTAGTCACTGGGTGGGTATTGGATCCTGTTTTACTTGTGTTTTGTACCTGGTTTCAAATTGAAATGACCGATATCTTAGGGATAAATGATTAAATAGTTCAGGAATAGAATTGAAATCAAGAATCACGGCAGTACCATCTGGATCAGGATTACCTCCAAGGTCTCTGGCATGTGAATCAAATAGAAAATAATGTCTACCATAATGGAGTAAAGCAATTGTTTCTTCATTAAAGATGGCCATTAAATGAGGTGACTGTCTATATGACTGTGTTAAAGCCTCCATCACCCCTAAACTACCTAGATCAGCATCTCCTGTCTGTCCAACAATGCCATAATATGTAATGATATTGGTCGTATGAAATTCTGAATCATACACATGAACAGTGTTTGGCAACTCATGATGACCAAACATCCTTGTGGTATTTCCACCATATCTCTCATTTACAACATCAGTGTAAACTGAGTCTCCTACGAGCAATACAGAGTCCACCGAATGTGTTGTCCAATGGGAGGGCTGCATGATATACCCTGCATAAATAAGTGCAGTTAATGCAATGAGTGTGCACTGAGCACCACCAATATAAGAACGGATATTTCCTTGATGTCTGCTTCCTGACATTGGCATGTTTACAAATGTATTTCAATGAAATATTAGAGCAGATGTATATGTGATTGAAGGATAACAAGACTTTGAAATATTCAGCAAGCACACGGACCAGGCACACCCTTAAATTAATCCAATTGTTTTACTCAGTAATGGCACGATTGCAAAGACAATGTAAATGAGTTGCAGTGGGTTCTGAGAAGCTCAACTGTCCATTTTCCTCAAAATCAAATCATGCTTTTCAGACAACTAAGAACAGACTGATTCACATTCAAAGTACATGGAATTACATGGAATAAAAGACAGTATTATGACGATAAAGGTAGAAAGAATATGTCTATGTATTTAATTCTTACATATTCATCCTTTCCAAGGGGTTGCACTGGCACTCTATTGAAGTGGGCTGTGAATAACTGAATTCCGCTGAGAACATGTGCTTTTCACAGAACTTACAATATTTGCACACTATTTTCTTTTCTAAGGGTAGCCTCAAGAATGTCACATCCCAAGAAGTTTTGTGGTAAGCTGAAGTTCTAGCAGTTCGAGAAAAACGCAAAGGGAGAGGTAAATTAAGCATCCCAAAAATTTTCAATATTCAGAAATAAATTGAAAATATTAAAAACGATTTAACTACATTGTGGATTTTTTTTTATATATTTATAAGGTAATTAATGAAAATTGAAAACTGAATTATGAATAATGAACAATCAAGCATATTTTTCAATATTCATAATTCTTTTCTCAATTAAAAATTCAATGTTCACAGCAAGCAAGAGTGACCTCACGAATTGAGCATAATGGTATTGTGAGAGTTAAATAAGGGCAAATGAGAGTAAAAAATACACCATGTATATCCTATGTTTTTTTTCTTGTTTTTTTTGGCTTCTGGCCCTATGAATGAAATGCTGCACCAAGTCTGCCCTTTTTACAAATAGGAACATCGACCATATTCCAAATGTTTGACCCTCAATTCTATATTTAAAAACTTGTTTTAGGATTGTCCATAAAGCATTGGCGAACATCTCAACAATGTAGCTGCACATGCTGCAGTGCTTGTGTGGGGTATACGCTTGTGCTGATTGAGTGACTGATCAAAAACCCTTAATTGGCTCCTCTATCACTGCGGTTGCTCTAATGGCAGTGCCATTTTCACATTTCTTTTTCAATATTCATAAGTGAAGTGAATTGTGAATATCAAAAAAAAGAAATTTGAATATTTTTTTTTTATTATTTTAAAGTGATGAATATCGAAAAATGCATCATGAATATTGAAAAATATTCAATTTAAAAAATAAATATTAAATCATAATCACAAAATCGTCCCCGGCTTTGAAGGTTTAATTTGCATTAAAATCTCACTAAAATCATACTAATTCATTTTTCAATATTCATTTTTCAATAATGAAAAATATTTGGATGTTTAATTTCCCTTCCCACTGTACATTTTTCGGGAATTGCCAGAACTGTAGTTTATGACATAACTCCTCTGGATGTAATGTACTTCAAATTATCCTTAGAACGGTAAGTAGTGTATAAATTGTAAAAGTTCCATAAACAGCACGGTGAAAAGCACATGTTCTCTCAGAGGAGTGTGGCTGCTCGCAGCCAACTTCAACTTTGTCAGTAAAATTCTATAAAAACGATGAATATAGTAGAATCAAATACACCCCTCAGGCCACTTATATAATAGGAAGGGGAAAATGTCCAAGTGCTCACTGACCAATCAAAATAGAGGATTTCATTTAGTCCGGTCTCTGCAAATGTCCCTGAATTCACAATAAATGTTCAGATCATAATTTATCCCTAATTATCGTATCATTTTTGTAGAAATGAAACAAATATCTGAATTCTATACACATAGTAATTTTTTTCTTTAGTAATTTTCTTTCCTATACTGAAAAATATACTTTATGTCCGCCTAAAATATTTTATAAATTTGAAAACTTCATGCTAAATTAAAATAAGGAAGGCACATTTTTACGCGGCTAAGGTAATACGAATAGCTGTTCTGTTGACAGCTGTTCCGGGCCAACATTTATATTATAACCAATCAGAATAGAGAATTATATTCAGTCTGGCCTCAGGATTTCCAACATGGCTGTCGGGACTATGAACATTTCAAAACAGCTTCCTTTATAGGCGTGGCCTGAGGGCCCCACCACTGATGACAGACTCAGTTGATGTGCATGGTAATATCCTTAATGGTCTTGTATTAGAAAAAGTTTATTATTGTAAAATAGAAAGGACTACCCATGGAAAAGTTAGTCTATTGGTTGTTCAGGTTGGCTGCAGTGGACAGAAGATCGTGAACACACAAACAGTACTGACAAACGTGAATAGGGTTAATAACAAAGACCAGACTATACAATGTGAACAACGTGAAGCCTTTCAGAAGAAAACATTTGATGTCCCTGTTTGCACAGCAATAACAGGTTTCCAGAAAACCTTCATAAAGGCTACATACTGTCAACTTTCCAAGGAATTAACAGACATTCAGCTGGAACTGCTACCCAAAAGTACAGGAATCCCACAAAAAGTTTAACAGCAGAAGGGATGCAAAATGGAACTCACAAAGGAGAAAAATAATTTGAAGAGAATAATGGAATGGAGCAAGTTGAAATTAAAAGTATGAGAGAGGAAAAATCAAGTTACGAAAGCAAGTGGAAGAAAATGATTAGAGTTAAGAGTACCCAGGAAAGACTTATCCACTAAGCAGAATCATAAGGACTCAGCAAAACAGAAGCTGTTGAAGTACATAAAATCTAGTGTACTTAAAGATACAACCTGAACAGGCCCAAAAAAATAAATTATAGCGCACCGCTTTGAAAATGCCTGGGCTTTGAATATACACTATGTACCGTGAGAAGCTGTTTCTGTGGCTTCAAAGTGGTCCCGGTTCACAGCAGTGAGCCGGGACCAAATCCAGGCTCACTGCCCTGTGACAGCATAAGAAAACAGGATTTGTATGTTTGTTTGTTCGTTACATGCAAGTAAATCTATGGCAAGCATTTTGAGAGTTTATTAAGCATTACCAAATACTAATAAATCATTTTCTAGTATTTATAAATCATTTTCTAGTATTTATAAATGACTGCATTTACAAATATTAGAAAATGAATTACAAATATTAGAAAATGAATTATAAAAACTAGAAAATGATTTATAAATACGAGAAAATGAATTATAAATACTAAGAAATGATTTACTTGTATTTAGGAATGTGCATGCTTCTCTAATACCGATAAATCATTTTCTTGTATTTATAAATCATTTTCTTGTATTTATAAATTATTTTCTAGTATTTATAATTCATTTTCTAATATTTGTAATTCATTTTCTAATATTTGTAAATACTGCATTTACAAATACAAGAAAATGATTTATAAATACTAGAAAATCATTTATAAATACAAGGAAATCATTTATAAAGAATTGTGATAGAATTCTTAATACTAATAAATCATTTTCTAGTATTTATAAATCATTTTCTTGTATTTGTATTTACAAATACTAATAAATGATTTATAAATATTAGAAAATGAATTATAAATACTAGAAATTTTTAAACATTTTCACATACTAATAAATCATTTTTTAGTATTTATAAATGATTTTCTTGTATTTATAAATCAATTTCTAATATTTGAAAATATGTGCATTTATAAATATTTGTAAATGATAACTTAGTATTTATAAGTGATATCCTAGTATTTGAATCAATCAGAGCCATCTATTACATTTTCTAGTAACTATCTAATATGTTGGATAATGACTGCTCCCTTGTAGCAGATGAAGAATCAAAATGGCTACCCTGGATTCAATTTTGGCCAATCTGGAAAGGGTAGCAGGTAACCCAGAATGTCCTCTCGAAGAGATTGAGGCCATTTTAAATGAAGTTAAGTCTCACCAGGACAGCCATCTTGTCCAAGGTTGCATCAATGAAATGATGGACATAATTGAAGCTAAAAGACAGCAACCTTCAGCAAAAGCTTTCTGTGTTGATAGGGAAAAGGGTCACGTTGGAAGGCCCAAAGTCACCATTCCAGCTGACCAACTAAAAGCTTTCCATGATGCTAACTACACAGCCAAACAGATGGCTAAGCACTTCAAGTGTTCAACGAAAGTTGTATATGAACGATTAGCAGCAGAGGGATTATCCTTAAGAAGGAAATTTTCAAACCTAACGGATGCTGAGTTAGATGCGGAAGTAGGCCTTTTAAAAGAATCCTTTCCAAATGCTGGTGCTCAGGTAATTCTTCCTAACAATATCAATGATGGGAGTTTATAGTTTCATTTTTTATTCATTATTTCGGGCAATCTAGTAAAAGAAAAATCTTTGGAATAATTTTAATGTGAAAAAAAGTTCAATAGTAAATGTAGCAGTAATTGAAATAACTGGCTATAACTACCAGTCCTTCCCTCAGTATTTAGCACCTTTTTCCAATAAATAATGTCCTTATATACCGTTTCTTCCATGAAATAAAGCAGGTACACATTATGTTGACAGACAAGAATAATTACCAGGCTTTTTATAATTAATGATCATGTGAAAAAGTAAAATGCATCAATGAAGAGAGCACTTCATCAGAACTGGTTGTTGGACCCATTCCTTAGTTCCAAGTCTCTAACATAAAACAATTATGCTTATACTAATATCTTAATACAAATAATTGCAATTTGAATGCCAATTTAACATATCTTTTCTCATTTTAGATGGGGTCTCAGTACTTGTGGATGTATTGATGGTTTCAGCCGCCTAGTGACTTTTCTTCATTGCACAACTAACCACTCCTCATCTACAATGTTGAAACTTTTTGTGCATGCATGTGCATCATTTGGTGTGCCATCAAGGGTGTGCAGTGATCACGGTGGGGAAAACACAAAGATTGCTTTATTTGTTAATTTGATAAGGGGAAGACCTAGTCATATGACTGGATGATCAGTACACAATGAACGCATTGAACGACTTTGGCGGGATGTCCATTTCCAAGTAACCTCTCATTTATATAATGAGTTTTATGGTTTGGAAGATAGTGGAAGTTTAGATCCGAACAATCCTCTTCATCTGAAGGCCCTTCACCATGTGTATCTCCCAGTTGTCAATGAAAGGCTGGACACTTTTCGTCGAGGATGGAACAACCATAAATTACGCACTGAAAACCACAAAACCCCCAACCAAGTATGGCTGTCAGGAATGATTGATAACATGGCGTCACAGTATACTGCTCCCAGAGAGCTATTTGAACAATCATGCAATCTAAATGAAAGCATGGTAACAGCACTTTCAGGGTTTGGTCTTAGCCTAGAGGATCTTGGTCAGGATCCAACCCCTCAGATAGATGATGATGCTCTGAGTGATGCCCAGAAGGCACAGGTATATCAGGAACTAGCAAGAATATCTACCAACAAAGAAAAATTGTTGAAGTGCATTGAAATCTTAGGCACTTTTCAATGATTTGTGTACTGGGACTAAGCCGAAAGGATTGCAGGCAGGATCCAACCACTCAAATAATGCTTTTAGTGATGTCCAGAAGCACAGACAGATCAGGAAGTAGCACTATTATTTACCCACAAGGAAAAAGTTTTGATGTGCTTTGAAATGTCTGACATTTAGAAATGCTCTATTCTTGTATTCACCTTGATTTATAGTATTTAACTTAAGGTGAAGGTCACCAAAATCAAAATCAGCATTAGAAAAATCCTCACGTTATTATCTCTGCAAGTTTGAAGGGGAAGTCTGTGTTTAGAATTAAACATTTAAGCCAGCAGGCAAAAGCAATGACTCACTCACTAACTTCAGGTCTAATGCATAGTTTTCTTATATTAAAAATATTGGAACAGCTAGCATACTGCATGAAATGAGAAACTGTTGACTTTAATTATATATTTTGCCTGAGATGCCAATAGCGGAATGTATGTCTTATCAAGAAACAGTTTAAAGATAAAAAATTATGTTATTGGGAATGCATGTGTTATCTTTTGTCAAATCCACTGGGAAGGAATGAGTTAATGTTTATCAGGTCCTGTATCTACAGGGTATAAATGCTTGTCAAGTCTTGTGGTGACCCTTTTGAGTAATGGGTCATATTTGTAAAGTCCTGTGGCCACTCTGGGATGAAGAAAAGGATAGTTCACCATTAAATGTTGATAATTCTTTTTTATTCAAATTACAAACTTAGATATGTAATTGAAATATGAAGTACAATATCATATTCTGTATCAAATAAAGTGTGTTCAAAGTATTCTGTCTAACAGTGTTATACATATTTGTTGAGAAGCTAATATATGGTGGAACGGCAAGTACATTGCATAGAGCACAGCATATTTGACTCTAATTTAGTAGTTTTTGGCTGAGGTGCCACTGGTGGAATGTATGCCTGAAAAGTTTAAAGGTGACTGATTACACTGTTCGGATTGAATAGATAACATTTGTCAATTCCTGTTTCAACTCTAGGGATTAATGGGTTAAAAAGTCCTTTTGTTGTTCCACTTTGTTATATAAATGTTTACAATTCTACTGATACTGTACTGACACAAGTAGTCAAATATTGCACATATATAAGGATAGTCTCAGGTCAATGCAGAGTACTTGTTGCTCCACTCTGTGCAGTATTTCAACAATTTTCACCTTTGTAATGAGTCCAGAATTATTGAAATGTTATCCACTAGCTTTTACCCAAACTTCAACAGAAATCACACGTCCAATTACATCAATTTCCATCAAACACAATACTTGTAATTCAAACTTAACCTAAATGTAGTTGTTATCTACATTGCCATACATTGCATAGAACACAGCATATTTGACTCTAATTTAGTAGTTTGTGGCTGAGGTGCCACTGGTGGAATGTATGCCTGAAAAGTTTAAAGGTGATTGATTACACTGTTCGGATTGAATAGCTAACATTTGTCAATTCCTGTTCCAACTCTAGGGATTAATGGGTTAAAAAGTCCCTTTGTTGTTCCACTTTTCTTTTATAAATGTTTACAATTCTACTGATACAGTACTGACACAATTAGTCAAATATTGCACATATATAAGGATAGTCTCAGGTCAATGCAGAGTACTTGTTGCTCCACTCTGTGCAGTATTCCAACAATTTTCACCTTTGCAATGAGTCCAGAATTATTGAAATGTTATCCACTTTTGCCCCAACTTCAACAGAAATCACTCATCCAGTTACATCAATTTCCATCAAACACAATACTTGTAATTCAAACTCAACCCAAATGTAGTTATCTACATTGCCATAAAAGTAATGGAAATTGAATGGCTTCTTTTAAAAGTGTGTGGCTACAAATATCACTAAGCAACCTCGCGTGATAGTTAAAACTTAAAATCTTTGGGCGTCCAAATTCTTAAGGGGGAGAACAATATACTCAGGTTTCAACCATAAACATGTATACATTTATCAAAATAAGGCATGATATCCTTATATAATATCATGGGAATTATATGGAGATGAAAAAGTCCAATTATATGCTTGAGATTAACATTTTAAGAAATTCTTCACAAAAAGGTTTGGCTGTCCTGAGGCTGAGGGGTTCTTTTAAAGGGTGTGGGCGTCCAAAAAGCCACCCAGAGGCCCTGCTGGCTAAGACCATGATCATGTCAATTAATTGAAACAGATTTTTTCAGCCTTTTACGCCATTTTTAGCCAACACTCATAAATATTTTGGAGAGAAACTCAAGTATTCAATTGTTGAGAAAACCGTCATTGTCTTTGCATTGTGAGAATCTTAGGATCCTAGTTACAAAAATAGTGCGAAACATGTGAAAATATTCTATTGGTGCAGTTATTCAAAATCGCATGACTGACATTTGGGATTTCCCCAAAGGCAGTATCCTGTTCTTAACCCACTCACACTCAGGGTGGCCAAAACAGGCCTGGCAATTTTGGAAATATTTTACTTACAAAGGCATTTTCCTGGAAAACATTTGAAGGAGAAATGTTGATCATAAGCCTAACAACAACTCTACTTCAAATATTTTGTGAACTTTTGCTTTATTGCCAAGATATTCTTAAAAATGTGAGAGTAGCAGACGATACTTTCTAGACGAACTTCGAGTGTGAATGGGTTAAACCACACCAAATCCTTGTGAATTTATGATCCACTTCATGTAAATGGTTTTGCTGTTCAAACCACGCTTTGTTCCAATTATGATTGGTATAACCATGCTCGGAGCACACGTATTCACGTATGGAAGGCACCTCGTCTTATCAAAGCCAAAATATGTCTGCTTCAAGATTACAACCAGAGAACAATTTGAGAATGGTTCCATTGCCTTGTTTTGGAAATCAAATGAAAAAGAGAGAGTAGTATATGTAAACTATAAAGTAGCGGATAGGGGAAATGGAAGCCCAACTATGTGTGCAGTTTGGTGCACAGAAACTGGATATGAGTTTACTGTAGAGGGTTATTGATTGCAGCCAGTTGAAGTGGAAGGAGAAGTCTGCTGGAAAGATCTGATTGTTGAAGAGAACATCAAAAGTGATGGGCCACCAAATACAAATCCTGCAGCTAGTACTTCAATTTCTGGAGAAAGTATAGAGGATGTCACCCCCTCTACATCTGGGGAACGATTTGGAAATGTTAATGCAGAGAAGTTGGATAAATTGGCTGACAGCAATACCAAAGAACAGACTATGTGGACTATGCAGATTTTGAGATGTAAATAAACTAATTACAATAGGGCAACTAAGTTGAATTAAACATTTCAACGAAATAACATAACTCTTCTTTATTTTACTTCATGGAGAGAACTGTTTTTATTAATAAATGCCAACTTCCCTGATCTGGCAGAAGATCTCGCAAAATTAAAACAAATATGACCTTGACCTTTATCCAGGGGTCATGTTTGATGACTGCCTTTTAGAATAAATACCCAAACTTTGAAGTACAACAAATGAATAAGTAATCCATGATGTCTATTAAAAATTTTCATGTCCCCTTCTATATATTCATAAATAACTCTCAGTCGATTTTATTAAGCAAAATGTTACCTTACCGTTTGGGGTCCGAAGGGGTGAAATGATGTCTCATTTCCGAAAGCTAATTTTGCTTAAGAAAATGTACACGAAGTTTTTTTTTTTTCACTCCGTATAGACTTTGTGGAGGTTTGTGTAGGCTTCACGATAAAACGGGTACACTTCCTGAAACTTCCTGTTCACTTCGGGGTAAACCTTGTTCACTTCATGTCCGGGCTGAATTCTTTTGGCTGTTTAAAGATTTCCACGAACTCCACACAAAGTTTGACCTAGATATACATCGTGTCAACTTCATGTTAACTTTATGTACACTTCGCGGAATACTGGTTGACATCGTGCTACTTTATGTTCACTTCAAATCCAAATTCAAACACGAAGTGAACGTGAAGCCAACACAAAGTACCATGAAGTATCGCGAAGCCAACATATAATTAACCAGTGGATCTCGGACTACCTAGATCCTGGTACTTGCAATCAACAAAATGGCGGGACGGTGAATTGCGAAGAGAGCTTTGAGGAGTGGGAAAGTGGTGCGGACACCCAAACAACGGAAAAAAGAAGATCAAGTTGAGGTCCACATACATGAACCTTCCAAGAGTCCTGAGGACCACATCAATCAGCTCGACACCCCAGCTGAGGAAGAGAATTTGGGATCTTCTACCACAACAACATCAAATCCCCACCCAAGCCCATCACACACAACTAGTGAGCAAGCCATATATTTTGTACACATTCCTCCCAGGAGGATGTGGATGTTCCGACAGCATCCTCCTCCACAACACCACCAGCAGACACACCAACAGAAGAACAAGAACAAGGGGATTCTGACATTCTGGATGTGGTGGGAGATGAAGATTAATTACCAGGGCAAATGGAAGAGATGGAACAGGTCAGGATACATATTCACAGACGCACAAGAGCTGCATAATACTATTAGTTATCAACTGTTTTGGAGTATGATACAACTTATATCTCGCAATCAGAGGGCTGTATCACCCGAGGCGCAGCCGAGGGTGATACAGCCCTCTGATTGCGAGATATAAGTTGTATCATACTCCAAAACAGTTGATAACGAATTTATCTCATGATTGCCCCCTCGACCTCTGCCTAGGTAATAAAAATGAACAGAGAATTGTCTGCTAAATAGGCATCCATCTTGCAATGTTTGGGAGAATGGGTGGTTGCATCATGCACTTAGGGGGGTAGGGAGAATTCGGAATTGCATCATGGGCATAGTCATCTAAAACAATGCTCAACTCTCCCTACCCTAAAAAGCAGCAGGTTAATACAAGAATGCTTGGAGGGTAATACAAGATTCTGAGAGGTTAATACAAGATTCTGAGAGGTGAATTGAAGGAAGTTCATGATACAGCTTCATATCATGGGCCAATTGACCAATCAAAAGCCTAGGATTTTGCCAATCATGAGATAAAGAGTGGTTCATTGCTGATGCGCAGGAAGTTATTATATCCTCTGAAGTCTTCCTGATTTAACTCAGCCAACAGATTTTCATATTGTCCATACAAGGGTCTATTTAGCAACCATCCCCTTGTCCACACTGTCCTATTCCTCAATATCGCACTTCTCCTTCGCTGCTGACGAAGCTGTAGAATTAATGCAGCACCATTTAAAAACATTTCCTACCATATGATACATAAATCTGTATGATACAGCTGCACACAGACTATTCTAACTGGTGACTTTAAGTTTTATCCAGCCACAAACATTTATCATGGTGATCAGGACAAATTAAGTGCGGATTTCTAATGGCCTTAGAGTAATTATAAAGTAGAGTTTCCAGAACACTTTCTTCATTTTATCTACTGAATATCTGTCAGGATTGAGAAAAAAATTCTGGAGGATGCAAACATTGATGTCAGTGATTTAAAATCTGGTGTTATCAGTTCCTCTTACAAATGGACTTGTACTTTCATTGAAAAAGCATTTGGGTGATTTACCATTCTCCTGCCTATTGAGGTATCTGGGTGTTGGGCCAGACGGGAGTAAAGCACTGGAAATGAAGATATATAGAACCGAGAAAACAAGGCAAAAGTGTTTTAGGCCTTAGAGAAATGAGCAATAAGAAAAGTGAAACTACTCTGGAAACCCTAAAAGAGATCTTGGGAGACCTTCAGGATGGTGGTGCATGTGATGGGAGAAACAGCACTGCAGGCAACCAGATATTGAGGAACATGAACTCAACCATGTCAGATCAGGCTGCAACTCAAAAGAAATTTAATGAGTTACTGCAAGATTACAAGGATGGAATTCTACCAGAAGTTGTTGATAATTGGTATGACCTGACCAATGAAGAGCAAATTAACCTTTTAAGAATTAGTAACTTTTTCTGTGGATTACATCTGCTTATCAACTTTGCGGATAATGCAAATGCTGTTTTGAAGATATATAATGAAAATCGCGGGACAGAGTGTCGTGGAAAGAAAGGTGAGAGTGCAGCTGTTTGTTTCATTCACAGTGCTGCAAAAGCACTTGCTAAACGCGGAGATGAGAAGAGTGGGGCCCATAGCAAGTTTAAAGACTACATAAGGAGCAAATTGGATGATAGAGTACGTCTAGAACCATTTTCAGGAAACCGGTTTAATATCCTTTTCATAGATGCTGCCATAGTGTTCTACTACCGTGACTATATTGTGGACTTCTTTGAAAACCACTTCAGCTCTAGGAATATGCCCCTGGAGAGGGTACTCAATAATTGCAAGGATCACCACAACGTGGCTGCCGCCAGAGCATTGGGACTATTGGAAAAACTAGTGACAAAACCGCTGTGGAAAATAATTGAAAGCAAATGCCACATTTTCGACATGAATGTGCATTATTGTAATCTCTTGAGATTCCTCGAGGAAGCCTCACATGATGCTTCATCATTCATGAGGGGTAACACTTTGCCCTTCCCAGGCTTTGTAGTTCTGCCTCAGGCAGAAGACCAGAACAGTGATAAGGTTCTGTAGGACCTTCTGATGGTTAGTGAGTATGACTCAACCACACAGGAAATCTTACAGCTACTGTTTACTTCTTGGGCAATTACCTGCGTCAGGCAGTCAAGGATCATCTACCGGGAGGAAATCTTCAGAAGCCCACAGCAGAGTTTAGGACAGTGACTACCTCCGTTCCCAAGCACAACAAGTTTAGTGAATCAATATTTGGGATTCTTCATCATTTATGTGTTAGTAGGCCAAATGCTTCACTCCTAGCCAATGAGTCTTTTGTGCTGTTTTCTCTCAACAAAACATTTGATTGGCTTGAATCAAAGACAGTTGAAGAACGTGAAACAATTCTAAAAGAGGGCAGACCACTGACACGCCAGCTGCGGTTTAAATACAAACATAGGTCAGAAAAGATAAAGAGAGAATGGCTGGCTGCTCTGGAGAATGCAAGAAAACAGAAGGAAGATAAAGCAAAAAAGGTTTTGAGGGACAAAATAAAGCTTACAGAGGCATTGGAGAATATTGGCCTTTGGCAAAGTGAGAGCCAAGTCGACAAACAACTAGGGGAAATGGACACAGCTAAGGTCAGGAGAAAGGCTTTAGAATTGCAGCTTCAATTCAGAAAGAAAGTCCTCAAACAACAGTATCCTGACAAGACAGTGTTTGTTCTAAAACCCAAAGGTAAACAACGTTCAATTGAGGAGCTTACAGCAAATATTAAGCACCTGATTCGGGCTTCAATGAAATTGGATAATAAATCTGATCATGTAAGTTGGCTGGTTGGAAAGGAAGTGTCACACGTTTTCCGTCTCGGGGATGAACATGTTACATATCATAGACGAGTCCTTGGAACAGTTGTTGGACATCTGGCTTGGTTCAACATTTGCTACGATGGCGACGATGAAGTGTACCAATATGACCTGCTGTCTGATTATGCAGAAGGAAACCTTGTTGTTTTGGGTAGGCCAGCAAAATAGGTGATAAGAATAGGTGCTAAGAGTTCCCATCTATTCCAAACTAATTACATATCCTGAAACTATTGTCGCAGGACTGAATGAGTGGTGAAAATGAAAACAACCAATCCTCAGATCATGTGATTCTGTTACCATGCTTTTTCGTTGTTTATTGTTCTATAATATTTATATTGTTTTGTTTTGTTGTTATTGTCTTTGAAGTTATTAAAATCCGAGGTTAATTATTAACATGTGATTGCATGAAACCACTTGGTCGTATATTATTGGGAAGTCTTGCTAAAGTATACCTGATTGTCCAAGACAACATTTTTTAGTAAACAAATCACAAGATCATTGTCAAATTGGATTCACAGTACCTGCTAGTTTGTGAATGGCCATAATTGTTTTTCATGTTTTGTGTGTTAGTGTGCTCTATCATCAAACAATTCCAAGTGAAAAAGGATTTCAAAGGTGTTATTCTAAATTGACTACTGATATATCATAGTTCATGTTTTTCAAATATGGTTTGTTTTTCTTTACTGCATGCAAACAATTGCCATAATCCTATTTCTGCTCCATCTGGTGGCCAGGGGAGCAATAAAAGAGGAGCACTGCAAAGGAGGGGTCATGCCCAATTTTTTTTCGGCATGACCCTCGGCTCCCCAGCATTGTTCCTGTTATTACTGCCCCTCACGTCTGTTTTTTCTTTTTCTTTTCTTTTCATATTTTCCAGGTGCTATCGGCCAATTTTAACAGTTCAGGGAGGGGAGGGGTTATGTCCGTTTCTGTTCTTTATCCTTTTACAGTGATTTGCTGTTCCTCTTTATAGCATTTTAATTTTAGGTTAAATTTGTGTTTTTCACTGCATTTTTAGGTATGATGAGGAAAAGGGAAAGATGTTCTGAGACCCATGCTGCAACCACCCAGATATTGCAGATCGCAAAAGCCAGCTTATTGTGGGGTCTGACTCTTTTCGAGTTGGAGGATTGAGATCGCATTGGATCTCAGGGCCTCACACACGGTGTGTAGCAGCAGAAAACAGGGTACGTAGCAGATCTTATATGATCCTGGTGTTACGATCATGGCCCAACATTTCAATTTAATGCATAGGGTTTTTCGACATTGTATTTGGTGCCTGCCATGCTTGGAAAGTTGCCCATATTGATCTTAGTGTCTTTTTACCTGAATAGGAGTATTAAGCCAGCTGATTGCATTAGTATTGAGCCCAATTGCAGGACATGAGATTTTTCAATTTGCTTGGCATTTTTATTCCTCTAAAATTGTACTTTATATAGGACATTCCGACATAGTTGTATTTTCAACAATCCTCATCACTCGTCATGATTTTGAAATTACAACACTTTGTTCTTTTAATTTCTGAATCAATATTTTCTGATTTCAGGTTGTTGTTCCAATAGACATTTCTGTTGAGGTACAGCAGAAGAGACACCTTGATGTTATATGCACACTCTTCAACACAGTCTACTGCATTGTGGTGGAGGAGATATCTTTTGCCAAATTCCCTCTCTTGGTCAAGCTGCAAAAGAGGAATGGCTCAAACCTTCAGCTGTTGGAGTCCTATGCCACAGATCAAGCCTGCAGAAGGTATATACAGGTGAACCAGGAAAATTGGTCCGTCATATGCAAAATTTGTTGTATACATATGACGCATACTTGATATGCATCGGACTGGGACAAAGCATATCGTCCGTCATATGCAAAAATCTGTCATACAGTCGTCCGTCATATCCAAGTTCACCTGTAGTTGCATCATTATTATTGATCTTCTATCAATGTTTCTCTTTCAGTTTTCTTCAAATGGTGATTACCAAGCTGCTTTCGTATGAAAATTTATTTCACTGACAGCGTACTTGTTCGGAACTTCCAGAGGAATTTAATTTAGTTTTTTATGATATCATATTAAAACTTTCAAGGCTATTTGCAACTTTTTTTCTTGTAAAGTATCACTTTTGTATAATGAAGGTCCTTTATTTAACTAGTATAATAGTAATTGGTTATAACTGATACACTAATTTTATTTTCCAGATTCATTCCCTACATTGCTGAGGTCATACAAGAGCAGGTAACGGCATCACTTGACAACGCCAACGTCATCACGGTACTTTACGATGGTGCCACGGATGCTTCCGTCTGCAAGGTGGAGATCGTCTATGCAAGGGTAGTGGAGAGGGGCAACATTGCCGAGCACTTTGTTGGACTGGAGGACGTTGAGCATGCCCACGCCCAAGGTGTATTTGAAGCAGTGGACAGGGCAATGTCACAGCGCATCCTACTGGCAGATTGGAAAGACAAGCTCATCGGAGTTGGATCTGACGGAGCCAGAGTTAACATCGGCAGACGAGATAGTGTTGCTACATGCAGGAGGGGAGGCCATATGTTGTGGTGGGATATTGTGTTACCCATCGCTTGGAATTGGGTGTTGTGGATGGAGTCAAGGCCAATCCAAATCTACAGACTGTGACAGAAATGCTGCGCCTCATCCACAAACACTACCACTACAGTCCCAAGGCCTTGAGGGAGCTAAGAGACATAGCATAGACAATGATTGAGCAAATAATTAAGCCCACCCGACTTCAAGGTACAAGATGAGTGCCGCACATGTCAAAGGCTGCAGCTGCACTTGCAAGGTGTTACAAGGTGATTTACACCCACTTTGACCATGTGTCTCAAGCTGGACCAGGAAAGGCGACAGTCGAGGTGAGGGGCCGAGCAACAGACCTTGCTAGAAAACTGAGGGATTTCAAAGTTCTTCGGTTTCTCCATTACCTGCTGGACCTACTGGAGATAATTGCCAGACTGAGCTTTAATCTGCAGAAGATAGATGTGTCAACCATGGACTTCCTCGATTACTTTGAAATATGTTCCCTAGAACTGGAAATCCTGAGGCAGCAACCAGGTGAACACCTCGAGGCATTTCTGAATGAGGTGCAGGTAGACGGTGATGAAGTCACGTACAAAGACGTATAGCTTACTGGCTACGTACGTGACATGGACTACGCAGATCTCCGGGATGTCACAGCCAACATATCTGCAAGGATACAAGGGAGACTTGAAGATGCCAATGATCCCAGCAGACTTATTTTCACTAATGCCCGAGTTCTCGACACCAGGACCTGGCCGGGTAGTAGGGAAGACCTTGCAGTCTTTGATAACAGAGAAATCCAGGCTTTGGCAGATCATTTTAGAGAACCGCTACAAAGAATTGGTTGCCAAGTAGACGAGCTACCACGGAATTGGATTGCGGTTAAAGCCCACATTGGTAACATGATTTTGAACCAGCCAAGACCAAGACCAGAAGAGATGACTAAGCTGTCTAGTTTGTACCTGGTCCCAGAGAACAGGAGACGGTTCCAAAATTTCCTTCTCCTTATGGACATCGTACTCTCATTGCCTGTGTCTGCTTCCACTTGCGAGAGGGGTTTTTCTGCAGTCAAAAGAGTGAAAAGTGACTGGAGGTGCAACCTCACTACCAATATGCTCAACCACATTCTCATGATTACTCTAGAAGGCAGTTCTTTGGATGATTTTGTACCAGACGCGGCCATCCAGCGTTGGTGGAACCGCCGCCACCATCCAAACTTTGGAAATCAACAACCTAACAACCCTGACCAAGATCATGCTCAAGAAAATGAACTTCTGCAGTACCTGATGGCCCAGGGCATGAGGCTATATAGTCGCATTGAGACCTGTCACCATCAGATAAATTCAAGAACTTCAAGATTATTTCTGAAATTCAATTCAAAGTTGCATATCATCACTTCAGTCGTTTCAATAATTAATAAATGAGTGAAAAGCCTTTTAATGTGTGACAGGGACACCCCTAATTATTTTAGAGTCAAACCTGGAGATATGCCTTCAGCTATAGCTGTTTGTGTACTGTAATGGCATGCAGTATTTATTAGTGAACTGACTTTATTGACTTTCATGGCTGTGTCTTACTATTTTTGGTTACTTGAATTGCTTTAAGAGTAATTCAGACTTAGTTTTTGCAGTTTGTCTTCACAGGCTTTACATACCTAATTATTTTAGAGTCAAACCTGGAGATATGCCTTTTTCAGCTACAGGTGTTTGTGTACTGTAAGGGCATGCAGTATTTATCAGTGGACATGAATTTAGTGACTTTCATGGCTGTGTGCCTTACTATTGTTGGCTACTTGAATTGCTTTCAGACTTTTAGAGTAATTCAGACTTAGTTTTGCAGTTTGCCTTCACAGGCTTTGTAATTTGAGTTGTAATTTCAGCCGTACAGAATTGGTCGTGACTATGTTGCAATGGTGCATCTGTGCCTGAACTTGAGGACTTTGTAACACAGTTCAAAGTTTGCTTTTCCACTTTGCTGGCTCTTTATTTAAAATCTTTGTTATACTTTTACAAGGCAAATTTGATAATAAATGGCGGATAACCAGAGGTTCCCCTCACATTTATTTTCTTTTTTCGCTGGAATAAATTGCTTTCCAAAGTTAGGAATGCACAAGCAGATCATGTGCCAAAGAGTACAAGGATTTTTTTCTTATTGCTGAGGCCTGTTCATATTTTTTTTCTAAAAAAGGAATAGGTGCTAGGACAAGTTCCATGACAGGATAAGTAATGCAATAGCAGGAATTTCATTATTAAAAAGTTTCAAAAGTAAGTATAGTAGTAGGATAGAAGGAGAGTGAAAGTGTTTGCTTACCATACCACTCCAGTGGCTCTATACCACTAAGCTACAAGCATGTATTGTAGGCATGAATAATGCATGCTTGGTGGGATTCGAACCCACGTCTCCCGGAGAAGGCAGCTACTCACATACAGACTACAACTAAACCTACTACTAGACTACACAAACATTCATACATCTACAAAAAGCAACCAACAGTCCTCAGCAATGAGAAATGTGTGTATTGTATCATTTTTAGTGTAAATAAAGGTAATTGATTAAGTTTATTGATTCAGATTGGAGTATTTTTTACTTAGCGTTAGGGCTAGTAGAGTTAGTGGTAGGGCTAGTAGATTCCAGGTGCTAGTAGCCCTACCGGACTAGTAGCATTTTCAGGTTACTGTCGGACCCTGCTATAATTTTGACTCACTTCTACAAATGTAATGCAATAAAAGGTCTTTACTTCATAATATGTATCATCTATACATCTTTAAGGCTGTATTTCCCCATTATGACTGTACTGGAGAATGAAATAGTGACACATGTAACAGGAGAATAAACCTTAATACGAAACTAAGTCAGGTTTTTGATAATCTAGCTTTAATTTACATTTTTCAGTAGCCGGGATAATTTTTTTGTCATATTTCCATAAAATCGCTACTTTTCGAGCCCAATATGCCTGTTTTCAAATTGCTGTAAGTTTTTTTTGGAATAACTTAGAGAGGTAAATCATTCATATTTCAAATGCTCTAACTTTGCCCTTTCCAATGGTATATCATTTGCCATTGTACAGCGAAGGGCCAGCCTTTTCAGTCGCTGGGCCGTTTTTTTTCATATTTCATGTCGGGAGAATCTTAATTACTTCCTGCCATCTTATTTTCTAGATAAAGACCTAGCTAGCAGACCATAATGCACAAATAGTGTTTCTTTTAACACCAAAAAACAATTTCTAGTGGCGTTGCGACCAGCTGTGGCTGCCATTTTGTTGCTATGATAAAACAACCTCAAGCAGCGGAGAATGTGGTTTGGCTTATAACTGTTGCCATTGCTCTGCAGGAAACATTAGGCTCCTTACAATGAGTGTGGTAAAGATCATTATAAGGAGCCCAATAAAATATTAATATTACGCTCCTAACAAAGAATGTTGTGAAAAGCATTGTTAGGATACCACTTAGGCTAGTACAACAAACAAATCGACCAATCAGCAGCAAGATTCAGAGTGGAGCTGTTGATAATTAAAGCTATCAGTATTACCAATGACAAACAATGATATATCCAAGTTTTCCTAGTCTATAACCAAGTCTGTCAAAGGAAAGAAAAGCTTTTCTAGAATAAATTTTCTCAAATCAGTTCAATCAGGTTTGCTCAATCAACATGTTAATTAGATTGTTTGTTTAGAAAGCACATGTCGGGAGAATCTGTGTCATTAGATAGTGTAGAGCAGGACATGATAATGAGGTAGGGACCAGTTATTAAACTATTTTAGGCCTTGAAATATCCAACACTCTCATTAAAGCTGTAACAAGCTCCACCTCAGATATCAAGATTTTCCTGTTTAATGGCCACGCTGTCAGTATTATCATTCGTCTCTTGTTTTATAGGAACACACTGTCCATTCACAACAACCCACTGCTGTGGTTCCACTGACTCTGGACCTGAAGTGGAAAGCGTCTGTTCCGAGTGTGACTTCATATGCTGTTGCAGATATGAGGTTGTGGTAAATGTCTCATCACATACCACACACTGTAATAATAGTCTCTCTCCTGTGTGGATTATTTTGTGTTGCATCAGATTTGTTGACTTGGAAGATGCATTATCACATATCTCGGATTGGAATGTCCTTTCTCCCGTTGGACTTATTTTGTGGTTTACCAGATGGCTAGAACTAGTGACTACTTCACTACACATCTCATACTGTAAAGGCCTTTCCTCTATGTGAACGTGTTTGTGATGTCTCAGAGTTGCGGACTGGGAGAATGTTTTATCACATATCTCACACTTGAATGGTCTTTCTCCTGTGTGAGTTCTTTTATGCTCTATTAGTACTGAAGATCGCGTAAAAGTTTTATCACATAACTCACACTGGAATGGTCTTTCCCCTGTGTGAATTCTTTTATGCTGTACCAGATTTGTAGACCGGGAGAATGCTTTATCACATAGCTCACATTGGAATGGTTTTTCGCCTGTGTGAACTCGTTTATGCCTTCTCAGGTCGTGGGAGGAAGGGAATGCTTTATCACATAGCTCACACTGGAATGGCCTTTCCCCAGTGTGAACTTTTTTATGCTGTTTCAGATGTGAAGACTGTAAGAATGTTTTATCACATATGTCACACCGGAATGGTCTTTCCATGGTCTGTGCTCCTTTAATATTCTTTGTCCTAGTGGTATATGGGAGGAAACGTTTCATCTAAACGTAATTACCAGTTCCCTCAGTTCAAGGCCTGAAAAGAAAGAAATCAGAAGAGTGAATACAGATTTTACAGTGAAAAGAGGCTATAAAGGACAATTACACTATGAATAAAACGTTGGCCGTAATAGTTTTTCTGAGTATTCCAATCCCCACTACTAACAACCTACTTAAGAAAAGTATATTGAACTTTGCTTAAACCCGGAAAAACAGTATTAAATTGCAGCTACCACCATTTTAACTATTGATGGCTTATCTGAAGGTAGTTGCAGATATCATTTTCAGGCAAAGCATTCATTGAGGAGTGCATACATGTAGGGGCTAAATATGTGTATGACTGGAAGACAAAGGAAAGGACAGACCAGCTACCAGGTAGGATGTCTGCAGGGCTTGACATTGGTGCTTGTCCCATTGCCCCGGGCAAGTACAATTTGTAAACTATAGCTGGAGGGCAAGTGAAAAATCTATTTTGCTTGCCCCAATGGGCAAGTATGCTGTATATATTTCAGGTTTACTTTTGGGAATGTGTGCAAGTTTTGTGGTCTGGCGTCCAAGCTTGTCCTTGAAAATATGCTTCACATGTCAGCACCATGTTCTAATTGGTTTTAAATGAAACATTATAAAACATACTTTTTTTTACAAAAAAGACAGGTGTAAGTTGGAGTGGGGCAAGGTTAAATCTCACTTGCCCTACTGGACAAGTCGACCCAAAAGTCTATGTCGTGCCCTGTGTCTGTATAGGGCAAGAGGACAGTTGCGGGTACAGACCTGATGTAGGATGCATTACAATAAGTATTGGGGGATAGGGAACACAAAGTGAGCCAAAGGCGCAGGGCTAATGTGTGACCTGGGTGGAAGGGAGCTCTCCATAGGTCCTCCCTCACAAATAAACATATCTCTGATTACGCAATCAGAATCTGAAGCACTTAGGGCAAGTAGCGGCCATGGTCATCTTGTACTTTACAACCTTAATTCTGGTGCGTACCTGAATTGTTTATCACATGTAGCAATTCTAGAACATACCAAAAATGTAGATTCTCATTCCAGAATCGTTAATACAATTCTGGTACGTACCAGAAGTGTCTGACAATTATCTTCCTGCTGCGACTGAATGATGCCGTTATTTCAATACTTTGCCCTTAATATTCATTTCTTCCGGACTACCCCTGACACATTGAAGTTAGATTAAAGGACAATTCCACCATGTATAAAACAGAGGCCCAAATAGTTTCTTATGGTATTCTCTACTTAAACCCTAGTTCCCACCAGTGCCAACCTTCATACAAGAAGTATATTGCTGTTTAAACACCTACTAAGGCCACTCCAATTTATTTACTTGTCTTACGTGCTCAGGAGGTAGGAAATGAGCCATTTTGGAATAAAAAAAAAGTTGAAAAATGTGACTTTTTTTTATTTATTTTATTTTTTTTAGAGTCTGACGACTAGGAATGGTAGCGATATGTTTCTACCAGCCAATTCTCAACTAAATAAAATCAATCAATCTATTAATCCCTGCAACCTGAAGGGTGGGAGGTATACCTCCTCAAGTCTGAGGCTCTACTACAGCAATGATAGCTTCCTGTAGTTGATTGAATCACACTTACAAAGAATATTCTTAAAACTTGCACTATTTTTAAAAAAATTTTGGAGTCTGACAGAAAATTTCAAAACCACTTTCGTCCGTAAGACACCAAAGATGACTTTTTTTTTTCTTTTTTTTGGAGTCTGACAGGATTTTTTTTCCAAAAAAAGCTTGTAAGACAAGTAATCAAATTGGAGTGGCCTAATAGACACAAAATAGACACACTGGGGGCGGCCATCTTAGCCTGTTAATAGCCTCTAAGCAGGCTGTTGGTGCAACTAAGTTATTAGCAGTTACCTTAACTACTAATGACTAATAGATTGAATTCAATACAGTGTTAAAGAACTATTTTGACATTAACTTTTTGAGGCACTTACCCTGCGGGCAAGTGCCATGAGGTTTTCACTTGCCCGGACTAAGTTTTACTTGCACGGCCTTACTGGGAGTCAGGCTTCAGCTAGAAACAGAGTAGGACTGCCAGGCTGTAGGTACCCAAATCTTCATAGCCTGAGTGGGGTGCGGGTCGCCACCCAGCCCCAGGCTCTGATGAATAGATTCCCTGTATATCGGAGCCAATTTTCTTCAACAATGAATTTCTAACTGGACACGTGATCATCTGACGTATTATGCGTCTGATAATTGCACTGGCCAGCCGGACAGCGTGCAACACAACCACTTTCCCCGTTGCAAGTGAATTTGGCAAAAAACGGCAAGCTGAACAAAATCCTGACTTGCCCCGCTCCGCAAGTAACGTTTTGGGTAAAGTCCAATCTCACCTTTGTTTGACAGAGTGGCGGGGCAAGTGGAAGTGCCGGCAGTGCAAGTCAACTTTAAAGGCAGCTTGCCCCGCTCAGAAAATAATGTTTTGCAACCTATGTTGCACCCTGCCAGAGCAGTAACTGAACAGAAATACTTGTCCGGCGGTCCATAGCACTTGTCCCGGACGATGGGACAGTGCTTAATGTCAAGCCCTGCAACCATTTTTTGATCAAAAAACTTTGTTATAGGATTAAGTATGGCCCGGAGGGCCGTGTGGCGTGTGGCCGTGTGGCCCAAACACAAGTGGATTCAAAACCAGCCGGTCAACCTGAACATGCTAGCCTCAACCAGTGTCAACTAATAGCTGCTAATAGGCTAGAAATGATGCTTTGGGCACCCCCAGCTGTTGGTGGAGATAAGCTCTAGGTTTCTCTGTGATGTAATCGATGCGAGAGCCCTGATTGGTCCTTGTTCCCACGTGAACTCGCTGTGATGCCTCATCTGGTACTCCTGGCATGAGTCCAGCATGTGACTATAGTAATTGGTCTCTCGCTACATATCCATTCTTTTCTTCATCCAAGGCTTAATATAGGAGTTTTAGGGTGCTCTTGAGGGTTGTATTAAGTGACTTTCAAAAGTTCTATGTCAGTATGTGACCATTTCCTTTCATGATACAATATGATACAAAAGATGTGTCCCAAGCCAGGCCAAGGGTGGGGATTAGTGACAAAAAATATGCCCTTTTAGGCTTGAGTGGGAACTATGTGAAATACTAAATAGCTAGGGCAGAAGGTCACTTAGATCGAGCCACTCTATCGTCAGGTATGGCTCTGTTTACATACTGAGATAGATAGGCCATACCCACGATAGAGAAAGCCCCATACAAAACTTTTCCACTGCGCCCAAAAAACTGGGCGCTCACATTTCTAGACCAGTCTGGCCACCCAAACCAACTGAATTCGTTACCTATCTTGTAAATTAACGTTGTGACGCTTTTACAGCACTCAAATCCGCCCAGAGTGAGAGAAATGAGAGCTTTTTGGCTGGAAGCGATAATTTTCAACGAGTTTGTTCCGCCATTTAATCTAAGGCATGACTAGTCGCGCAGCATTATCCATCATTTCCCATATCAAACCTATCACCCTTTCACACTTGTGCTGCTCGACTAGTCATGCCTTAGATTAAATGGCGGAACAAACTCGTTAAAAATTATCGCTTCCAGCCAAAAAGCTATCATTTCTCTCACTCTGGGCGGATTTGAGTGCTGTAAACGCGCCACAACGTTAATTTACAAGGTAGGTAACGAATTCAGTTGGTTATGGTGGCCAGACTGGCCTAGAAATGAGAGCGCCCAGTTTTTTGGGCGCAGTGGAAAAGTTTTGTATGGGGCTTTCTCTATCGTGGGTTAGACCCGGTTTGTGTCTCTATCCAGGCCAGCTGTTCTTGATACTGACGTCTTATATGGCCTTCAGAGACACGGTACCACTGCATTGTAAAAACCTGGCATCCACTACGGTGAATTCACCGTAGTGGATTTCTCGCGTGATAAGGCGAGTGTCACGGCCAGACTTATACCAATGAATTAAGTACATCTTTGACTAGAGTATTTGCTTTAAGTCGGCAGGTGACAATGGTTGGAATGTTTTATAATCTTAGAAAGAAGTTCTGAAGCAGCAATTTCCGCCATTTTAAAATTCCGATGTATGCTTAGGCCTGACTAATCGAGCACCTGCCAAGACATTAGGAGCGTCTGTTATATGCGAACAGACGCTCCTAATGTCTTGGCAGGTGCTCGATTAGTCAGGCCTAAGCATACATCGGAATTTTAAAATGGCGGAAATTGCCGCTTCAGAACTTCTTTCTAAGATTATAAAACATTCCAACCATTGTCACCTGCCGACTTAGGGCAAATACTCTAGTCAAAGATGTACTTAATTCATTGGTATAAGTCTGGCCGTGACACTCGCCTTATCACGCGAGAAATCCACTACGGTGAATTCACCGTAGTGGATGCCAGGTTTTTACAATGCAGTGGTACCGTGTCTCTGAAGGCCATATAAGACGTCAGTATCAAGAACAGCTGGCCTGGATAGAGACACAAACCGGGTCTAATCGTGGGTATGGCCTATCAATCTCAGTATCATGAGTATGTAAACAGAGCCATACCTGACGATAGAATGGCTCGATCTAAAGGTCACTACACTATCACCGAACCGCACATTATCATTATAAAGTAATGTATGCCAAATAGCGCTAATTATTACCTGAAATTGTAGAAGTGAAGCTGCAAACACGGTGAGCTTTGTCTCACAACCTCAACAGCTCAAGTCATCTTCTCAATCTATTCTGTGGTACAGAGGCTGTTAGACTAGCGCCAGTCTGTAATCACGTCACGGATTACCATTGTGCGCCCGCAGTACCTCAGTGGACTGGCACTAGTCTACAAGACTGGGAGTAATCATTAATTGCGATGATGCATCACACGGCAAGCGTTGTCGAGGATAGAAAGCTGTTGTTGTTGCCTGAAATGTTTCCTCCAATAGGAATGCTGCACCATTACGAAGTCCCGGCAGCATTGAAATGAGTCCTTTGACCGCGACACCTCACTGCCGTGTGATGCATAATCGCAATTAATGATTACTCCCAGTCTTGTAGACTAGTGCTAGTCCACTGAGGTACTGCGGCCGCACACTAGTAATCCGTGACGTGATTACAGACTGAGCCTAGTCTAACAGCCTCTGTACCACAGCATAGATTGAGAAGATGACTTGAGCTGTTGAGGTATGTAAGACAAAGCTCAACGTATTTGCAGCTTCACTTCTACAATTTCAGGTAATAATTAGCGCTATTTGGCATACATTACTAATCCCCACCCTTGGGACACATCTTTTGGATCATGTATCATGAAAGGAAATGGTCACATATATACTGACAAAGAACTTTTGAAAGTCATTTAATGCAACTTTCAACCCTCAAGAGCACCCTAAAACTGCTATATTAAGCCTTGGATGAAGAAAAGAATGGATATGTAGCGAGAGACCAATTACTATATGCACTAGTTACATGCTGGACTCATACCAGGAGTACCAGATAAGGCATCACAGGTATAAGGGAGGTCACATGGGAACAAGGACCAATTAGGGCTCTCGCCAGGGACTTAGCCAGGACCCGCCCTACCTGTCTTTTGGACAGGTAGTTTCCTAAAAACCTCATGTTTGGACAGGCAAAAATTTCTATGATGATTTTTTCAATTTTGACTTTTGGGGTGTAATAACCAAATATTTTCCCAACAAACCATCCTATAGGACATAGCTGAAGTGCTAATTGCCCTTTTTGACACACTAGGCTATTAAATGTAGCTGGTATAAGGATTTGAAGTAGATAAGTAGCTTAATCTGGACGTGGCAGTTATTTTGAAATTGCTGTTTTGGACAGGCATTTTTGAAATCCTGGCTAAGACCCTGGCTCTCGCATCGATTACATTACAGAGAAACCTTATCTCCACCAACAGCTGGGGGTGCCCAGAGCATCATTTCTACCCTGTTAGCAGCTATCAGTTGACACTGGTTGAGGCTTGCATGTTCAGGTTGACCGGCTGGTTTCGAATCCACTTGTGTTAGGTCATCTAAGATTAAGCTGCAAGCTGGTGTATTATATATTTCCTTACCTAAATATCCCACTTTTATGTAGTCATTTCCATAAAAACTGCTTTTATACTCAGTTTTCTTTTCTACGAGGGGAAATCTGTGACACTGTCTCTTTTTATGTAACAGGCCCTCTGATAGCTTAATTGATTTGAGCCAGATAGATAAACCACCACCTAGAGCATTGAGGGGGGGGGGCTACTAAGCAGGAAGCACAGCTACAGCACAGCCACTTACCATATCCATGACTCCACATCCGGGTTGTTCGCTGCAGTAGCCTCTGTGCACATTTCCTATAATGATAGCCACGTGGGCATTAGAAATATCTAAGATAAATGAAAAACACGTGGATATGAAACCAGCTGGTCATCCTGGATACACCAAGAGTTGCGTTCTGCGCATGTTGGCGCCCAAGTTTCTCTGTCACATTTAAATAATACAAGAGCCCTCAATGGGCTTTGTGTCCTAGGAACGTCACATTTAGGCCAGATTCCAGACCCGTGGCCAGGGTCTTAGCCAGTATTTCAAAAATACCTGTCCAAAACAGCAATTCCAAAATTTCTGCCCATTCCGATTTCGCTACTAATCTACTTAAAGTCCTTACACATACCCCATTTGATTGCCTATTGTGTCAAAAAGGGCATTTTACATTTGAACTATGTCCTAGGAGATGGTTTGTTAGGAAAATAATTGGTTACTATACCCTCCAAAAGTCAAAATTGAAAATTCTTCATGGAAAATTTTGTCTGTCCAAATAGGAGGTTTTCAGGATACTAGTATCTTAGCCAGGATTTAGAAACTGGGTGCCTAAAACTGGCAGTTGTAAAATTTTTGGGCGTCCACATTTTTAAGGGGGATCACAATATACTCATATTTCAACCAAAAACATAGTATAAATTCATCAAAATAAGGCAGGATATCATTAAACAATGTAATGGGAATTATAAGGAGAATAAATTCAATTATAAGCTTGAGATTGAGATCTTTAGAAATTTCACACAAAAAAGTGGGTGTCCTGACTCCTGAGGGGTTATTTTCAAGGGTTTGGGTGTCCAAAAATGCACCCAGATGCCCTGCTGGCTAAGGCCATGCAGGAAACTGCCTGTCCAAAAGACAGGCAAGACGGGTCCTTGCTAAGTCCCTGCCCGCGGCATAGCCAGGGCTTTACTAAAGCACATATAGTACAGGTGAACTTGGATATGACGGACTCAATGGGACCAGGAAAATTGGTCCGTCATATGCAAAATCCGTCGTATGCATATGACAAATACTTGATATGCATCAGACTTGGACCAAGTATATCGTCCGTCATATGCAAAAATCTGTTGTACAGTGGTCCGTCATATCCAAGTTCACCTGTAATTGGTCTCTCGCTACATGTCCATTCTTTTATTCATCTAAGGAAATATGAATTCGAAAATAAACTTGTATATGTTGCTTTGCACTGATGCAGGTACATCCTATAATAACTATACTTTCATACTTGCCATTTTCAGTGCTGGTCGTACCACAATGACAATATCTAATTCATTTGTTATCCCACTGTTTGACGGAGGATTTTGGGGGTATTCACTATCCCCGCCCTGTGTCCCTGCCTATCAGCCTTATTCTTCTTATCATTGATGCCAAAAACAGAGTGCATCATGGGATACATGGACCCCCCATATGGCTGCCTCAGGCCGGTTTCTTGGTCACTTCTGTAAGCTATAACCAGTCTGCTATAACTGAGTAGTGCTGAAGAGGACAGGATCGGGGGAGGTCCAATTTGAAAGGTGACATGCATAAGCTCATTTTGAAACTAAATCATTCTGATGGTGCATTTGCCCTTTTCTATATCTGTAGGGATATAGATGGATAATCTTTATTTCAAGTCAGTAGTAATTTT
The DNA here is from genome assembly GCA_963942565.1 of Maea johnstoni. Taxonomy (NCBI): domain Eukaryota; kingdom Metazoa; phylum Annelida; class Polychaeta; order Spionida; family Magelonidae; genus Maea; species Maea johnstoni. The sequence continues at coordinate 4,989,842 of OZ012700.1, read as the reverse complement.
ACATAGTAAACACGAGCTGCCAGGGCTCTTGGCTGACTACAAAATAACAATCAAAATATAGCATAAAATATAACATACCGTACAGCAAAATAAACGATAAGTAGCGAGGAAGTAAGTTGGCACATATTAATTGGCAATGAGTTATATCTTCAGTCATTACATATGTTTATGATTTTGGAGTAAATACGCATTTACTCTTGCTCACTGACTGGTATTACTTATAGCAGCAGAGAGAGCAGGTACAGTTAGTTCCAGACCAGGTTAAGATTAGGTTTTTGAACTCCTTTAGTGATGTTCTTTGTCTCAAGTTGCTAGGTAGTGAGTTCCATACTTTAGGTCTGGTATATCTAATTGATTGCTTTCCAAAGGAGATGGTGTTAAATGGAGGTAATATTTGAGAGTGGTGCCTTCTAAAGGTAAAAGTATTTGGTTTATAGTCTTGTATCCACCAAAATGTTCACACAACCTTTCTTCCCTATCAGGCAATGTACAAAGGTAAACCATTTCTATCCCCTGAGGGACATTCAATTATAATAAGGATGTATTCAGATTCTCTCTCTGTGAAAAGACAGCTGACATAGGGAGGGGCCCCTCCATGGACAGCTTTGTGGATCTCTGTAGTTAGAGATCTCAGTCTACCTCGATGTAAGCTTTGTAGTTTTGCCTGGTCTAGTAGCTCCTCATAGCTGCTTTTGTAATCCTTGTAAACAAAGGGTAGGGCTTGTTTGTTCCTGCATCCTCTCTAGCTTGGAGAGATTACTCTTGGAGCAGAAGTGCCATACAAGGGAGCAGTAGCTAAAATTTTGACATTATTTAAGCTCAAAAAATTGCCAGTCTGCTGGATTGGTCTAAGAGGTGACCAATTCTTTGCAGCCTTCTCACACATTGAGGATACTTGAATGTTAAATTTCAGTTTGTCATCCAATTCTACAACTAAAAGTTCTACAGATTTTTTCAGGTTTGATGTTAATGTTGTGGATGGAGAAGAAGTCTGTTTGCACCTTTGTGACCAGGGGCAAAAATTGCCTGAAATTTTTCAGCGTTTGCTTGCATGCATTTCCTTTCGAACCAGTCGATAGCAATTTTAGTCATACTTACTAGGTGTGCCTTGACGTTTTCAATATTCTCATCACTATTGCAGATTGTATTATCGTCTGCGTAGTTATAAAGAGTTGTTTCATTTAAAGATGCAATGATGACATTAAGGAAAATGTTGAATAGAATTGGGCAGAGTGTGGCAGGGTCTTAGCCAGGATTTTGAAACTGGGTGCCCAAAATTGGCAAAAATTTTGTAAAATTTTTGGGCGTCCAATAAACTCAGATTTAAACCATAAGTATGTATAAACTCATCAAATAAGGCATGATATCCTTATATAATGTCATGGGAATCATATGGAGATGAAAGAAAAATCAATTATATGCTTCAGATTGACATTTTAAGAAATTCTTCTAAATTTTTTTGGGTCTCCTGGGGGTGTTTTTTTGAGGGTTTGGGTGTCCAAATTGACACCCGGACGCCCTGCTGGCTAAGACCATGGAGTGTGGATCCCTAGGGTACTCCTTTGGGGATGTTTTGCCACTCACTACAGTTATTACCAATCCTTTACCATTTGCTTTCTGTTTGAGAGGTAATCTCTTAGCATGTTGATTGAGTGATCTCATACTAGCTTATCACTGTCATGCCCACTATGTGACTGTTACATCCTGGCACCTGCGGTATGTGTGAAATATGGCTGCCTACAGAGAGGAGATGGGGCTACTGGAATACACACTTTTCTGAACTGTGGGTACTAACTGGATTAGGTCTTCATAACTGCTTAGATGAGCAACCCTGGATTGGCAACCGGCCGGTGTACCGAATCTTGATAGCCTCAAACCGATGTCCCGGATGTAAGCGAGACTGGTTGCTCGCAGCTTGCTTGCAAATATACTAGTTGCTCCTGCGCATGTCTAACTTGCAGGTCTAACTTCCTTAATGTAAACAAATACGGGCGCTGTTCTTATTCATTCATGCGCTAAGAACGATCTCTATGATTGATTGATCGATTGATTTTATTTAGGTATAAAAATGTACATGTACAATACAAGGTAAAACAATTTAAATAAGAAATAATTACAGTGTCAGAGGTTATAGATACATGGCATTAATATACCTCGGATAGCACTTTAAGTGTCCAGCACTAATTCTATACAATAGAATGAGCAAATAAAATAGGATTTTATGGGGAAGATTTAGATTATTTTATGGGGAATTAATTACACTGACGTAAAGGGGGGGGGGGGGGAGATTTTTTAATCTACAAGACGCTGCTCATGTTGACTATGTATAATTATAACTGACTTGAAAGAAAGCTTATTTGCCTATAGAAGAAGAGGTGGAAGCAGGGTAAGTGATTCCTTGCAAGTGAAACAAGACGGACAATAGACACCGTACCGTCTAGATATCCACATCCTGTCTGCAATCAATGCATCCCCACTTCCCTAATCCTAATACTGGAATCACATTTTCGGTGAATCAGGGTAAATGCAATTTCCTTGGCACCCACATCCTCCCTCGAGGGAGTTCGGTTGGATGTCATCACGACACTAATTGCACTAAATGCAAGTACGAGTTTATTGAACGCCATGGCGCTCTAAAATGTCCAAATTACAATACAATAGAACAATAAAATGCAATTGAGTATTTCTTTTGTGTTTCATACATTCTAAAATTGACTTTTAGGGATATTTTAGCAAAGTATTCAGGTCGACGTGGCAACTAGTGGTTGAATAGGATTGTGCTTGTCCATACGTTACAAGTACAGTTGCACTGAACTTCACAAAACAACTACATTTTAAAAGATTAATTCAAGAAATGCCTCATCAAAACTACATTTTTCCATGATATTAATTCTCATCTTTAGAATGACATAATACTTAATACTCTAGCTTTTAGATTTACTGAGAAAATTGAATGGAAAACTGACAAAGATAGAATTTTCAGGGCAGCCATTTTAGATGAAATATGCTCTGACAGTCATAAGCGTCTGTGCGGACAATAAAACAACATTTCCACACACTGTCATGCTTCACGAATATAATATAACACTCTTTATGCGTTTACTGTAATTGTGTTAAATGATTACAACTATCCTTGTACATGCTTACCAGGTATCTTGAAAAATAACGACCGTTATTGAATAGGATTGTGCTTGTCCACACGTAAGTATACAGTTGCACTGAACTTCACAAAACAACTACATTTTACAAGATTAATTCAAGAAATGCCTCATCAAAACTACATTTTTCCATAATATTAATTCTCATCTTTAGAATGGCATAATACTTAATTCCCTAGCTTGTAAAATTATCGAGAAAATTGAATGGAAAAACTGACAAAGATAGAATTTTCTGGGCAGCCATTTTAAATGAAACATGCTCTGACAGTCATAAGCGTCTGTGCGGACAATAAAACCGCATTTCATTACACTCTCATGCCTCACAAATACAATATAACACTCTTTATGCGTTTACTGTAATCGTGTTAAATGATTACAACTATCCTCAAAAGTGCTTACCAGGTATCTTGAAAGATAACGTCCGTTATGGCCGGAGAGGGCCTCCTCCTTTAACATCGCTGTCTTCATGTAGACATGGCGGATAGTGACGTCACTGACGTCACACCGCCCAAAATAGAATGCGCCGGTGGGGCTATGAGCTTAACCACAGCGCCAATGGGAGCTAGGCACTGCCTGCGTATCCATGACACTTTTAATTCAAGATAATTGATAGCTTAAAAAGTATTTTTCCTTTCATATAAGCTGGCGTGTGTTTCAGGGTTTAGTGCCCCTTTAATGATGATCCTTATTTGCAAGTTGTCACACCCAACAGATGAATCTATGTGTGTCACTATCATTAGGTTAACTAACATTAAACAATTATTAATCAACTCAAATATACTAGTCCATCAGCAGCATAGTCTATATCTAAATACATGTTTAAGACTTAGGCCTTGACATTAACTTTTTGAGGCACTTGCCCTGTGGGCAAGTGCCACAAGGCCTTTTTGAGGCACTTGCCCTGTCCATGAGTGTTCGGGTTAAGTTTTACTTGCACAGCCTCACTAGGGGTCAGGCTACAGCTAGAAACTGAGGAGGACTGCCAGGCTATAGGTTCCCAAATCTTCAAAGCCTGAGAGGGGTGTGGGTCGCCACCCAGCCCCAGGCTCTGATGAATAGATTCCCTGTAGATCAGAACCAATTCTCTTCAACAATGAACTTCTAACTATACCCGTGATCACCGGACGTATTATGCGTCTGATAATTCCACTGGTCAGCCGGCACAGTAATTGAACAGAAGTACTTGTCCGGTGGTCAATAGCACTTGTACGGGACGAAGGGACAGTGCTTAATGTCAAGCTCTGAGACTAATAGCATGTTTATCAGTACATGACCACTATCACAGAGCAATCATTAAGAACACTAACAACCTGTAAATCACTCTTTCTCGGAGTTTCTCCCATTTCAAATAGTAGAAATTAAAGAATATGAAATCTAGCGTTGATTAACAGTGGAGGGCATATGATATACTGTATAACGTGTTAATATTGCCGCAGTTTAATTATTGCATACTTCGCGCACCCCCTGGAGTCCACATTGATTGAATAGGCACCATCATTTGGACATCCAAGATTGAAGATTTACGCAATAGTGTCTATTGGTACAAAGTTCAATTGCAATGTAAACATCTTGCACACATACCCAGTAACTGCTGATCCCAGTTTACTATAATAATAATAATAATAATAATAATAATAATAATAATAATAATAATAATAATAATAATAATAATAATAATAATACTCTTTATTTAAAGAGGGTAACTCAGTTCAATGGTAAGGATCTTCCCTGAGGCCCTCTGGTATGTTAACATTAGTAGCCCGAGGGCCCCAGGGTTACAAAGTAGTACGGTACAATGCTTTTAGGTATCTAGACTTGAAGGAAGGTAGTGATGGTGCACATCTGATTGCTTCAGTTAAGCCATTACTGATTTATACAACCGAAATATCACAGATTGTTGATGGTGTTGAAAAATAAGATAAGATAAAGATTGCACTTGCTTTATTCCCAGCATCTAACATATCACTAAGGGCCTGACCCGCTTTAAGGTAGCAACACTACCCTTCACATTAGATGGTTAGATTGCAGATGAGATTGCATACTATCAGAACTTAAAGTATGCATTGACAGTAACTCACCCCTTGAGCTGTCTTAGCTCATCAGTGCGCAGAGATTGAGATTTAAAAGCAATTTTTAAATGACCATTACTCCATAGTGACAATTCTTTTGGCAATCATCAAGCACCACTATTGAAGTATTGATACATTGGAGAATGTGGGTAGGGGTATCACCATCTTATTTCAATTTTATATTATTCCTAATGTGACAAATACTATGAATTGATAGGGCTAATAGAATCATTTTAGTGCTTTTCCAATTAGTTTATAATCAACTTTCAACATGGTGGCCCTCACATTTGCTTTTGATTCTATAACCTCACAGAGTCTACTGTGGGCCACCATGATTTGAGTTTTTCAGAGAATAAGGCCACTCTTAAGCTGTTAAAATTATGATCATCAAAGCATGTCAAAAAAATGAAAAAGGACTGAAACCCTAGCAAATGGGTAATCATACGTCAGTACTCAGTGAGAGCTTTCCAATGAATACCAACATGACATGATTTAAGGCTGTGATGCTGGTGACACACTCAGAATAAGACATCTCCTAGTTCAGCGCTCTTGTCCCCTCTCTAACGATGGTTATCTAATCCCTGAGGTCTTGGTGTTTCAACTATAAGTTTTCTTTAACTTACATGCTTGAGCTGACCTAGATAGGACCACCATTTCAATTTTACAGTGTTTTACCTCAAATGACGTTTTCTTGATCAATAAAGGGTACTTTGATTTGTAAACACCATGCATGTCTGCTATATACTAGGCTAGGGCAACTTGTTGGAAAACTTTGAGTTCCTACAAGATAGTACCTTACAGCACTCGATTTTGGTGGAAATTGTTACCTGAGAAAGTAGGTCACAATGGATTCCATGTTGACCTACTTTTGTAAGTAAAATTTCTACCAAAATTGCATGCTGTAAGGTACTATCTCGCAGGAATTCCAAATTTTCCAACACGTTGCCCTAGCCTATTATATAGCAGACATGCATGGTGTTTACAAATTAAAGTACCCTTTATTGATCAAGAAAACGTCATTTGAGGTAAAACACTGTTAAGTTGAAACTGTGGTCCTATCTAGGTCAGCTCAGGCATGTAAGTTAAAGAAAACTTATAGTTGAAACACCAAGACCTCAGGGATTAGATAACCATTGTTAGAAAGGGGACAAGAGTGCTAAACTAGGAGATGTCTTATTTTGAGTGTGTCACCAGCATCACAGCCTTAAATGATTTTCAAAAGGTTTTAAGTTCTTGTGTGCAGTAGACGAAAGTAGTCTCGGCATTGAAAGGGTTAGATATGGCAGAATTTGAGACACTAGAAATTCTGCTTGTTGAGGAATCTTTTATCTTTTAATCACTGTTTTCTTTTTTTTCAGGTCATGTATTGATGGATTTGGCTGTTGGGGATCTGAAGTTGAGGGGAACCTTATGCAATTTTTGCCCAAATTGCAGCTGTCCTTTAATATAGCATTGTGCAATATTTAAATGAAATAAAAAGAGGTTTACTGTAAACAGCAACTCCCTGTGAATAATTACTTAAGCCACACAGCTCCCAAGTATGAATTGGAAAAAGTACCATTAAGGAATAGCGACCAATAAAAGTTCATTACAGTGTGAGCTCCGTGGTAAAGCACATTTCCTGTCTTCACATCTAATACAACATAGGAGAACTCACACAGGAGAAAGACCATTCCAGTGTGAGGTATGTGTTAAACATTCTCTAAGTCTTCGAATCTGATAAGATATAAGAGTTCACACAGGAGAAACACCCTTCCAATTACAGCTATGTGATAGAGCTGTCTGCACATCTGGTACGACATAACAGAATTTTCACAGGAGAAAGACCTTTTCAGTTTTAGGTATATGATAAAGAGACCATGGAAAGTCAATTCCAGTGTGATCAATGTGACAAATCATTCTCAAAGTCTTCAATGCTAATGCTTCATAAGCAAATTCACACAGGAGAAAAACCATTTCAGTGTGAGGTATGTAATAAAGCATTCTCCAAGTTTTCTAATCTGATTCAACATAGAAGAATTCACACAGAAGGAAGGCCATTCCAGTGTGAGATATGTGATAAAACATTCCCCTATTCATCAAATCTACAACAGCATAAGATAACTCATACAGGGGAAAGACCATTCCAGTGCAAAGTATGTGATAAAACATTCTCTAAGTCTTCAAATCTGAAAAGACATGAAAGAATCCACACAGGGGAATGTTCATTCCAATGTGAGCTATGTGATAAAGCTTTCTCCGATTCTTCATCTCTTACACATCATAAAAGAACTCACACAGGAGAAAGACCATTCCAGTGTGACGTATGTGATAAAACATTTGCGAAGTCTTCAAATCTGATAAGGCATATACGAATTCACACACAAGAAAGTTCATACCAGTGTGATCTATGTGGTAAATCATACTCCGATTCTTCAACTCTGGTAAGACATAAGAAAACTCACCCAGGAGAAAGACCATACCAGTGTGAGCTATGTGATAAAGCATTCCCCCAGTCGGCACATCTGAAACAGCATAAGAGAATGCACACAGGAGAAAGACCATATCAGTGTGAGCTATGCAACAAAACATTCCATCAGTCCTCTCATCTGCAACAGCATAAGAGAACTCACACAGGAGAAAGACCATACCCGTGTGAGCTATGTGGTAAAGCATTTTCTGATTCTACAACTCTGATAAAGCATAAGAGAATCCACACAGGAGAAAGGCCATTCCAGTGTGAGATATGTGATAAATCATTTTCCCAGTCAGCAAATCTGATACGACATAAACAAATTCACACAGAAGAAAAACCATTTCATTGTGTAGTATGTGATGAGACATTTACCACAAACTCATATCTGCAACAGCATATGAAGTCGCACTCAGAGCAGACCCCTGACACTAAAGGTCCGGAGTCAGTGGAACCACGGCAGTGGGTTGTTGTGGATGGACAGTGTGTTCCTATAAAACAAGAGATGAATGATAATACTGACAGTCTGGCCATTAAACAGGAAAATCCTGATAGCTGAGTTGGAGCCTGTTCGTCAAATAGTTATGAATGCCGCTCAGTAGTAGAGTAAGGAGCTTGCAGTATTTAGGTACTCAGTACTCCCGCTGCTCACTAGGAGTAGTAGTAAGGAGCTTGCAGTATTTAGGTACTCGCTACTCGGTACTCCCGCTGCTCACTAGGAGTAGTAGTAAGGATCTTGCAGTATTTAGGTACTCGCTACTCGGTACTCCCGCTGCTCACTAGGAGGAGTAGTAAGGATCTTGCAGTATTTAGGTACACTTGCCGCTCACTAGCAGTACTGCCAACATTTAATTTAATAAGGATTATAGGTAGCCATTATGAGGTTGATTTTGATGAAAAAATTTTCTCGACTGTATTTGTATTTGATTACTCAGCCCTTTATAAAGTATATGTTGCACTTGCCCTAATGGGCAAGCTGATTATATTCTCTGAACACTGCACATTTCATATAGAAAATGGCACAAATGCCCAGAACTATGCAAGCAATGCAACACTGTCAAAAAGAAAGTGGCTTTCAAATAGATAAATCCATCTAATTACATATCCCGCACGTCAATTACGCATTGAATTATATACTTGTTCAAGTTGTTGACATGTCTTATTTCGAAATGGCGCCGCCCAAGCTGTATTCCACTCTACACGCAGAAATGCGATACCTACTTCCGGTTTTGCACCGATCGTCTTTTGGCGGATATGGGCACTAGAAACGAGCGTTAATAATCTAAAATCAATCGCAAACTTTGGAAATCTAAATGTTTTTTTCTTATATCAATGAAATTTACTTGGTGGCCGACTTTTGGTGAAATGTGTCCTTGGATGAATCGGGGGTGGGCTAATTTCCCCAGTAATTATTTGGTAGATTAATTATAGTGGCCGAGTTTCCTAGGGTGGCCGAGATTTCCGAGAATTTACGGTAAGATGTAAGGAGTTACTTAAAATAAATCTTACATATGTCACTTTCAAAGAGTACCTATTTATAATTTGATTATAATTTGATTGAATGCTATAGAAAACATGGGCATATATCAATGTATTGTATTGAAATAATCAAAGTCAAAAAAAAAATCAATATATCGAATCGAAAACAGGCACCAACATAAGTACTTGCCTGCTTGCCCCAGCAAGTGAATTTTTGAAAAAGGGCTTTCGGGCAAGTACATTTACTTTGCACTTGCCTTAATGGGCAAGCTGATTATATTCTCTGAACACTGCACATTTCATATAGAAAATGGCATAAATGCCCAGAACTATGCAAGCAATGCAACACAATCAAAAAGAAAGTGGCTTTCAAATAGATAAATCCATCCAATTACATATCTAGCATATATTATAACCTATTTCGGGCAAGTCAGAAATTATGTTGAGCAAGTAAAAATCATAAACTACTGGCCCTGCATTCTAAGTTAGTTCTGAAACTTATGTTGGTGCCTGGACACATTTTCTTAAACAATGACATCCCTAGTAAAAAGGGTCTTACTGTAATTAATTTACAATTAAGTTGAAATGCAATAGAATGTGCAAGGTGGCAACCTCTAAAGAATTTGTGATTCGGTATTCAAGGTTTTCAAACACTGTAGAACACACATATGACGCGTTTTTGGGTTTTTGCATCATAGCGTATCTTTATGTTAGCGAAGGTAGCCGCCGCTGACAGCGCCAAAGTACAGAAAAAGTACAGTGGTTTTATATATAGCGAAGCGGAACCACACACTATGTACTCTATATATTAACAGACGCGTACATTGTGTGTTCTACTGTATACAGAGTCCTTTAAATTTCACCCCTGATTATAAAGTACATCTATCAGTGTTGACTTCAATGCTGTATGTTTCCTGGGCCTTTCCTGATCTAACGTGTGATCAAAGGCAGTGTCACTGACTGCTCCCTGTATCTCACTACTACCTAGGTTAGAATACGGCTCGAGGCATGAAAGGTGTTGAGAATGTTTAGGTTCTACCAGTGTTTTGTTTCTTTAACCAATATCAGTTGACTACCACAAGTTCCTTGAAAGTTGAACCACCCTTTAATTTGGGCCACCATTTAGGATTTGCGAAATTATTTTTGGCCGTCCCCTATTTGGTAAGCAGCAATTTTCCTAGTACGTGTCAACTTTAAATCTAGTCAATACATTAGAGCTTGTACATATTTTCCCCTGCAAAAAATGATTGTCTAATAAAAGTGCATGAAATGAAATGAACTTGAAATAAAAGATATTAAAACATATTTCAAATTGGTTTGTCTGTTGTATTATATCCACTATTTTATTTAAACTAGTAAGCAACATGACTTTCTTTGCTATAAAAGGGAATGATTTCGATAGTGACACAATTGAACTATAATATCCGAGAGAATACTAACACATTTCAAACATTATAGAAGATGTTGCTTTAAGAAAATTGAGCCAATGCGATCAGAATTCATTTCCCAAACTTCGAGAAAGTTAGGCGTCATCATGATGTTATTTCAGATACAGTTTATTCTGTATCTGATATCTAGCAAAGTCTTAGGCATCAGGCATCATTTGGACACCCAAACCCTCAAAGATCACCATTCAGGACACCCAAACGTTTTGGGGAGTAGTTTTGTGAGATGTCATCTTCAGACACAACTGAATTTATTTCACCCTAATATAAATGCCAATAACATTGTATAGGGATATTTTGCCTTATTTCAATAAGTAAATAATTATTTATGGTTGTAATCTATGTATATTGAGGTCTCCCTTGAAAAGTAGGATGCCCCAACATTTTAAGATTGCCAATTTTGGGCACCAAGTTTCTAAATCCTGGCTAAGACCCTGACACCTAGCCTCAATTTCATGACTGTCCATCAGGCAGCGTTCTAGACAAAACTTGGCTGGGGAAACTAGGATTGGTTAATATTATTGATTCACTTTGTTTATAATCCAATAAATCAATATGGTAGAGCTGCACTCACCGCCCACAAACTTGAGTGGCTCAATTACCAAAGCCAAACGCCGGGCTTGAGTAGGAGTGGTCAACTGGTGGACTTAACTGGGAACACAAATCTAACACAGAAAACCTAACACACACTTTCTTACCACTGCCTGTGGCCTTCATGTTTTGTTTACACATCCCCAATGTATACAGGCAGTGTTAGGTGTCATACTGACCTTTGTAGCGCTACATAGAAAGCATTATGTATATATAGATATGAATTCTCCTATGCGAGCACATTTTAAAATGAAATGAACATGTAAGTGTTGATAAATCTGTATTTATTTCTTAATTACTGGGCTGAATATTAAACATTTATTTTATTAAACAAGTGCATCCATGAGCTCACATTACAGAAAATGTGCACATAGGCTACCGTCCCTGCCACTCCACTTGTTAAGTGGCAGGGACGGTACACTGTGCCGGCACACTGTGGATCCGCTGTGCTTTCTGTCGTTCGCTCACCCTAGAGAACGCTATCTATCTGGCAGGTACTGGCCGTGCAGGTCCTTAACTTATGAGTCAAATGCAGTCAGCTGTGGCAGTGTAGGAGGGGTGTTGACGCAAGAATAGACAGTCTTAAAGATTTACACTTGCAGTGGAAAATTGAGTATAAAAGCGGTTTTAATGGAAATAACTACAAATAAGTGTGATATTGAGGTAAGGAAGTATATGATACACCGGCTTGCAGCTTAGTATAGGAGTTTAAGCGTGCTCTTGAGGGTGAAAGTTGTAACTAGTGACTTTAAAAAGTTCTATGTGGCCATTTCCTGTCATGCATGAGTCAAAATGGTGGTGAGCTTGAGTTGATCCCCCTCCAAGAGTGCAGCTCTACAGTATGATAGTCCCTATGATTGCAATACCTTTTTGTTTGTTTTAGATTGTTCATTTTATAATATGGTTCAATAAATGATTCCACTCTCACTAAGTCACAGTGTTTAAGATTTTCAAAGCAAATTTGGACCACCATTATTCCATTGTGTGGGTATTTATTTAATGACCATCATCATGCACTACTATTGATTCATTGGAGAATGTGGGTAGGGTTATCATTTTATTCTAACTTTATATTGTTCATTATGTGACACATTATATCAATGGCTAGGGGTAATGGATACATGTTAGTGCTTTTCCAATTAGTTCATATTCTACTTTCAACATGGCGGCCCTCTCAATTGCATCTTGTTTTCTTTCTTTTAACTCTTCCAATGCTGAGGCTACTTTTGTTCAAAGCACAAGGATGCAATCATATTTGAAAACCGTCTAAATCCTGTCATTTTGGTATTCATTGGAAAGTTCTCACTGACTACTCTTAGATGAGTACCCATGTGCCAGGGTTTCAGTCATTTTAGATACATGTCAGTGCTTTTCCAAGTAGTTCATATTTTACTTCCAATATGGTGGCCCTCACAATTGCATCTTGTTTTCTTTCTTTCAAACTGTTTGTTTCATGATCTGCACATGAGCGATTCCATAACCTCACACCGTCCGCTTAGGGCCTCCGTGATTTGAATGTGTTAATGTTTTCAGAGAAAAAGGCCACTCTTAATACACCAAAATCATAATTATCAAAAAATAACAGAAATTTGCAGAATTAATGGTTTATCCTTAATATGGCAGAAAATAGTGATTGTAAAAGATTTTCTACATGAAAGACTAAACGAATGCTCCTAGCTTTCTAGCCTTTCAGGCAAGGCCTACGTCTCTTTTTCAAATAAACATGGCTGCCCAAGGATGCTTTGGCTCAGTGCCAATATTCAAGTGAAAAATGTATTCCTCAGTTTCTTTTGTTCTTTAGATATATCTTCACTTATGTACTCATTAGAAATGGCAAAAGTTGAAACACTGTTGAAATTCTGCACGTTAGGTAATCTTTTATTTTGTAATCACTGTTTTCTTTCTTTTCAGGTCATGTACTAATGGAATTGGTTTTGGGGGATCTGAAGTTGAGGTGAACTTTTTGCAATTTCTGCCCGGATTGCAGCTGTCCTTATATATAACATTCTGCTTTCCTAGAGCATAGAGATTTACTGAAAACACCAACTCCCAATTTTAAAAACCAAATAGCTCCCAGGTATCAATTGAAATAGTACCGTTAAGGAACAGATACCATTGGAAATTCATAACAGTGTGAGCTCTGTGATAAAACATATTTTCTGTCTTCACATTTGATATGTACGGCAAAGGGAACTCACACAGGAGAGAGACCATTCCAGTGTGAGTCACGTGATGAAGCGAATACCCAGCCTCATATCTTATAGAACATAAAAGAACTCACACAGGAGAAAGACCATTCCAGTGCGAAGTGTGTGATAATAAATTATCTTAGTTTAAATCTGATAAGATATGAAAGAATTCACACAGGAGAATGTTCATTCCTATGTGAGCTCTGTGATAGAACAATCCTCACATTTGGTACAACATATGTTGTGGTATTAAGTATATTCTTTCTCTTCACATCCGATACAACGTAGGAGAACTCGCAGAGGAGAAAGACCATTTCATTGTGAGATATGTGATAAAACATTCTCTTTGTCTTTAAATCTGATACAACATAAGAGAACTCACACAGGAGAAAGACCATTCCAGTGCAAGATGTGATAAAAAATTCCCCCAGTCTTCACAACTGATACAACATAAGAATACTCACACAGGAGAAAGACCATTCCATTGTGCGATATGTGATAAAGAGAACATGGAAAGTCCATTTCAGTCTGAGTTATGCAATAAAGCATTCTCAAAATCTTCAATTCTAATGCGGCATAAAAGATCTCACAAAGGGGAAGGACCCTTCCGGTGTGAGGTATGTAATAAAGAATTCTCCCAGTCATCACTACTGATACAGCATAAACAAATTCACACAAAAGAAAGGCCATTCCAGTGCGAGGTTTGTGGTAAAGCATTCCTCAAGTCTTCATATCTGATGCTACATAAGAGAACTCACACTGGAGAAAAACCATACCAGTGTGAGGTATGTGATAAAACATTCTCTAAGTCTTCGAATATGATACAACATAAAAGAATTCACACAGATGAAAGACCATACCAGTGTGAGCTATGTGATAAAGCATTCTCCTGCTCTTCGAATCTACTACAACATAAAAGAATCCACACAGGAGAAAAGCCATACCAGTGTGCGCATTGTGATAAAACATTTTCTACATCTTCAAATCTGATAAAGCATAAGAGAATTCACACAGGAGAAACACCATTTAAGTGTGAGATATGTGATAAATCATTTTCGCAGTTGGGAAATCTGACACGGCATAAAACAATTCACACAGCTAAAAAACCATTTCGGTGTGAGGTATGTAATAAATCATTCTCTAAGACTTCAAAACTGATGCAACATAAAATACTTCACACAGAAAAAGGGCCATTCCAATGTGATCTATGTGATAAAACATTCTCCTGGGCGTCCAATCTGACAGAACATAAGAGAACTCACACAGGGGAAAAACCATTCCAGTGTGAGCTATGTGATGAAGCATTCTCCTGGTCCTCAAATCTGCTACTACATAAAAGAATCCACACAGGAGAAAAGCCATACCAGTGTGAGCATTGTGATAGAACATTTTCTACATCTTCAATTCTGATAGGGCATAAATCTGATACAACATCAACAAATTCACAAAGAAGAAAGACCATTCCAGTGTGAGCTATGTGATAAAGCATTCTCCTGGTCCTCAAATCTGCTACTACATAAAAGAATCCACACAGGAGAAAAGCCATACCAGTGTGAGCATTGTGATAGAACATTTTCTACATCTTCAATTCTGATAGGGCATAAGAGAATTCACACAGGAGATAAACCATTCAAGTGTGAGATATGTGATAAATCATTTTCGCTGTCAGGAAATCTGAGAAGACATAAAAAAATTCACACAGGAGAAAGGAAATTCAAATGCGTGGTATGTGATGAGACCTTTACCTCAGCCTCATATCTGCAACGGCATAAGAAGTCACACTCAGAGCAGACCCCTCACACTAAAGGTCCAGAGTCAATAGAACCACAGCAGCGGGTTGTTGTAAAATAACAGTGTTTTCCTATAAAACAAGAGGTGGATATTGATACTGAACGTCAGACCATTAAACAGGAAAATCATGAAACTAAAGTTGAAACCAGTGACAGCTTTGATGACTGTGTTTGATATATCTAGGCCTAAAATAGTTATGAATCTGGTGCCTTCCTTGGCAGCGACTTAGTCCGGACCCATCCTGTGTGTCTCTTGGACAGGCAGTTACCTGAAAACCTTATTTTTGGAAGGCAAAAATTTCATCAAAGAATTAAAAAAAAAAGAATTAATTTTGACTTTTTGCGGGTAATAACAAAATATAATTGTTTGATATACATTTGGCTTATGTGCTGTCCTACATCATTATCAAATGGCACAAAATCTCTCAACAAGTGCATTCCAAACAAACTCAGTCATAATGTGTACATACAAAAAGGCTAACTAATACAGGACTAACATGAAAAATAGAGTCAGTAGCTCTGACACTTTGGTCTTCTATATTATGACCTATGCTTTACTGTTACCCAAAACTAGGATTCATTATATCATAAGATGTTCCTTGATATTTTGGGTTAACAGTTTTTTTAATTCTGTAAATTTGACAATATATCTCTGTTAGTGTATACAATCAAATAAACATGCTGCTTTCATGATCATTAAACATTTTTTTTCGAATTCTATAAATATGACAATATATCTTTGTTAGTGTATACAATCAAATAAACATTAATGAAATGTGATTGTGGCTAATTTGTGACTAGCCAGATGTAAGTAGTGGAGGAAACCGGAGTACCCGGCGAAAACCACCGCCTAACCCCAAGTCACTGGCAACTTTCTCTCATACCCCTTGTCAGACTGTTTTAGACTGGGAAAACTCTTGGATATCAAAGTTTTTCATTGATTTTTCAGATAGCTTCAAGTATGTCCTCTGGTCAGATAAACATGAATGGGATAGATATTTAGAATTATAAAACTTCTGTGACTGACTGACACTGAGACAGCATTCCTCCTATTAGAAAATAAAGTTTAACTTATTTCTGCCAGGTGTGTCTTTCGCTTAGGATTTGAATGTAATACAAACCTATATAGTGTTTTTGGGCAGAGGATAAATTGTACACATGATAAAGACCCACAGTGTTTGTTTGTTTACAAATTGCTCATTTAACATGTTCATTTTCTCTTATTATCAGTGGCTATGAAAATGCGTTGATGAATAAGTTGGGTTTGTCAACACAAATTTAAATGTATTCCATCTTTCGACATGAAAAAGAAGTTGAGTGATGATTACTTTTGATTTTAATTATGTTACTACTTCATAGCAAGTTTCTAAATGAACGCATGCTGAACAATTTTTCTGTGAGTTTAATTTTCCTGTTTTTTCCTGAATGTTTTCAAATGAGAATAAACAACACAGGAAAAAAACAATAGAGTACTTGTCTGGAGAAATCTATGTCCTTACCCATTAATATTTCCTCTTTAGTATACTGAAAGTAGAAACCTACACAAAACGGGAAAATTAGAAACGAAAAAGAAAACACATGTCCTCTCTTCGGAAATATTAGAAACAGAAACACCCAAAAAAGGAAAATTAGGGGAAATTGTATAGAAAAGTTACCCATTCTACATTACTTGCCTTTAAAATGAGGAAATGTCTGTTTTAAGTGGAGGGGGAGTATTTAACAGTTAGCCTGTGTAGACCATTACCAGTACGCTATGGTGCAAGGCTATTCCTTGATTGTATTGTCACGCTGCATTTTCCATTTCCAGTGCTTTAAGACTGAAATTTCATTTTTATTGCTGACAGACAGGAGTAAGTCATTGGGTGTGTGTGTGGTTTTAGAGGTTAGCAAATTTCCTAACTTGTCTAACTAAAGAGGGAATGGGTTTTTTCTTCAATAGGTATTTCTGCCTGACATTTGTGAAAAAGCATATATTTTTATTAACAGGTAGCCTGCATGCACCTACTGAATAAATTCGGATTTGGAATTTGGTTTGTCTTCACTTTCAGCCATAGGCATAACCTCAACCAGTCAGTTGTTGACACAGGATGAAACTAAAATACCAGTGCCCACGAGATCCACCGCCTTACCACAAGTCATTGGTAAAACCACATCCTCGATGAATTGCCAGTGTTAATGCTTTTGCTTCAATGGGTGTTTTTGTCAGATAGTCGTTTAAAAGCAATTCTTTATAACTACTATCACCAAACTATGGCCATTTTAAACATGCGTCTTGTATATCACATGTTAATGGTTATGCTCGTAATTTGGCATAGTATCTTTAAAGGGCAAATGCACATTTTATAGGTTGAAAATGACCTTTCAAATAAAACTTACAAACATGTCCTCTTCAGGAATCCTCAATTATGGCTTATGAAGGGGAGTAAAAACCTGTCTGAAGTTGCCCATGGGTCATCTATCTTGAGCAGGCTTGACACGTTGCCTGAGCACCGCCTTCCATTGGTCAACAGAGAGCAGTATCAGGAAGTGTGTGTATATGTATATTAATTGACAACGGCTTTCGTGACTCTATGTGGCTGGGCTGTGCTGTGCTTCCTGCTTAGTTGCTCCCCTGAGAATGCAATGCATCCGCTGGCGGTGGTTTAGCTAGATATAGGTCAAATCAAGTAAGCTATCCGAGGGGGTGTTACACAAAAAGAGACAGTCTCACAGATTTCCTCTCGTAGAAAAAAACAGTATAAAAGCAATTTTTATGGAAGTGACTACATAAAAGTGGGATATTTAGGTACGGAAGA
This sequence comes from Maea johnstoni, assembly GCA_963942565.1. Taxonomy (NCBI): domain Eukaryota; kingdom Metazoa; phylum Annelida; class Polychaeta; order Spionida; family Magelonidae; genus Maea; species Maea johnstoni. The sequence goes on along the minus strand of OZ012700.1, from coordinate 4,971,874 downwards.
ATATAATGCACCAGCTTGCAGCTTAATATAGGAGTTTTAGCGTGATCTCATGAGGGTTAAAAGTTGTATTTAGTGGCTTTCAAAAGTTCTATGTGACCATTTCCTGTCATGGAAGCAATAATACGTACATTTGTATAAATAGTCTTGGCTTTGATCAGAGGAGTCGAGACTGCTGGATCCCCAAATTTGGAGGTTGGCCTGGTGGCTATATAAATATGTGGCGTTGTGGAATACTGTCTGTAGTCCTCCTGCGACTGAAAGACCCCTTGGAATTATTTGTAAAGAGAAGGGAATTTCTTCCCAGTTCCAGATTTCGATCTCGTCGCGATATGTCCTCAGCTGTTGAAAGCGACGTAAAACCGGTGTGAGGTATGTAATAAAGAATTCTCCCAGTCATCACTACTGATACAGCATAAACAAATTCACACAAAAGAAAGGCCATTCCAGTGCGAGGTTTGTGGTAAAGCATTCCTCAAGTCTTCATATCTGATGCTACATAAGAGAACTCACACTGGAGAAAAACCATACCAGTGTGAGGTATGTGATAAAACATTCTCTAAGTCTTCGAATATGATACAACATAAAAGAATTCACACAGATGAAAGACCATACCAGTGTGAGCTATGTGATAAAGCATTCTCCTGCTCCTCGAATCTACTACAACATAAAAGAATCCACACAGGAGAAAAGCCATACCAGTGTGCGCATTGCGATAAAACATTTTCTACATCTTCAAATCTGATAAAACATAAGAGAATTCACACAGGAGAAACACCATTTAAGTGTGAGATATGTGATAAATCATTTTCGCAGTTGGGAAATCTGACACGGCATAAAACAATTCACTCAGCTAAAAAAACATTTCGGTGTGAGGTATGTTATAAATCATTCTCTAAGACTTCAAAACTGATGCAACATAAAATACTTCACACAGAAAAAGGGCCATTCCAATGTGATCTATGTGATAAAACATTCTCCTGGGCGTCCAATCTGACAGAACATAAGAGAACTCACACAGGGGAAAAACCATTCCAGTGTGAGCTATGTGATGAAGCATTCTCCCATTCTTCAAATCTGATACAACATCAACGAATTCACAAAGAGGAAAGACCATTCCAGTGTGACCTATGTGATAAAGCATTCTCCTGGTCCTCAAATCTGCTACAACATAAAAGAATCCACACAGGAGAAAAGCCATACCAGTGTGTGCATTGTGATAAAACATTTTCTACATCTTCAATTCTGACAATGCATAAGAGAATTCACACAGGAGATAAACCATTCAAGTTTGAGATATGTGATAAATCATTTTCGCTGGCAGGAAATCTGAGAAGACAAAAAAATTCACACAGGAGAAAGGAAATTCAAATGCGTGGTATGTGATGAGACATTTACCTCAGCCTCATATCTGCAACGGCATAAGAAGTCACACTCAGAGCAAAGCCCACACACTAAAGGTCCAGAGTCAGTAGAACCACAGCAGCGGGTTGTTGTAAAATAACAGTGTTTTCCTATAAAACAAGAGGTGGATATTGATACTGAACGTCAGACCATTAAACAGGAAAATCATGAAATTAAAGATGAAACCAGTGACAGCTTTGATGACTGTGTTTGATATATCTAGGCCTAAAATAGTTATGAATCTGGTCCCTTCCTCGGCAGGGACTTTGTCCGGACCCATCCTGTCTGTCCTTTGGACAGGCAGTTACCTGAAAAGCTTATTTTTGGAAGGCAAAACTTTCTTCGAAGAATTTTCAATTTTGACTTTTTGCGGGTAATAACCAAATATGATTGTTTGATATACGTTTGGCCTAAGATAGTTTCTGGTCACCCGTCACCAGCGAAGTTTATGTTATCTACCACATAATTATATGTCTTACATCATTATCAAATGGCACAAAATATTTAACAAGTGCATTCCAAACAAACTCAGTCATAATGTGTACATACAAAAAGGTTAACTACTACAGGACTAACATGAAAATAGAGTCAGTAGCTATGACACTTTGGTCTTCTATATTATGACCTATTCTTTACTGTTACCCAAAACTAGGATTCATTATATGATAAGATGTTCCTTGATATTTTGGGTTAACAGTTTTTTTAGTTCTGTGAATTTGACAATATATCTCTGTTAGTGTATACAATCAAATAAACATACTGCTTTCATGATCATTAAACAACTTTTTTTCGAATTCTGTAAATATGACAATATATCTTTGTGTGTACAATCAAATAAACATTAAACAAATGTGATTGAACTGTTTTGAGGGGAGCAACTTAGCAGGAAGCACAGCCCAGCCCAGCCCAGCCACTTACAGTAGGGAGGACTCCACTTTTGGGGGCCTCCCTGCTGTAGGCTCTGTGCGCATGGTTTGAATTTTAAAATATGTGAAATTTTGTATAACAAAATCAACCTGACAATAGTTCTCGGTATACCCAATAGTTGGCCCTTTCATTCACTTAGCTCCCTTTTACTGTTTACTCACTCCACATCTATTCAGCAGTGTGCTAAGTGTGAGACAGAGTACCGTTATTATTCAAGGGACCCTGCTAGAATAGGAAGATATTTCAGATCATAAAATGCTTTTCTAAATTTATATATTTTTATTGTCAAGCAAGTCCAATATGGACACAGAAACAAATTACAGCATGTTGGCATATATCAATAATACATTCAAAGCAGACAGTATTGGTAAACGTATATCTATTAAATTATTGATTTGCAATAATAAGCACTGTATATTTAATAGAAAACTATTCATAAGCTGGAGCAATCTGCAAGGTCTGTCAGTTCTGCATGGACTGGGTGCCATGTTTCAAGGAAAACTGGAATTTTGTCATTGGTTTCTGCCCAATATTTTTCGATTAGGAAGAGATCTTTTAATGATCATTTAATTTGCCTAATATTAAAATTTGCCATATTATTTCTATTTTTATATATTATCAACTTAGCGGTTGATAAAAATTGTGTCTACCAATTTCAGTTTCTTTTTGTTCACCCAGCATCATCGTTTTATTACAAACATTGTAGTTAGTGAAGCCTATGGATCTGATCCAGTTTTCAACTTCATGCCATATGGACTTTTGATTTTTCACAATTATACAGCAGATCTTCTATTGTCTCTGTGTTATTACAAAATGCACATTTATCAGATGCAACAAGGTTCACTGAGAGTAGTTCATATCTTGTATTCTTTAATGTAAAACCTGTATTGTATATATTTCATATGATATGTGACTTAAGATTTATAATAAACACTTGTTCTATCTCATCATTTGTGAATTCTTCTCCTGTCTTATTTTTCCATTTTGTAGTAAAATCTATTATATTATTTGTCTTGCCGCTGTTCTTTCTTTTGTACAGTTTACTCACTCCCGTTACATCTAACTTAATGATTGTATTCAGAAAAGTGTTGACAGGTCCAACCTCTTATGTGTCTGTACTTCCAATAGACTTGGTATATCTGGTTATGGAAGTTTTGATTAACCTGTATTCCAGAGAATTTGTTTGTATACCATATATTTCACTCAATTCATTCAACCTTAGAACCTCTGTATTTTCTGATACTACATCACCAATTTAAGTTGTTGAATGAACTATTGTTCCAAATAGCCAAGCCTATTAGATCTGCCATTGTCTTTGGCTTAAATTCATTTCCAATGTCAAGTACGGAATTTGCAATACAGTTCCAGAAAGGGTTGTCTATCTTATTTACAAGAGCTTTAACATAAAGATTACTCAGTGTTTTCTATTGATTTAAGCAGCTGTTTGTTGGGAAATGAGACCAAGAGAGTGTGGGTAACTTTAGACATAACACAACTTTTTAAAACAGCCACCTTACTATAAAGTGTCAAAGATCTTGCTTTCCAAGTTTGGATAATATTCCTCATTAAAGTATTCTTTTCTGAAAATCATATTCTGTGATGTTGTATAAGTCTGTCACTTTTTAGGTTATGCCCAATGCTTCAAAAGTGTCAGTCTATTCCAGGCCAAATTACCCATCTCAGTTCAATCTCTTGGCTCCCCATGCTCCAATCTTGACCAGTTTAGTTTTGTCAATATTGATTGAAAGACCAGACACCACTCTGTACCATTAAAAAATATCTAGAGTTTATTTACAGTATGTTTATCCTTTTGTAAAAACAGGGTGTTCTGGTCTGGATGTATCAAAATAATTAAAGTACTTCTAGTCCTCTCTAAAATTATCTGAGAAAAGGATTTATTTATGCTGCTTAAAAGAGTCAGGGTTCTCGAATTCTTTAAATCAGTTAGGGCATGCCTGCTTTTGGAATACAGGCCATGGTTCCACATATAATTGACTCTGGTATTCTCCCCTTTTTAATAACATCTTGGATGGCTTTACGTATCCAGTGCCCTAATTCATTGGTGAACCCATCTGGGCCAGGTGCTTTGTTATTTTTGCATTTATCTTTAGCTCTGTCAACCTCTTCATAATCTATATCTTAATCTGAATCTTTCTTCTGATCTTCTGGTAATTTCGGAATATCTTGTAAATAGTGATAATATCTGCTGTTTTCTAAGGCGTAGCAGCCCTCTGAAGTAAATAACCCTTGGTAAAATGATTTCTGTGCATTCAAGATTTCTTTTGGATCAGTAATAGAAGAATTGTCATCTAGTTTTAGTTCTGGAATGTTTTCGGATATTTTCTGATAAGAGAATATATTTAGAGGGCTTTCCTCATTCCCTTGCCATAATTGCTCTTGATCTAATTTGAATACCCTTAAGTCTGTATTCCTTAATTCTATCCAGTCTTAATTTCAAGGCATCTAATATATTCAAAATATATATTCAAAATTGCTGTAGATTATGGTGACATCAATGTTTCTACTTGCAATGAAAATATTTATCAAGTACACAAGTTTGCTCAGAGCAGTTTGCTCATGGTTTAGTGGTCACCATTTAATATTAGAGTCAGTGTTTTCATAATAGGGGCTTGGCATGGAATAATACAATGTTTACAATAATATCATTTCATATACATTAAACACGATAGTATCCTTAAAATACCAAAGTAAATTAGTATATATATGAAGAACCAAAAGTATGATATAGTCACCTATTCTTAATAAGGTTTATAGCTGATCTGTCCAATGCCCATCCAAAAAGCTAAAGGTCTTTGAAAATGCTGAATGAGTAAATTTGATTCAATATTATGAATTACACAAGTTCTCATAAAAAAATATAGCAGAAACGAAAAATTGCAAAAAAAATATATTTAGTTCTTATAGTGTAACAGCACACTATGTCACAAGATACTTGATATTAATCACATGCAGTGATTTTACTTATTCAGGGGAGCAATAATAAAATAATAATAATAATTGTTTACAGGATAGTATATGCCAGTAATACTTTGATATGTATACTTTACAGTCCCTATTCGCCTGAATACTGGCTTCCCTACCTGTGAAATTGCAATTAACTGCCACCTCCAACCAGCCATTCCTGCTGAAGACCTTAAGGAGCCATTGTATCCCACAATTCCCTCCAACTCTACATCTGACAGGCAGTTCATGGTGTCATAGTTGCACTTACAGCACCCCACATCCTGTGTATAGTGTACAGATGAGAACATGAAAACAATTTGAAAATGGTGCTTTATGCTGTTTATGGATGCTACAACAGATCTGACAGGGGAAAAGGAAAGGGAATTTCCCTTTTCTCTATTCCTTACCCAAGGATTAAACCAGAAAAGAAGGATTTAGCAGCAAGATGGCTTTTCAACATTGGGACAGGATAGACAGTGAAGAACTACTCTTTTAGTGGAGCCCATAGAGTTTGTCATGAACATTTTGCGGACTCTTGTTTTGAGGCTTACTAGTAACTACAAACTAGATTTGGATCTAGGAGGTTTAAACACCTGAAAACTGGTGCAGTGCCTGCAGTATTTCATTTTAATCCCACACAGAGCCATGTTCAACAAGAGAGAAATAATAGGGCCCGGAAGCGCACAAAAAAGAAAGCAAGATCTGTTACATCAAGTTGTTGGAAGACAATTTCTCATTAGAGGGTATATTAAAATGGCTTAGAATGGGAGAGAGATAAAAGTGCACTTTACATTTGTTATAGATAAGTTTGCTTCTGCCATACCCCTAAATTTGTTATATATTCCATACCCTCAACATCGGGGTCATATAACTCTTCATTTTGGTTGTTTGTATGACTGCTGGAAAAGTTTTTTTTAAATTTCAAATTGCACACATGTGCAACAGGGTTTTTATTCTCCATACACAAATGCAGAAAAAGCAATAAATATTCAATAAGCAAGTGTTCACAAATATGTATAACCAACAAAAAGAATCTCCTTCAATTTCTCTGTTAAGAGAAAGAAAAAAGTGATTTTCTTTTTATTAGTACAAAAGGAAAAAGAAACAATATGTCATGTATTTATACAATAACATTCAATAGTCAAGAGGAGAACATATTGGTCAATGACCAGTGTTATAATAGGTACCAACTCTTTTTTGTAACTGGATCAGTTCTCAGTTCTCTTAACATCTGACAAGTATAGAGTACCGCCTGTTTTACGTTTTTTGATATATTACATCCTTAATACTTATGACAATCGTTGTGTTTTTCACCAAAAAATTTCTCTATATCTGAGATTTTAAATAGATGGTAACCTAAAGACTTAATCCAGTTTTCTGTTTCTTTCCATAAATGTATGGCATTTGAGCATTCCAGGTATACATGTTCAATAGTTTCCAAGGTATTGCAGAATAAACAGTTTGGAATTTGAGAAATACCCATTGTGTGCAATAATTTATTATGTACTATTCTCCTATAAAGTAGCTTATATTGGATAAAATGTTGATACGCTGCTGGAAAAGGTTGGAATCAAATGACTTCCCTTAAGAATTCCAAAACCCCAAAACTAGACTTTCAAACCCATCAGGGAAAGTGTTCCTTAGATTTACAGTACTAACCAGGTCAATTGCATTACCTGACTGATTGAGTATTAGCTCCTCAGATTCACCTGTTTAAGAGGGTCCAGCAGCTTACAGCTGAAAGTGATACAAGCAGCCGGCTGGCTCCCACTAGACACCATACAGATAGGGGGCTCCCAATTGAATAAAACTTGCTGCGTATATTGCTTAGATTATGCTGATACTATATATGAAAATTTTATAGTCTCAGTATTACATGTTTTAAGTAATATTACCTCAAAACAGCGGTAGCCATATAGGATATATAGAAAACAACCAGGTGAATATTGTGAACTGCTACCCTACTACTAATTGTTCATTTGGTTGCTTTTAAAAGGAGTAGGCCTGTATTTGTATGATGGGCTTCTGAACTACTAGACAGCATTCTGTATCCCTGGACTTGTATCAAGCCTTATTTCCCCAGAGGTCCGAACTGTTTAGGGTAATCCCTTGAGTGGTATGCCTAGCTGGATTTCCCATTTACACTGCTATATAACTGTTTCATTGTTTGATGACAGATTTATAATCAAGTAATACAGTATGTGTATGGTAAGAGGGGTCAGTACATGTCCAAACAGGTCAAGAATGGATGTTACTTTTTCTTCTCATTCAGTTCAAGAGCTACATAACGTCTTAAAACTTAGAGGGCTTTTAATAACTGAGTAGAGAAAACTTGATTTGGTGCACATTTATCAGGCTGCTCATGAAATCAGTATCGAAATATACGCAGATGGCTTTCTGGAGGATAGAGAAGAGGTTATTGGAGAGAAACTTCATATATTTAAAACAATATAAGATACAAAAGATCATGCAACAGCAGAGTCATATATATCTTTTTACATTCATATTTTAAAAAAATCAACAGCCTATATGGTCTCTATCATGATCTTAAGTATTGGAGAACCATGGAAATAATAATTTTCATCGTTCTGTATCATTTAAAGTAATTTTTGCGGTAGAGAAGCACTAATGTTTAGAGATGAGTAGAATCCTCTGGCACTCTCCATGGTGAGTGGTAGTGGTCACTGCAACTGGGACCCGGAACCTGAATATGTACCCTCCTTTCTTGGCGGACAGAATGTTCGCAGGTCTGCATGTATCACCAAGCACTATTTAGGACACTGCACGTGCCTTAACGGGATTACTCCTATTGTAATAGCAATCTACAAAATTGTGTTGAGATGGCTGTTTCCTGAGCACCTGAAGTCCCAAGGGTGGTTTCAACTCTGGGAAGTGCTTGCAATTGTTGGTATCTACCCGAATTATCAATTCCTGCCTTTTAACAACTACAATGTAAATCAGTACAAACAAACTATAATTTACAATCAGACTAGTGCACTATCTGAATGTGGTCTAGAGTGATGGAAAAGGGAAAGTATTTTACTCTTACATCCCCGGCGGGGGCACTCAGGTACAGAGGGGGGCCGCACCCGCGTTACGTATTTCGCGGAAGAAGGGGTCTTTTTTTAAGACCTCCGTATGTCCGCGATTTTGTAAAAGAAGGGTACTTTTTTGTACCCAGGTACGAAGTATGGGGGTCAAAATCCCCTTACAATCCACGAAATATATGCGGCTCTGACGCCGAGTGACTCCCAAAGTGACTGGGCTTCCGAGTTTGCTGCCGCCACTTGCTGCCGCTTAACATGCAGAGGATTATAAAATCTTAAATTAAAATATGTGTTCCCGTTCTTCCAATGTCAGTGTTTTGATAAAAGAAGGGGTGTTTATTTAGTGGATAAAATCAGCGCTTTATTAAAATAAGGGTGCTTTTTTGGCCAGAAATCAGTGCTTTAGGGTTATTTTTCAATTTTGATAAAGAGCGTATGCGCCCCCCTCAATACCCAAGTACCCAATACTATTATTATTATCATTATTATTATTATCACTATTGTTATTTATTGATTGATTGATTTATTATTGATTTATTTATTGATTTATTTAATGATTTATTTATTGATCTATTTATTTATTTTTTGATTTATATATTGATTTATTTATTGATTTATTGATTTATGTATTGATTTATTCATTTATTTATTCGTTTTTATTTATTGATTTATTCATTTTTTTTTTTTTTCCTGGCAAATTGTTTCATTTATTCTCTTCAATATACTTTAACACCAGTTCTGGTAGAATCAAATGTGAGGGTAAGCGCTTACATCAATTTAGACCAGTGCCAGTCCTCTGAGCTACTGCGTCCGTGACGTGATTATAGACTGGCGCTAGTCTAGTCATCCACACGACAAATATAACCACACGCCGATTTTGTTTTTAGGCCAATTTTGGCCGGCGTGAATCGAGTCCTCAACTATGGCCGCCAAATACAACTTCAGGCCCGCTGGACTGTCCGACGACGAGTCAAGTGACGACGACTTCTCGTTCAACGCTCCTCCTGTATCACGCCAATATAACCCACCTACAAATACAAATGGCAAGGACCATTTTGTGGAGCGGCAAGCACCGCCCGAGGCCGAGACAGGACAGGTAAGTAGACTGCACTACTGGCGCAAAACGTCGTGAAAAAGTCGTGAAAATCTCGTGAAAATATACCTTTGTACAATATCATTTTCACGACTTTTTCATCAGACATCACGAAAATGGGTCGTGAAAATATGTCGTGAAAAGCCCGTGAAAAGTCCGTGAAAATGTCGTGAAACTTTCCGATTACTGAATTTGTCGTGAAAATATGTTGGTCGTGAAATATGTCGTGAAACTCTCGTGAAAATACATTTATCTCCTTGATGAAAATGTCGTGAAAAAAGATTCATTTTTCACGACGTCGTGAAAATAGCATGATGAAAATGGCGTGAAAATGTTGTGAAACTGTTGTGAATTTGTCATGAAAAACTACTGGCACTAAACGTGAAAAAGTCGTGAAAATGTCGTGAAAAAGTATATAAGTACCATCATTTTCACGACTTTTTTCCTCGGACGTCGTGAAAATGTCTTGAAAAAGTCGTGAAAATGTCATGAAAATGTCGTGAAAATGTCGTGAATTTCCATTGCTTTGAAATAGTTGTCACAATTGTATATAAAAATAGGTAAACATCTTTAATTAACACCTGTAATCAACCTCAAGATGTACTATTTTGTTGCACGTCACTGTCTAGAATTCATTCTATATTCCCTAAGGTTTCTGTTGATATGTCACTTGCCTCAATTGATGGCCTATGTCCTCATAAAACACCTTCAAAACATTTTAAACCTTAAAACATAAGGACATTTTGATGCCATCTATATGTGGTTTCATGAATAATTGACATTCATGAGCTCAAAAAAACATTTTAGTTATTAATTCTTCATTAAATGCTTTCCTGTCTATTCTATATATGTTCATCTAACTTTCCTATACATATTTGGAACTAAGCTCAGCAGGGAAAATGAAAAATCTTACATTTTTGATGAGCAGATGTCAAAATGCCGTCTTTCACGTTTGGAGAATATGTGGGGTCTACACTTAGTATTAGAGGGAGGCCCTTATTTGCATATCCTATTTCATGAAATTTTCACGACATCAAATTTTTCACGACCTTGATTTTCACGACGCTCACCTTTTTTTACGACATACGCCTTTTTTCAGGAGATTTTCACGACGCTCACCTTTTTTCACGACACTGGAAATTTTATGCCGTTTTAATCTGAAAATTGTGATTTTTTTCACGATGCTGTTTCACGACATTTTCACAGATCTATGAAATTTCACGACGTTTTCACGACTTTTTCACGACGTTTGCCGCCAGTAGTGCTGGTGGATGCCATTTCTAAATTTGTATAATTGAAATAGGAGTCTAACCTTTAACCCTTTCCATGCTGTCTGTCTATTGCTGAGGCTACTTCCATCCATGGCAGAAAAAAAATGCAAAAAGTTGTCAAAACCAACTAAACCCCTGTCATGTTGGTATTCATTGGAAAGCTGAGGCTCACCGCAGGCAATAGCCTAGCTACAAGGCTCTATTTTACTAAATATCATATATAAAAGCCTGCACCTATACTAGATCTATAGGGACTTGTGTCCTACTTTTAAAAGTACTGTTGGCCATTCAGTTCACACAATTGCCACACGAGGGAGTTTCTTCTTTGATGATAAGATCCTCCTTTATAGGAGCTGTAGTGTTACATATAATACATTATTCAAATACATTTCAATATCAACTATTAATTCTCGATCGTGAGATACTAATGACGTCAACACTCTTACCCGAGACTTCCTGCCGCGACTATTCGCAAGCAGGCGCCATCTAGTGGTGGACTACTACACATATATCTATCAATTACAATTACATAGCAAGTACAATAATCCTTCGTCTTCACACTTGCCCAGGACGTCTTGCTGCGACTGCACGCAACCAGGCGACATCTGGTGGTGGACTAGGTGGGTCAGGCTATTTATACCCTCCCGCCTCCGAGGAAGTTGGGCTGAAGGAGAGAGGATCCTATGTCAGTCAACTTTCCGAGCATAGTTCGTTCTTTTTCGTCCCTCAAGACATAGACATCAAGAGAGACGGGACCTCCGGCTTAAAGTGCCATCCGAAGCACTGGGCAACGAGAAGTAAACTGCCTTGCCTAAGGACAGAAAGTAGTGACGGCGGCAATGGGGATCGAACCTGTAACCTTATGATCGCAAGCCAAACTTGCTAACCATTACGCCAACCACTCCTATCAAGCTGAGCATATTTCCAACTGACCTACTAGTATACCGCAGTGCCATCTATCCACAATAAAAGACATTTAAATATGGCCTGGGAGGCAGGCTACGGAGGCAAGTGTACTAGCCACTTGACCAACCTGCTGCGGCGTCACATTTAGGCCAGATTCAAGACCCCTGGCCAATAGCCGGGCCTTCAATATATCACATATAGTAATTGGACTCAGATCCATCTGTTGCAAGATTAATACCATATAAATCGGGTCCGACCTGCTGATTTGGAATTGTATGACAGTAGGACTACGTTAAGCAGGGACTGTGGCATGAGGAAATTCAAAAAATTTTACACCTCTGGAGAAAATTTCCAAGATAACATTACCCCACCAATTTTAAGCATTCCTCACTCAATTTGGGTTTATCTAGCCAAATTTTATGAGAGAGAAGCATAGGGCTGGAATATTGAAACAGTGTTTCTCCCCATTTTGAAGATGCCAAAGGTGGCAAACACCAGAATTTGTTTTACCTATGTGGATATGTCCCCCAGGGAGGGGGGGGGGGATTAAATTTTCCTTGAATATTTTTCCCCCTGGGTGGAAATTTTCTGGGGGGGGGGGGGGGGAGTGATGAAAGATTTACTGTCACAAGCAGATTGTAAATAGATTAGGATTACCCCCTACAAAACTTAAAACCTGCAGTAAAAACTTATCTTTTTACTGCTTTAGCCTGGTTCTCAGGCTGTGTTAGGTATAATGTTAGGTTAGGATAGGTGTTAGGTATAATACCACTATACATACTAGGTAGGTGTGATGTCTCTCTCAAACTATAGATGGAAGCACTGTTTTCATGAGTTGCGGTTGAGATACAGACTAGAGCTCAACTACAAGTGTGTCCCCCTTGAGGATTTATTCAGAACTAATCATGGAGTGAAATCAACTCAGGTTAGATCAGTGAAAGAGCCAAATATCACAGACTTGTAGCAAGTCTACTTGTCCTTGGCCTTGCTCTGAAAGCTATTACAGTCAAACATATCACCTGTTTAAGGTGATGGGTACCATTGCAAGCCAGTTAAAAGCCCTGTCCCAAAACACACCTCAAAGCAGCATAATCCTATAACTAGGTGTATCTCCAGGTTCCTGAGTGTTATCAGGTAGAGAATATCATCGCCACCTGTCATTATTCAATCCATATTCTGTTTTATTCCAAAATTTACAACTTTTCTTTCAAATGACATATTCTCATCAATTACGCAGGTGATGGTTACTGCAGGTTCAGAGTTACTTAAGGGATATCATTGACTATGCCCAATAAAAAGTATTTTTTTGATTTTTTACTTCTGAAGATTTTTACAGGCCATAACGTTGAAAATTTTAGTTAGAAATCCCCACACCAATTACACTTAGTAACCTCACTGTTCTCATAGCTAGCACCTATTTATAGCATCCTGACCACAAGCCATTGTCTTGAGATCGTCGAGGTGTGTCTTTGTGCAACCGTCTTTTGTTTCAAGTGCTCAGAAGTGATCAGCGAGGTATGTCCACTACTATCAAAGGGGTTCCCATGCCTCTACACACGAGATAGCTCACTAAAATTTTTTAATGTTATGGCCTGTAAAAATCTTTAGCAGTAAAAGATTAAAAAAATACTTCTTATTGGGCATAGTCAATGATATCCCTAAGGTTACTGTGAACCTGTTGTGACCATCACCTGCCTAAGTAATGAGAATATGTCATTTGAGTGAAAAGCTGTAAATATTGAAATGTATTAGAATATGGGTTGACTACAGACGGCTGACTATGATATTCTCTCCCTGATAACACTCAGGAACCTGTAGATACACCTTGTCATATGATTATGCTGCTGTGAGGTGTGTTTTGGGATGGGGCTTTTAACTTGCTTGCAATGGTACCCATCACCTTAAGGGATACTATGACAGTGGTGTAGACTGTTTCTGCAGCCTTATCACACTTTTTTTGCGCATTTCAAGTACAAGAGCGATTCACTCATGCATTGGTCGTAAAACTATACAGTAAAATTACTTGAGTGTTCAAAAATTTGTCAAATCCGTATGGATGAATACCTATGAAAATGGAACAGTATGTTATCGGTATAGACCTGTACTAATGAAAAGGTACAGTATTTACATGGTACTGTTAACGGTACTTTATTGCATTATTACCTAATAAATTTTCTTTTGAATAGTCATGTTTAGCATCCTGGACAAACCCTAATAATGTTAATTCCATAGGCTAGTTTCATTAAGATTATCTTTAATAAATGAAAAGCACAACACAGTACTATTTTAAATGATACTGGTAGTCCGGTACCAGTACAGACCAGTACATTTTCTTTTTTGATATTTTTGAACTATTTTTGTCTTTATTCCAAATTGCATATAGTTTTGACGATATATAATATTTCAAACTTGGTAGCTTTGTACCAGTACCGGTACCTCTTAACGGTATCGAACCCTACAAATCCCAACACTAATCCCTGCCATATTTGCACTTGAATTCAGGGAGCTGACATTGTGCTCAGTCCTAGGTCTCCTGACTTGGGCAAGTCCAGGAAGGTGATCGGCCGGGAGAGGAAACGGCCAGGACCCGGACCTGCTGGGAAGATGACGGCCTCCATGCCCGTGGATGATTACAGAGTGGCGGCAATGAGAGGAAACCAGACCGCCATTCAGGATTTCTTAAATCAAGGTACTACATGTAGTTGGGCAGATTGACCCTATTTATTTAGAATTTGCACCGCCTATATACCCCAAGTCACTGGCAACTTTCTCACAGGCTGAAATTTGAACCTGCACAGTATTCAGAAGCAGCTGGTAGTCAGTGCCAATGCCTTAGACCACTCGGCCATCAGGGCTGGCCCTCAGTGGTGAGAAGCAGTTAGCAGTCTATGGTACCTCAGGTACCTCAAATGATGTAACTCTTTGACTTTATCGACAGTGAGACAAGTTAATAAACTCAGACAAGTACACCATTTTTTAATAGGTCTTTATATACCACATTTCAAGCAAATCCAACAACATGTGATACCCAAAATGCTTGTTTAAGGCACCCATGTTTTTGGTGCAATTTAACATGGAGAAAAGAGACAAAAATGTTTCCTTTCTCTGTGCAGACCTATGTGAGCTTCTGAGAAATTTTGTCTCTTATTCTGCTCAGTAATGGCCTAGACAGTCACAGTTGGTCTGATTATGAGAATAAGGGTGGGCTTAAGATATTTAAAAATCTCAAAATGCCTCTCTCTTCCCAGATTTTCACCCTATGAATCACCTTTGAATCCAGTTGTTTCATATTCAGGCCTACCAAAAAAGTTGTTTGTTTCCTGTAACCCTACCCTAACAAGTTTTTATTAAAAAAAACACCTATCCTAAAGTTTTTTCTGCCCTCCCAACTCCCAATCAACTTAAAACATGCATAAACCACACATTTTTGACCAAAAAAAACCTACCTTTTTTCTTTTCAGACCATTACAGGAAACAAACAATATTTTTTTTCTTGGCTTATAAAGTACGACATTTCTTTCTAGGTACGCCGGTTGACGTGATTTTCCCACGGTCTGGCTGGACGGCTCTCATGTATGCTGCAAGCGGCGCCTATGAGGAGATTGTGAGCTTGCTTCTCAAGCAGGATGCTAATCCAAACTTCCACAAAGGTACGAAATCTCTTAATCCTAAATTTGCTGCTAATGGGTAATTTGTAGTGGTTGGCTGATCATTGATTATATTAGATGCTTACTCGGTTGCCTCTTTTTTTACTGATTTATCAATTATGAAACTGGCAATCGATAGTAATCGAAAAAGGCGACACCTTTGCAATGATAAATATAACTAAATGACCGGCAAATTGTCAGCTATCTTGCTATGAAACTAAGCTCCAAATACATATCAAAACGAGCTAGAGTAGGGGCTAATAGCAAGCAATTGTCATAGACTACTACTTAATTTTGCACTTCAGACCTCAAGTACCAAATTACCAAAAAAGTGCAAAATACTGAATATGATCGATAATTGACCCGTTGGCTGCAACTGATTATCGATCATGAAATTGCTACCAATTCCCAAACCCAGTAATTTGGCCAACACAAAATTTAAAAATGATTGAGATCCTGGTACATGGGATGAGGGTACTCAACAAGAGCTATCCAATAAATACCAACATGACAGGGTTTAGATGGTTTTCAAAAATCTTTGCACCCTTGCGTGCTGTACGAAAGTAACCTCAGCATTTGAAGGGTTAAAACACATTCACTTAGAACACCAGAGAGATAGAAATGGCATCAAAACAAAATCTTACATTAGCCATGGATACATTCCAATAGCACCCAAAACTGCCCGATTAGGCCTAAAAAAAGTTGTTTGTTTCCTGTAACCCTACCCTAACAAGTTTTCATCAAAAAAAACCTACCCTAAAGTTTTTTCAGCCCTCTCAACTCCCAATCAACGTAAACATGCATAAAACACACATTTTTAAGCAAAAGAATAATGCAAAAATATTTATGATACCTCAGTTTCTAAAGCAATTCTCTGAGAATTTCTGTAGAAAAATTATAAATCAAGAAACCAACTACCAACCTTCCTCCAAATATTTTCCAATTAGTGCTCTATTTCATTTTTTTCTTCTATCAAAGGTATCATAGATTCAGATGTCACATGTCAAATGTATACTGTAGAACACACAATGTACGTGTCTGTTTATATATAGCGTACATAGCGTGTGGTTCTGCTTCGCTATACATAAAAACGCTGTACTTTTTGTCAGTACTTTGGCGCTGTCAGCGGCGGCTACCGTCGCCAACATAAAGATACGCTATGATGCAAAAAAACAAACCAATTCACTATATTTGGAACACGTGTCATATGTGTGTTCTACAGTATATACCTGTTTGTGTTTTTCAGACATGAGGTCTGTACCAATGGTGGCTTGCTCACTGACCTGCGACAATGAGGAAGCCATTCTTACTTATCTGGGCCAGTCAGGCTAATGCTATTGTCAAACCCTATGTATATATACCTGTTTGTGTTTTTCAGACCTGAGGTCGGTACTAATGGTGGCTTGCTCAATGACCTATGAGAATAAGAAAGCCATTCTTACTTACCTGGGCTAGTCAGGCTAATGCTATTGTCATACCCTATGTATATATTCCTGTTTGTGTTTTTCAGACATGAGGTCGGTACTAATGGTGGCTTGCTCATCAACCTGTGAGAATGAGGAAGCAGTTCTTGGCTGTGTTTCACATTTAATCAATAATGGGGCTGAGGTGAACGCCATGGACAGGTAGGTGGTGCTGTATTATACAAATATAACATTTAGGTGGCGCTGTAATATACAATTTTATTACATTTTGGTGTCGCTGTATTATACAATTATGACATGTAGGTGGCGTTGTATTATACAAATATGACATGTAGGTGGCGCTGTTATATACAAATATAACATTCAGGTGGCGCTGTGATATACAAATATAACATTTAGGTGGCGCTGTAATATACAAATATGATATGTAGGTGGCGCTGTATTATACAAATATGACATGTAGGTGGCGCTGTAATATACAAATATGACATGTAGGTGGTGCTGTAATATACAAATATGACGTAGGTGGCGCTGTATTATACTAATATGACATGTAGGTGGCGCTGTAATATACAAATATGACGTGTAGGTGGCGCTGTATTATACAATTATGACATGTAGGTGGCGCTGTATTATACAAATATGACATGTAGGTGGCGCTGTGTTATGCAAATATGACATGTAGGTGGCGCTGTATTATACAAATATGACATGTAGGTGGCTCTGTTTTATACAAATATGACATGTAGGTGGGGCTGTATTATACAGATATGACATTTAGGTGGCACTGTATTATACAAATATGACATGTAGGTGGCGCTGTATTATACAGATATGACATGTAGGTGGCGCTGTATTACACAGATATGACATGTAGGTGGCGCTGTAATATACAAATATGACATGTAGGTGGCATTGTATTATACAAATATGACATGTAGGTGGGGCTGAATAGATAAATTGCCACACCCTTACAGCACCTGTCATGGTTATAGACGCGATGGATGGATTGACATATTTCAGGTGCTGATAATTGGATTGGTAAAAACAAGGGTGTCCTACTGTGCAACCGCCTCAAATCGTAGGACAAGACACATCCTTTAATCACTTTTTAATTCAGAAAATTTTCTGGAAACTCGACCAAATGATTTTGTTAAATATTTTATGTGCATTTTTAAATGCTGATTGTACTAAAAAAACATGTTAACTCCATTTACTGATACCACCTATTGATTAATATAGGTATTCATTATTGCTACAAGGCTGATATGGAAGTGCTACCTGTGCTGTGCTCCAGGACACCCCTGTAAAAATCCAGAAATATCTATCCTGTCTATAAACTTCCAACCCCCTACTTGATGGTGAACTTTCTCGCCATGGTGTCTGTGGTATGCTCATGAAGGTAGTTGAAATTATACTGCCAGGGCAACCCCCTCATGTGGCATTTGTTTGAACTAAATAGCCAAAAGCCCTTTATGTAGGTGTTAGCATCAAATCATATAAAAATGGTAAAGCACAGTAGCATGTAGTAGCTAGGCTAGAATAGGTAAAGCCCTAAGGCTAGGACACAACCTTTGGGGTGTCCTACTGTCTCATTGTCACCCCACTGTGTGACAGCGGCCTCAAAACGTGCGACGAGACAAAACCTTCAATCACTGTTTAACTCAGGTTAAATGAGTCTACTCACTTGCATTTTCATTTACAGATTGTATTAGAAAATACTTTAACTTCATTCATTGACAGCACCCAGGCGAGAGGCTTATTTTAAAAGTTACTGAACCCTGTGTGATGTTTTAGTATGTGTGCTGTTTATTGCAGGAACAACATGACAGCTCTGATGTTTGCTGCCCTGGAAGGTCTTGTGATGTTTTAGTATGTGTGCTGTTTATTGCAGGAACAACATGACAGCTCTGATGTTTGCTGCCCTGGAAGGCCGTGTGATGTTTTAGTATGTGTGCTGTTTATTGCAGGAACAACATGACGGCTCTGACGTTTGCTGCCCTGGAAGGTCTTGTGATGTTTTAGTATGTGTGCTGTTTATTGCAGGAACAACATGACAGCTCTGATGTTTGCTGCCCTGGAAGGCCGTGTGATGTTTTAGTATGTGTGCTGTTTATTGCAGGAACAACATGACGGCTCTGACGTTTGCTGCCCTGGAAGGTCTTGTGATGTTTTAGTATGTGTGCTGTTTATTGCAGGAACAACATGACAGCTCTGATGTTTGCTGCCCTGGAAGGTCTTGTGATGTTTTAGTATGTGTGCTGTTTATTGCAGGAACAACATGACAGCTCTGATGTTTGCTGCCCTGGAAGGCTGTGTGCTGGTGGCGGAAAAGCTGCTACAGAATGGTGCTGAGGTGAATGCCGCGTCCAATAGGGGAGAGACGGTAAGTCATCAGCACAGCCAAAGTAGCTCAGTTGGTTAGATGTAGGTCGCTGGTTCCATTCCCGGCCGGGCACTTTGGTCTGTCCTTGGGCAAGACAGTTTATTCCAGATTGCTTCAGTCCACCCAGCTGCAAAATGGGTACCTAGCATAAATAAGGCAGTGCTTAGAGCTTGTGCGCTATATGCTGCCAGTTGCTCTGGAATATCCCCGGGGGATTGAAATGGTTCCCGTGTGTACAGGCCTGCTAGGGAAGGAAGGTTGTGTGAGCACTTCGGCGGATACAAGACTATAAACCGAATACCTTTTACAGCCAGCAGGGTGTCTGGATGCTACTGTAAAGGTATAAATATTAACAGATCCACATTTGATGCGTTTTTTAATACGGATTGTAATATTCGCATGTGGTCCGTTAAAGGTAATCAGATTGAGCTATGAACAATATGATTGATTGTCAAAATGGGTTAATTGCAATATTGGTACCCAGGTGAATGAATATTTAGATTACTTACGTCATGCGTGATTTCTTTGAACCACGCGACATGCATTGTATATCGAACTCACATGCCAATATAGGTATGTCCTGATTGGTATATTGCAGTTGAGGAACTCAGATTTACCGTAATTACGTGTATCATTCAGATTTGTAAGCCGTAAAACATGAATATTTTACAGCATGCACGTACATGTGTCTATGTATGTATGTATGGTTATCATAAAACATGCATGAATCGCACAATTTTTGAAAGAAAGTATCCCGCCAAAAAAATAAAAAATATTCTTCCTATCTCCCCTCTTTTTCAGACGGACTGTGTATGTGAAAGATGACCGTACAATTTTGACTTTTCATTTCTTTTGTTAATGTTTTTGTTAAAATAAAACCTTTTTCAGGCCCTCTGTCTTGCTGCCAAAAAAGGTCAAGGTCGTATGGTGAGTTTTCTCCTTGAAAACGAGGCTGAGCCAGGAATGCGGGATCGTGATGGATGCACAGCTGGAGATATCGCAGACGCCGGGGGACATGTACAGGTGCGGCCACCCTTCTAATGCTGTAAAAATTTAAAAATTAATTAATAAATAAAATTGATTAAACTTACAGTATAAGGCTTTTGTTTGGAGTGCAAATAATTTTGCTTTACAGCCCTTCTGGAGGGTATTTGTGCTACTTTAAATTTGCGCATACAAGCACTCAAAGCGGGATATTTATTTGAAGCATGCTATTTTGGCGTTATCAGGATTCAAAAGCAGTGATCAAAATATTGGGGGTCATAAGTCAGTTTCCAGATTTACAAAAGTAGTCATACCAACCCTGTATATTGACATATGAAGACAGTTTGTTTCTTTACCTCACTTGATATACCTATTGGCTTGTATGAGTGAAACCTTAAAATATTTCCTTGGACTTTATTGTACAAAGTACATCTGTGTGTCATTTTGCCAAAAATCTGGTGTTTGGCAGCCTTTAAAAAATGCCTGTCTGAAACAACATTCACAAAGTTTTTACTGGTTCAAATTTACTTCTCAACTACCTTGAATATTTATACAGATTATATTTGTTTTGTTTGTTAATGTCAAAATGTTTTATAGTCATCCATGTCTGAAAAGTATTTTTAAAGGAAAGGATTCAGTTATCACCAAAAAGATGTCAAAAATCTTCATAAAAATTTTGCATGTCTAAAATATCTTTTTCTGGTAATAGCCGGTTCATTGACAGGATGGATTCGTCCTTGCTATAGGGCATTGTACATTATGTACAAATATTTGATCCCTTGGAAAAGATCGCTATGAAATCTCATAGCGATCATCCCGATTCCAGAATAGGCAAAATGTTGATACTAATTGATGCTTACTTTGGCATATTATTGCAATGCAATAAGATGGCAAAATAACGAGACAATGCCAGTTGGTAGCTCAGTGCACCAGGTCATCTCATCTACTACCTAAAAAAGAATGTAAAGCATGGGAATGTTAAAACAGTGAAGCATCTGATACAGTTTTTCACCTAAATGCTATGATTCTTCCCCCTGTATACGTCGGTAGGAATCGAAATCGAAAATGGAAAGAATCAGAATTTTGTTGCCGATTCCGATTCCAAATGTTGTATACCGATCTCATGCCTTATTCATAGGTTGCAGAGGTGCTACACAAGGCGCACTATGGTCCAGACAGCCAAGCGACGGAGCTGGAGGAGGAGGGGGCGAGGTCAAATGCTGACAGCTCATTGGTTCAGAATAACCGGATGCAGTGGGGCAACGCAGCTGTCCACCAATCACAGGCCTCCTTGCCGCCAGTCTCTAGAGTGCGTGCAGAAAGAAAACCAAGAGCAGAAACTGAGCCAGAGATTCCGGCAAAACAAAAGGTGCAGTCACCACAGAACACTTCACAGTTGATACAGTGAGTAACACATTACAGAGTTAACAAACATGGAAGAAAATGTTTTGAGGAAACTGAAAATCAGTAGACTTCATCAATGAATGCATAGAATTTATCAAAAACTTGAAAATCAAAAGTAATAAATTCTTTGAATATGGTTTTCTTCTTTTAAAATTCAATTATAAAATTTCAAAATCTCCAGTCCCACTAGATCCCTTCTCTTCCCATCTGACCTATTTGATTCTCTAGACATGGGGGTGTGCAATTGTCGCATTGTTGCACTGGAGTCAGACAAGAGGCTTGAGAACATATGATGGGACATATGTTATTTGTGGCAAATTGCCAAATTCCGAGAGATAATTGCTGGCTGAGCTGAGCTGAGCTGTTACAGTTATTTTCAATACAAATTTCAATAGGCATGTTAACTTCATCAAATTGTATTGTCTAATCACATTTAACCTTTATAATGGATATGAAGGCTAATACAATAGTGCCACCTGGTGACAATATTTTGAACTAATTAGCCACTAGAAATGCTTAGTTGGTCTTGAATTAGATAAATAATGGATATGTAGCAAGACACCAATTACTATATGTGCTATAGTGAGGCTTATCTGGTCTAAATGTGACGTCACTAGGAGACAAAGACCAACATTACAGAGGAACTTATGCGCCAATATGTGCAGAGCACAACTTTTTGGCCATTTGCCGCAGCCAGCCTGTTCAGGTTGACCAGATGGTTTCATATCCACTTGCTTTTATTTATCTAAGTTCTCGATAAAGAGATGATGGATTTTCTCTATGTTTTCAGCCACAGTGTTGTCAAGTACGGGGACCTGGAGCTGTTTCTGTGTGGCCTTGACCTCGGTTACCTTTGTCCAACATTCCAGAGTCACGCAGTTCCATTTGAAGTTTTCTTAAGGTTCACAGATGATGACCTCATTAAGGTATGACATGCATTTCGAAAAAATTTCTCTGACATTTAATAAAAACTCACAGATTCATCACTCCAAATCGATCTTTAACTTCAAATTCATATATTTTCATTTGCTGATATTCTTTCCAAATGCATTTACTCTTTTTCTGCAAGTTTTCGAAATAGACTTATCTTTCATGCACCTAATTATCTTTTCGTTGTTTAACAATCATTTGAAGGAAGGAATTGTTTGTCAGCTTATGTCATATCAAGGTGAGATAGAAACCCTGAACAGGGAAGAAATTCCTTTCTCTCCACGAATAGTTCAAAGGGATCTTTCCACTTTACCATAGACAGCCCTACACAACATCGCACATTTATATAGCGACCAGGCAAAACCACTAACGGGGATCCAGCAGAGACTCAGAACTGTGGCCTCATGCGTGGAAGCCCTGCATAGTAACCATTAGTCCACGGTAGATTCCTCAGTTGGTTGATAGCAAAAGTGCAAGTCCCTTACAAAAAAATTGAACATTTCATGCCACACGTGTGGCAAAAACTAGGTTGATATGTGATACAAGTGTATTAGGCTATCGGCCAAATCTTAAAAGAGCCTTATTTAGCGAGTTTAATTACCCCCCCATGTAGATGGAATTTTTTACTTTAGGTGGATAGGGGAGTATATGGGGCCTACCAAAATGCCGTGCCCCCACTTTGGGACATGGTCTGATTTGCGTTAGGCCTGGTCAAAGTGACCACCCACAAATCAGGGAATCGGCCACCTGAAGCACACATATATTGAGGAATAATGTGGTGGGGGTAAAGAAATTGACCATAAAAATGCTCAAGGTTCATTGAATACCACAAGTTTGGTATCAAAATGTTGGTCTGGAGGAGACGTATCCTTTAAAATACTAAACACATAACAAACTCTATTCCATGATGTAATAGAGGTCATTCAAAGTCAAAATGGCTGCCAAATCAAGAATCTGGGATTTTCCCATAATCTATGGTTTCGGTTTATAAACTTCTCAGTTTTTTTGAAGGGATGTATTTCATTTCTGTAGCCACTTTTTCAGAAGGAATGCTTTTTAGTGGAGTTGTTCAACATTTTAGAAATTTCATTGATTAGAATGTTAAGTCTAATTTTGAGATTTAAGGCACAAAGTAGGGTACCAGGCCCACCTAGTGACCCCCAAAAATGCCAAAAATGGTAAAAAATTGAAAACCAAAATGCCTGTATCTTAAGTTTTACAAGTTGGAAGGGAGCAGATGATGCACCAAATTATCAGGTTCAATTTTCTCTT
Source organism: Maea johnstoni (assembly GCA_963942565.1). Classification (NCBI taxonomy): domain Eukaryota; kingdom Metazoa; phylum Annelida; class Polychaeta; order Spionida; family Magelonidae; genus Maea; species Maea johnstoni. The sequence continues at coordinate 4,948,218 of OZ012700.1, read as the reverse complement.
CAATCTGGAAGATGATGGTAAAAAATCCTACAATTAAGGGGTCATTGAAGGTCAAATAAAGGTCAAAATGTCAATTTTTCTCTAAAAAATTCAAATTCTGATGAAGATATTTTGATAAAGTAGTTGTGTTTTGTTTGGGATTTATTACTCCCCCCATGTAGATGGAATTTTATACCTCAGATGTATAGGGGAGTGTCTGGGGCTTACAAAAATGATGTGCCCCCACTTGTTATTGGTCTAACACCTAGAGTCTACATATGTAATTACCACATTATCCACATAATCTAGGCAGTACCACATAACAACTATATTCCGACCACACATCACGACAGACACCTGGCTGACCTGTTGCAGAATGATAGTGATGGTCAACCATGGGTCTGTCACGGGTCTACCACTGACCCGTGGTCAGACTGTGGATATCGAACCATCAATCCATTTGGCCACCCATGGCAGACCCATGGTTAAAATGAGGTTTTTTGTAAAGTATTTGTGCAAATCATTTTAAAAAGTGTTTGTATCTTGTAGATGGGTGTCAATCAGATTGGTGCCAGGAAGAAGATTCTGGACGCACTTAAAGACGTCCACAAGAAAGAGTGGGCGACGACTAGTCTCACATCATTGCAGTACAACACCAGAGTCACGTGAGTATTGCTGCATCACTACAACATCTATAAAACATTCATGCCTGGTGATCTCCCTTACAAGTGTCATCTGAACCTGTGATACTTTTGAAAATAACTTTGGAATGAAGCATAAATTCACAAAATATTTGAAAGAGAGTTGTAGATAGGGTTCTAATGAATATCTCTTCTTCAGATATTTTCTAAATATTGCTTGAATTAAGACAGATATTACCAAAACTGTCAGATGGTTTTGGCTGCTACAGGCATAAATAGGTTATTCTCTTCATGCCTATGGTGCCCTTATCTGCCTTACTTTTTGATGATACTTCTCTTACAAAAGTAATTTTTACAAAATAGTTGAAGAAATATTTATAAAAAAAACTAGCCAACACTCTCCTTGCAATAGTTTCCTAGTTAATGTCTGATTCGAAAGTTATTTTCATAAATAGTACAAACCTAGATGACCCTTGTCAGTGGCAGTTTGAGATTTTCCAAGAAATGGAATGTGTTCCCTTTTCCTTAAGCACTCCAAAAAGGCCCTGGCAATTATTTTGAAGATATCTATGAGGTGTAAATATATTTTAGAAAATTATTTGAAGGAGAAATAGACATCAGAATCCAGCCAACAAAGATTCTTCATATAGTTTCTAAATGCATCATTGTTTTCAAGTTAGATTCAAAGGTTTCACAGATCCAGGCGAACCCTTCTAAAAGAAATTCAAATCATACTGCATGTTTGACTTTCATCATAGCTTTGCCGAAGCTGTTGTTATGTTGGCTAATATTGCCAAATTATTTACAAAAGTAACAAATTCTTTCAAGAAGAAATCTAAGTTTTATCTCTCATTGTAGCTGTGCTGAGGCTGTGGCGATGGTTGCGAATATCTCCAAGCACACGGCGTACATCGGCAGTAGTATTGGCTACATCAGAGACCAGATCCGGCTGCATCCAGAACTACTTCTGGTCAAACAGGTGAGCATCTTTAGAAAAATTATGCGTCCTTGTACCGACAGCATCGGGAGGGTTCGATGCTTGTAATCTATGGTGTCATGCCTCTCATTCCATTGACTATTTTGGTTGCACCTTTGTGACAGGTAATATTTTAAGAAGATCTGAAGAAGTGTCATCAGAACCCAACATACAGCTTTCCTTCAAGTCTTTTTAAGAATTTATGCTTCCTTTTCAAAATGATGTGCTTATCTTTTGTGTCTGCTTTTTAAGAATGACCATCTTATGCATTTTATGACATTCCCAGTCAGAATTTTGAAACTATATACACAATCATACCATTTTGGGTGTCAGGACTACTAAAGAGGTAATTATAGTGGCCTGGTAGCAATTGTAGCCTGAATAATCTTCTAGTCTTGTCACACTCAAATACTGTAAAGTTTGAAATATTAGCGAATCTATATTTAGCAAATAGATCCATTTTTCTATTATAGCAGATCGTAATTTTAGTGTGTGAACCCTATCCAACAGCGCCATCTGAGTAGTGGTATACTAGTTCATGCACTAATCTACCACTCATGCCCGACGATACTGACTAGACCTTGTTTCATTACGTCACAACCACCTAACAAGTGAAATTAAGGGTTTATGATAATCAGATCTGGCTATATCCGGTATGAGTGATCGTCAGAATGGGTCTATTGCAATCGTAATATCTTAGAACCACGCATATTTTACGCGCTACATTAGCATCACCACGCAGCTGTTAATCGAACTCACGTGTCATTGAGTGACCGTCCTGATTTACTAGACCCTACGGAGGATGATATTCTCTTTTGACCTTGACCTTGCTATTTTAGGGGGTGACTAACGTGGAAGACCTTGCCCTGCACACTGATTCCAGCATGGACAACATCAAGGTGCTCTTCCAGGAACTCACGCTACTCAGGAGGAAACTAGCCAAGGTGAGGCTCACTTCTTCTCCCTCCGACAATTTCTAAAATATTTTGTTACTACTGTGATTTTACAATTTTATATTTGAAATATTTTGGCACTATTGTGATTTTACTGGAGGCGACCTTTTTCAAGCGACTGTTGCTCAGTGACCACCAAAAATTAATGCTCTCTAGAAAAGATTTTGTATCGTCCAGGACTTTCATACAGTGCCGACATTTAATTCCTTTACTAAATGTGTATGCAGTATGGGCACAATACATGACCGCACTCCGGATTGCCACCCAGTTTCCTGGGCATGAATGCATTCACATGTCCCTTACTTCACAACTAAACGTAGCTTTTATTCTCAAGCTGAGTGGGTCATTCATGTGCTTGGCGTATTTATCTGACATGTTATCCCATACCTGTCAACCCCAGACAAAAAAAAAACAGGAGATATTCTCACGCAGCAGTGCCGCTACCATATATGTTAGTTTACCAACTTCCCACCAGGTGCCGCACCTGTATATATAATTTACCAACGTCCCACCAGGTGGCTCCTACCTAATGTAGTGCCAATACTCTCAACTCTCTGCAGTAAACAGATGGACATAATAACAACAAATCAATTTTAACATGACCATATTTATTATTCCTGTCAGTCCATGAATTTCATGTTTTACATCACTTTTCCCACCATTTCCTATAGATATGTCCACTTTACACACTTTGCAGAAGGCGTGAACATCTCCCAGTTTACTTCTTGTGATATCTGTATTTTGCTCTTTTATGTGGAGGTGAATTTTCCTTATCAGCCATTTTTTTCTTAATGTTATGATGCTAGACCAGCATGCACCTCTTTCTACTTCTTAAAATTCAGCTTAATATCAATTAAAACATATCTACTGCTAAAAATAGGAAAGGTTATCTAGGCTAATTGCAACTTTTGGGCAAGCTGGGTTCAATTAGGTCAATTAGTATTGTTTAGGCAGGCTAGAAGAGCTGAGTTGCATGCTAAGCTGTAGGAGTTTAAGTAGATCTGGGCTGAACTTGAGGAAAAACAGGAGATTATAGTCGCTTTAGACTGGTTTTCTAGAAAAACAGGAGAAAAACAGAGACAAGAAAAAAACAGAAGAAAAACAGGAGGCAGGTAAAATGAAGTCCAAAAAACAGGAGACTCCTGTTAAAAACAGGAGACTTGACGGGTATGTTATCCATGGGTGTTTGTACAACCAGGCACTAACAGACATCCAGTCGACTGATGCAGAAATAAAATTTCTACCACTATGGGGCTGAAATACCCATTGAAGAAATTCCATTCCCAATAGGCATTCTCAATGGCCAGTGAAAAATGATTTTATGACCATATTTGGTAAAGATTGCCATATATGGAACACTGCACAACTTTCGTTGTGTAGCAGTGTGTGACGTGTGTGTGACCTAGATAGTATAAAGGTCGCACATGCTGAGATTGACCAATCAGCGTGAGTATTTACGGCAGCAACGCTCACTTCCTGTTGATCATCACGATGAATTCAGCACTCTCCTCGTATACTGTAAAAGTTTATTTACTGTTTATTTATCTTATGGGAATTGGCAGAAATAGGTTCTTCAACTTGTGTGGTAGAGGATGATATTTCTTACACTCGGGGATAGAATTTTCATCTTGGAACTCACCAGAGGCTCGTTCCAAGATGAAAATTATATCCCCTCGTGTAAGAAATATCATTCTGTACCACATGCTTTGGAGATCCTTTATGTCTGTACTGTACTGACAGGGATGGATGCAGATTTTTTGTGTTGAGTGTTTGGGGGGGGGGGGGGGGGGTTCATTTTAAGAGATCTACCTCTGAGTCAACAGTTTAACAAAACTAAAGAAAAATTGTAAAGAGAGATTCATCAAACCCTACAAACTCCCTCTGTATATGACACTGCTTTTGGACACCCCTGGGTCTGTTTGCAAGAGAATACTTAAGTCATATTCTTAGCTAAGTCTTTGTCTTCAACAAACTAAAAATCACAACAATAGCAATTAACCCATTAATACTTAAGAGTTCCTCCAAAAATTGTCTTCTGGATCAAAGATACTTCTGATGATAACTTTTGAATTGAGAATGATTTTACAAAATATTTGAAGGGGAGTTGTTGGTAATGTTCTGATCAATATTTCTCCTTCAAATAGTTTGCCAATTATGCTGTAGCCTGAAAGATTTCACTAAAATTGTCATGCTGCTTTTTGCCGCTGTGAGCATTAATGGGTTAAGTAAATTTTTGACTCTAGTATTTTCTTGTAAACATTCCCTGTTGTTTGCAAACCATGTAAGATCATACCTTTATCCTTAGATGAATAAGACATGGATTGGTTGCCACAGACCGATTATAATAGGACCCTTTATAAAGCCTTGGACACACCTAATCTTCCCAAATCTCATATTTGTCTACAACATAGAGGAGGTTGCTTAGTGCGCATCTCTTGAGTGGTTCTTGTCAAGACCTTGGTTCGGAGTCGTGCGCAGGCTGTTTAGCGAGTTTGCTGTTTGCATATCCAGTGATCAACATCCGTGCTTTATCCTTGCAGGTGCTCGATGAAGGGGAATACAAGTCTCCCGACCTGATCGTTCACAGGAGTGGTAAAGGCCGAAGGCGCCGTGTCAGAGCAGCAGCTGTGATAGTGGGAGCAGCTATCCTCGCAGGGCTTCTATGGAAACGAGATATTGTTATGGACTCTTTAAATAAATTGCTTGAAAAAGACATCTCATAGTCCAGCGCTCCAGCTGGGAAAGTAAGAATAGCTATCCGTACAGGACTTCTACAGAACAGAGATGTTATTGTGGACTCTTTGAATAAATGGACCTCGGATACTTATGAAAATAACATAAAAAATAATCATAAATTCACAAAATATGTATATATATATATATACAGTCAAACTTGCCTCAACGACCACTTCTCTTAAACGACCACTTGCCTTGAACGACCGTTTCAAATCCCCCCGAGGCTATTCCCTGTATATTTTACCTTGATTAAACGACCACTTGCTTGACGCGACCAACGACCATGAAATATTATCCCTGAGAGTAAATGAACCTTCATTCAACGGCCACCTGAGTGCCTAGACGCCTTGTATATTGGAAAGGGCACAATGAAATCATGAAATAATCGGTAAAATTGAAAGTATATCATTTCTGAGGGTCCTCAATAATTGATATAGTTCAACTTTTATTTTTCTGAATTGTTTATTCGTAAAATATTAATGAAGAGATTTCAACAAACGCAGCTAAAAATAACAACCTTAATAATACCTGGTCATTGTTGGAAATTCTTTGCTTTTTAATAACCTCGCTCAGACCCTCAACCCCTTCTTAAGAGACCACCTCTTTTAAAGACCACTTTTGACATTTCCCTTGTGCAGTCGCTTAATAGAGGTTTGACTGTATATAATATTATTATATATGTATATATATATATATATATATGTATATATATATATATATATATATATATATATATATATATATATATATATATATATATATATATATATATATATATATGTATATATGTATATATGTATATATATATATATATATATATATATATATATATATATATATATATATACATATATATATATATATATATATATATACCGATCACACTCCTAATATATATATATATATATATATATATACATATATATATATATATATATATATATATATATATATATATATATATACATATATATATATATATACATATATATATATTTATATATGTGTGTGCGTGTATATTGTGTGGAAATGATAGGAGGTGAATGTGAAGTGTACCCTCAACGAGTTGAGAAAGTTGTATTTTATAAGTGCAGTGCACTTTTGATAATTTTTATAAACATAGAACTTTAAGGTGCCAAAATGTGCAGCACCTAACTTATGTTCGCATTTAGTATTTCTATTGCTTCGCCTTGGTATTAGAACTAAAATCTGGTGCCTTACTGTTAAGGCTGAGAGCTACTAGTGAAAGGATGCGTGACCTAAGTATATGTGACCTATAGGGCAAGTAACTACTAGGGGATAGTTTTTGATTGCCCTTGTCAAGATTTACTTGCCATACTTAAAAAGTTGCATAACCAAGCCCTAAAATATTGCTTTCGTCTGTTAAGCTAAAACTAAATCCCTCATTCTGTTACTCTCTTCATAGGAATGTGTGGATTTTGATTTTTATTCAAAAATGCATTTCTTTTACCTTCATTTTAGCCTGATGCCCTAAGTCTTTTTTTGCCCTGTAGGGCAAGTAACATATTTTCTTAGGAACTTCTACCCATCCTACATTACCGCTGCCTGTCTTCAGGTCCAGGTAGGGCATATGAGGAAGTTTCCAGTGACTTTGGGTTAGGCGGTGGTTTTTGTTGGGTCCATCACATTTTATAGCGGGCAATATTCCTAAATGTTATCTTTTTTATTTTGCCAAAGTTTGCCAAAAGGAGTTAGATAGGCTATATTTAAATCTGACATAAGAGCATGCTGTGAATTCTCTTTAACTTTGCTGCTGGTGGCTAATATCGCCAATACAAAATGATGCAAAAAATCTTTAAAATCTATGGGTTCTTGTGCTTCGGACGAAAGTAGCTTCAGCATTAGAAAGGTCAAGGCAAATCTTAGCTAATTGTTTGTCTTCAACAATGTGTGTGTACCAGATTTGAAATGGGTAATTTCACCTCATTTAAATCGACCACCAATAAGTGCTCATCATGGATTGACCCATCAGTAAAATTATATTGCGAAAAGTCGACAACGGTGAACAAGCTAGATTTACAGCTTGAGAATTGTTCCCATGACAGAATAACCTCAAGAGAAATGCTTGAAAAAAACATTATATATTGAAAAGATTTGGAATCTTTATTTGCACTATTTGTATTATTTTTGTATTGTACATTGAAGGACATGATGTGATTCAAGAGAATAAAGTTTATCTTTGTATATGCGATGTGAGTCTGCTCATTTTAACCCTTATGCTACTGGTGGCTAATTTGGCCAATATGAAATGATGCAAAAACCTAAAAAATGACAGAGACCCTGGCACATAGGTACTCATCTGAGAGTACTCAGCGAGAGCTATCCAATAAATACCAATATGACAGGGTTTACATGCTTTTCAAAAATCTTTGTGTCCTTGTACTTTGGACGAAAGTAGCCTCAGCAATGGAAGGATTAACCCATTTATGCTAATGCTTAGAAACTGTCATATGGACCAATGATATATGTGTCAATAACTTAAAAGTCACGCATGAATACTCTGATGGTAAGTCAGCTGTTGCCTGGGTTCTTATTAATATTTCTCCTTCTGTACCTATAAAAATATGCTCTTTTTGGAACTACAGGCATTTTTTTTTTATCAAAAAGTATCTCCATACGTCATATTCTTTATGATTGAATATTTCAATAAGCAAACTATAAATTTCAAGAAATGGGAGAAGTTTCATCATGAGTTTTATAGAAAAAAGTTCAATTTTCATTCTCATTGAATTTCTTTTTGTTACAAAACCTTTATCTGTTTACCTAACCTCCATCCAATCCTGCAGGTCAACCTTTGAATGTGGTAGGTGTGGGCTAATGTTAGAACTATTCCAACACAAGAAGCAGGTTAGGCATAAATTAAAATAAAATTGAAGTTAGGGCAGTTGATAGGTAACATGGGAGGAGTATTTAGAAGTGAAAGTCTAACTTTCAATATGGCACCGTCCTCGTGTCCATGCTATAAATAGGTAAACTTCCGTTGCGAGACCAGCATGTTTTTGGAGTTTACAGTGACACTTGAAAATATTTTTTTGTTATTGATTAATAGCTCTGAAATTTTGGCGATTAATCAACCCAAAATTTCTAGGCGCTTACAAGCCCAAGTTTTATCTTAATCCTAAAAATCGCAGTAAATAGAGGATTTCAGGTACAGAGTGGTCAGCACCCTCGTTAATACGGATTTCGAGAAAGAAGGGGTCTTTTTCAAGACATCCGCAATGTCTAGATGAAGGGTACTTTTTTGTACCAAGGTACGAAGTGTGGATAAAAATCCCCCCAAAATCCACAGATAACAAAAAATCAGCAGACATTAACAAAATGAGGGATATTTAGTAGATCTTGTAAGGGGTGAATATGAAAATACTTAATAGGCTGCTATATCATTTTATACATCCATATCCTGGTTTAACCAAATAAAACAAAATGTACAGAAACGTTATTTCTGGTCTAGGGTGACATCATCCATAGTCAGTATTTTGGTTAAAGGTTTTTTTTTATCTGGGAAAATTCAACATTTTTTGTATATATGGGTGCCATTTTTGGCCAAAAATTAGTGATTAAGGGGTATTTTTTTTGATAAGGCCACTCCAATTTGATTACTTGTCTTACAAGCTCCGGAGGCAGGAAATGAGCCATTTTTTAATTTTAAAAAAAGTTGAAAAATGTGAGTTTTTTTATTAATTTTATTTTTTATTTTTTGCCGACTAGGACTGGTAGCGAGATGTTTCTAACAGCCTATTCTCAACATGACCATATCAATACTAGTCTGTGAATTAATGGTACTTACACTTGACAACTCATAAAACTCCCACTAAAACTTCTTCTCAATGCTGAGAACACTTTTTTTTTCTTTTTTTGGAGTCTGACAGAAAATTTCTAAACCACTTTCGTCCATAAGACAGCAAAGTCGACTTTTTTTCTTTTTTTTTTTTGGAGTCTCACAGGATTTTTTTTTCATAAAAAGCTGGATAGGACAAGTAATTAAATTGGAGTGGCCTAACAAGTGTATGCTCTCCCACCCCAGAGTGCACCCCCCGGGGCTATTTACCACCTCATCGACAATTTGTGCAATACCTCCATGTTCCTCTCTTTCTTTTTCTTTTAGAAATATTTCTTGTTTTATCACACCTGATCACCCATTTACATTTTAAACCAGCTGCAGCTATGTCACGGTGACCGCCGCAATAATCCTTGGGATGTTTTACAAATGGTAGATTCCTTTGAAATTGTGTTTATACTCAAAATTTCTATGCAGCTGTCGGGTTTCTGTCAGATCTACGTGGATTTATATTTGTACATCGCACTAAATAAGCTAGACTTTTTCTCAAACAGCATTTTTTCCCAAAGATATCATAATGTTATACAAATGAAAATTCATTCGTGTAGTGGGTGGAAATCCAGGGATAGATTCACTGTTAGACTGACAACAGTGTATTCTGGACAGATCCTCCATTCCAACACACAGACTAATGTAGCGACGAACTGTCATGCCAGTCTAAAATAAGAACCGGAGTAAACATTAGAGCACACCCAGAGATCGATTCAGAAGTAAACTGGGTAAATTTTCAGGGCACATTCCCGAATTTCTGACTAAGGTTCTTGCATCAAAAAGAGTGTTTTAAAGTAGAAACTTTTAATACTGCAGAATGAGTCTATTTTGGACCACCTGAAGCGTACGTAGGAGCATGTTTATTGTCACTAAGAGTGAGTACTCTGTCATTAGTTTGGAATGTTTACGCTGGATGATCCAAGTCAAGTGCGTCCATGTTTGGCCAGTGTTGACTGTTGACTTGCGTGGTTGTTATGATTGAGGTTCCAGGTGCCAGTCTTACTAAGCTGTGCTAAGGCTAGATGTATGTCATTGAATTCAACATTGCATGTTTATCATGGTATCTGTCAAAATACCTGTTTACCATATATTTTGCTAATTTAGTAATTATATTGACAAAAAACAACATTTTCCTGTCTTCATCTACATGTTATGTATATATGTACCTTTTATTCTCCCCTATAAATACCCTGTCACATTCCTTCCCATTACAGTCCCTAGAAGCAGTGAACTGTGAAAGTCTTATCTCACCTTACCTACAGCAATCAGTCCATGTATGCTCCTGATATTTATGCTTTTTTGCTATTGACTTTGTGGTATTTATTTAAACAAATTGACACACCTCCCTAAACCTGGCAATGTTAAAACAATTCTTTCACTCATAGCGACTTAATTTATTCCTAACACAATATCTCAAAAAACAGCATAGACATTTACTTGGATGTTCAAATATATGGATGTGTACCACTACTTTAGTTTTTGCAATTCCTATATATATGATCACTAAAAAGATACACATTTAATTGCCAGGCAAAGTTTTTAAGACGTCATGAGCCTTGATGGATTCATCTATCTTTGACTTATTGTGAGGTCTTTGGAAGAGGGTTTGATTTCTAATTACTAAATTAGGGACGTGATTTTTTTTTTGCGAAAAAAGACAAAACATATTTGAAAGATCTCTGTTGATAAAGAAAATTCTCAGCAAATACCAAACAAATACATCTGACAAGGATCACAGAGGTTCATAGAGATTGAATTGAGAAGTATTGTTTCTAAAATAGCTGTATCAGGTGCTGCTTTAGAAATTGAATGGGCACCTTGCTGACCTTTCACTTCAATCTCACATCTCATATTTAGGCCTCAATGCCTAAATATGGCTGCCAGGGTTTGTAAACAAATGCGGTCGAGGATTTGTTGGACTATACCTCTCCGTTAAATAAGTGAGTGTATAGAAAAATAAAAGTAGCAGCAGTGCAGCACGCATGGCTAGCTCACATTTACAGTGAAGTCAGGCAAGTTCTTAGCCAGTATTTAGAAACTGGGTGCCCAAAATTGGCAATTGTAAAATTTTGGGGCGTCCAAATTTTTAAGGGGGACCACAATATACTCAGATTTCAACCATAAACATGTACAAATTCATCAAAACAGGGCATGATATCCTTATACAATGTAATGTGAATTATATGGAGATGAAAAAAATCAATTATATACTTGAGATTGACACTTTAAGAAATTCCTCACAAAAAAATTGGGTGTCCTGAGGGGTGCTTTTTCAGGGTTTGGGTGTCCAAAAAGACACCCAGACGCCCTGCTGGCTAAGACCATGAAGTCAGATATGAAGTAGCTTGGGCACCTAGGGTGAGATTTGGGGATGTCCATTTTTAACATTTAAAAGGTGTAGGTAGGTTCCCCAACTCAATTACCAGAAAGAATCAATATATAAAATGGGTAATAGAGTCGGCCCGACTACATCTCCGCCTAAATTTATAATTGGCATTAGGCAATTAACACCTTTGCCTGTAAATCTTAAACCAGTGTTAATAGGACTTAGCATTTACAGGTTTTGTCTCCACAAGAGGACCAGCAGTATCATGAGTCTTGCTCCCTTGGGAGGTCAGCCACATTCCACTCAGCAGCTTGAATGTCATTGGCTGATCTTTGACTTTGGTCAAATTTAGGGGCTGATCAAACCAGCAAACTTAGCATAACTTATGGAGCAAACTTAACCAATAAATACTCTAGTATGTATAGGGATGATTGTTGGAGACAAATTTAGCTGCAACAACATTAAACTTTCTCCCAGCCAAAAGTAGTCTATAGTCTGTCTGACTTGAGTTGGCTAACCGCTTTTTCCTATTTTTTCCACAAAAAGTTTGTTTTTGCCTTCCCAACTTGGCAAACCTCTTTGCAGCACTACCACGTGTATGTATAAACATATTGTTTGTGTCAACTCCGCAAAATGTTGATTTTACTCATTAGGTCCCATTGTGAAATTTGTCTATTGCCAACAATCGCGTGTTTGTACTGTTGTCAATTGTTTGCAATGGGCAAATTTTACAATGGGACCTAATGAGCAAAATCAACATTTTGCGGAGTTGAGACAAAAAGTATATTTATACATACACGCAGTAGTGCTGCAAAGAGGTTTGCCAAGTTTGGAAGTCAAAAACAAACTTTTTGTGGGAAAAAAGAGGAAAAAGTGGTTAGCCAACTCAAGTCAGTCAGACTATAAGCATGCTCATCAGGGTTTTATACAGAATTTAGAAGCTGGGTGCCTGTGCATGAAAAATTTTGGGCCTCCACATAATTAAAGGGCACCACAATATACTCAAATTTCAACCATTAACCCTTATGCTGCTGGTGACAAATTTGTCCATTACAAAATGATGCAAAAAATCTGAGAAATTATCGAAACCCTGGCAAATGGGTATTCATCTGAAAGTGCTCAGCAAGACCTATCCAATGAATACCAACATGACAGGGTTTAGATGGTTTTCAAAATTTTTTTTGCATCCTTGTGCTTTGAACGAAGGTAGCCTCAGCATAAGAAGGGTTAAACATGTATATAATTTTTTCAAAATAAGTCATAATATCCTTACACAATGTTATGGGAATTGTATGGAGATGAAAAAATTCAATTATATGCTTGGGATTTACATTCTAAGAAATTCCTCACAAAATAATTGGGTGTCCTGAGGGTTGCTTTTTATGGGTTTGGGTCCCCAAAAGACGCCCTCCTCGCTAAGACAATGATGCACATGCATACCCTTGGAAACACTGGATGCAATTAGGCCCCTTTAAAACCAATATGCAATCAAACTTATAACTCAACATTCCAAATCCTTATTATGATAAATATAGCAAATTGAAATATATATATATTAAAAATCATTTTAGTACACTAAATGGAATTTATTTGGAAATATCATTTCATAGTGAGATAGTAAGATTGTTTTGTTTGTTTCATCCATCAGTGGTCTACTTAGTCTCAGCCAATAGGGCATCTGGACATCATTTGGACCCCCAAACCCTCAAATATCATCCCTCAGGACACCAAAGAGTAATTTATTAAAATGTCAATTTGAAGCTAATAATTGATTTTTTTCCAACTCGGTACAATTTCTATTACATTCTATGAGGATATCATGCCTTATTTCAATAAGTAAATACATACTTATGGTTTTAATATGAGTATATTGGGGTCTCCATTGAAAAATAGTAGTGCTGGGACTCGGCCCAAAAACATGAACTCGAGCGCTCGCCAAATCTAGCGACCAAAACTCGAGTCAATATCGAGTTTTACGGCCACATTGACGAGATCGTAAGGCGGATGATTTAATACAAAATTGCGCCGCAGCATATGCCGGCACATGCCAGGCGCACATACGGTGTACCGCGGCATTGAGAATCGGTACACCAGAAAATGGCGTATTACGCATTTGACACTTAGACTTTAAAAGAAAAAGCATTTTATTTCTGAAAATCTGGTGCAAATTTGGACGTTTTGGCCATCGCTAGGCTACACATGCATCGGGAGCATGTGTTGCTATCAAAATGTCATGAGCTCGTAATTTCCGAGCGATCAATTTTTGGACTCGAGCGCTCAGATCGGAGGCCCCAGCGACCAAAAGCTCGAGCTTCTGATTACTCGTCCCACCACTAAAAAATAGGATGCCCAAAAATGTTGTGCTTGTAATCTGAGTATATATTGTGTCCTCCCTTAAAAAAATGGTTATACAACTGACAATTTTGGGCATCCAATTTCTAAAAATTGCTATGACCCTGGTGGTCATCATTGTTTGACTCTTTGGATGAGTAAAATTTGGATCTTAGCCTCCCTTGAAAAAAACGATACCCCAAAATATTGCAATTGCCAATTTGGGCACCTAGTTTTAATACTCTGGCCAAGACCCTGGTGGTCGTCATTGTTTGACTCTTTGGTTGTATCTAAAAAGGTAGGTTTGGTAAATTTTCCATTACTTCAGTGTCAATGATTAGCCTGGTAAATGGGTAATCATTTAGGTAAATTCAAGCAAAACTTTACTTTTATTAATTGTATTTATGAATAAAAAGGTAATGTTTGTGACATTCACAGCTACTCTTAGAGAATGGTCACTGCTCTGGTCATGCTGCTCACTGTGCTCAGTCAGGTAAACTAATGTATAAATTATGAAAATTCACATCTTTTATGTCTTTTGTTTTTCAGATGTATACCAGACATCATAACATGGAGTCCAGTACAGGCTGCTACTGTTGTCGCAACGCTCCTCAGCCGACAGCGATGGACCTCGATACTGCACTCAACGAACTTGGCATGCTGGCAGCCGTTACAGAAAGCCGCCGCCAATATCTACACGAACGATCACGCAGCAAGAGTGAATCTCAGGGCAACGATTCAGACCCTTCGCTCACGAACCAATCTACAGGTATACGGATTATCAACATGAACCCACAGTATGTGGTCGGCGTAAGCACTGGATCAAGCATAGTAACGGGAAACCAGGCGTCAAAACATTCCCAGTCTGAACAAGCCGGCAGCTCAAACCCGTTGGGGTCTAAGTATAGTCAGGATAGCTTGGAGTCCGATGCAAGGGCTAGCCGAGTTGCCCGAGTGAAACTCTCGCGGATTAAGAGATTTCGGAAGCCGTACGTAGTTCCTTGGCGCCTTCGTAATGAGCCAGACCTTGCTCAAAATTTCACTGTCAAAATTAACTGCAAACTGGAAAAATCCGTCATAAGCTCAAATACCAGTACACCAGAGAAATTACCACAGGAGGTCAATCTGCCTCTGGTGACAAGATCAAAATCTCTAGATGACCTGGATTTGTCGAAACTACAGATAGCTGAAGCTGAGAAAAACAATTATATCATACAGAAAAAGGAAATAGAAACAATGTCGCAGAATTTGAAAGATTTACAAGTTGGAGATGCTGAAGGATTATGAGAAATTGTATCATTACTAATTGAACATATGTATATATATATATATATATATAATATGTATATATATATATATATATATATATATATATATATATATATATATATATATATATATATATATATATATAATGGTATTGGGATGATTGATTACTTGGAAATTCATCTTATCACATGTTTGTTGTGCATTACAAGGACTAGCGACTCAAGCATTTGGCGTAAAATAACACAGAGTGCTCAAGTTTGCGGAGTCAAAAGTTTTGCATAGTCCCAACACATATATATTATATATATATATATATATATATATATATATATATATATATATATATATATATATATATATATATATATATATGTGTCAGTGTGTGTATATGTATATATATATATATATATATATATATATATATATATATATATATATATATATATATATATATATATATATATATATATATATATTTATATTTACTTGTAAAAGTGTATGTGTATACCCATCCATATAGGTGATGAACAACATAGGTATCTCCAATAGAACATTTATATATGGAATTTTATTACTGAAGTAACATTTTCTTAATATTGAAATGAAATTTCTATCTCCCGATGAATTAAATTAATAGGTTGCTATATGTAAGGTATAGATCTAACAATTTATATTTATAACTTATTAGAATACCTATTGATGATTTCCACAAAATATTGTTGATATTTCTTAAATGTTCAGCCTTCAACATATTTGTTTACCTAAAAACTATGATCTGTATGTTTCAAGTCAAATATTTGCTATAGAAGTCTTATATTTGCTTTTTATTGTTAATTTAACTCAAACCTCCAGAGTTATGAAAATTCATAGAAATGTCAATAAGAAGAGTGGTTCTTGGTGATGCTTATGAAAGAATCTTAAAACTGAGCATCCTAAGTGGGTTATCATACCCATATTTTGTGCACACATTTTTCCGGGAAGACCAAAGTACACTATATCAAAAAAGAACTATATATTATTCATAGTGTTGTTAATCTTTCAAAATTATCTAAACATTCAAATTGAAATGAATTTTTAACGCTTGAAATCTGACCTTTTTGGAATCTAATAGCCAATTTGTATTGATTTTCAATTCACAGACTTTGCTATCCAGCAAACACCAATGGTAAAGTGATGGCTGAACTTTACTAGCTTATATTTTGTTTAGCACCAAACTTCAACCCATTCATGCCTGCAGGAGCCAAAACGAGCTGACTATTTTGGTGATATCCTTCTACCCAAAATGATGGTTGAAAAATGTTTGAAGGAGAGTTGTTCATTAAAACTTTATCCACAACTCTCCTTCAGTTAGTTTGCAAATTAATACTACATTCCAAAGTTATTTTAGAAAGTTTGACAGGTCCAGAAGACATTTAGGAAGTAGATATCCATGCATGAATGAGTTAAAGCAAAGATTAAATGAAGCTTTTCTGGTCTGCGAAAATTGCCATTTTATACATTATCAGTTTTCACCGATGTGTGTTTTTTTTGAGGAATTTCTCCCTAAAGGTTTTAATTTTTTTTGTCCTGTTCTGGCTGTTCATGCTATTTGTCTGATTCATGCTTGCAAGATCTAATTTACATTCTTGTCTAGATACATAGTACCTTTGACTATTGGGAAATAAATCCTATTTACCCCAAAATATTCTGAGAAAATTGGTGGTTGGCTTTTGATCAACGTTGCTCCTTCAGATATTTTCTGTATTTTTTTTTGTCGGAAGGATATTTATTGCTAAGTTATTCCAACCTTCTTTGGATATACACGCAGGGACTTGGCCAGGACCTGCCCAGCCTGTCTTTTGGACCGGCATTTTCCTGGAAAAACTCCTTTTTGGACAGGTAAAAGTTTCTTTGAAGAATTTTTGATTTTAACTTTTTTTGGGTAATAACCAAATATCTTCCTAACAAATTGTCGTCTAGGACCGCTTAAGTGTAAATAACACTTTTTGACACAATAGACTACTAATACCAGTTGGTATAAGGATTTGAAGTAGCTGAGTAGCTAAATCTGGATGGGTAGAAATTATGGAATTGCTATTTTCGGACAGGCAGTTTTGAAATCCTGGCTAAATAGGTTAATGTCCAATGTCCATTGTTTCTATTTCTAGTTTAGACCAGGATGCTTTCGGTTTTCTCCATTCATAAGTTTTTGTATTGTTCCATTGTTATTGTCATATTCTGCCACTAGGCATGGTTAAAAGATTATAGATTGGCCCAAGAAAGCTTTGGTGTGTTTGATAATAATAATAATAATATTAACAATAAAAATCTTTATTTCTCGAGGGTTTTAAATCAAATACAGGATTCGATTTTCACATCCAGCCCTCAGATATACGTGAGGTGTTGCAAAGCAAAGCTGTGCAATCTCAAAATCAAGAAAAAGCTCAGGAGCCATTCCAGTACAAAAGGATGTTTTGCGGTCACATCATTAAAATCGGTTTGTTATTTTTAAGGCCATATGGTGGTGGAAGTTTTCTAGTTAAACCATTCACCCTGTTGGGCAACAAAATGTCTTGACTACCTTATTTTGACAAAAAGCATCTTTAGGAATACTATCTATTACAATATGAAAGTCTTTTAACAAGCCAAAAAATGCTCAAGGTAATGCGGTCAGTCTGTTACAATTGTGTTCAACACAGGATTTCTCACTTGAAGTTGCGAGTTACATACCTAAATCCATCTTAATTACTTCCTGCCATCTTATCTTCCAAATATACACCATGTTGGCTGGTTATAATAAACAAATGGTGTTTAAACACCTAAATCCAATTTCTAGTAGGTTGCAATTTAGTAGTGGCCACCATTGTGTTGCCATGGTATGCCCAACAATGGTTGCCACGGCACTATCGGAAGTAGCATAAATATTGGCCTCCTAACAATTAACTTTGTGAAAAGCATTGTTAGGATATCAATGCAGTCCAGTACAACAAACAAATTTACCAATCAACAGCAAGATTCAGACTGGACAGATGATATATATATATATATATATATATATATATATATAATCATATATATATATATATATATATATATATATATATATATATATATATATATATATATATATATATATATATATCATATATATATATATATATATATATATATATATATATATATATATATATATATGTATATATATATATATATATATATAATATATATATATATATATATATATATATATATATACTAGTTAGTATATATTCATTGTGCACCTTTCATTACTTGTTGACATTTGACTCAAGTGAATTCTGTATGTTGCTTTCATTAGAAGATATTCCCAAATGCGTTAGCTTTCTTTTTGGCAATATGGGGAAGAGTGGATTCAAATGTAGTTAAAATGCATTGGTCAGTAATGAACTAATGATTTCAAACAAGAGAGTAGAGGTGTACACTGAAAGTTGCTTGGTCACTGCATAATTGCTGTTTTCTTCATGCCTTTTTGCTCAAGGTGTTTTGATTTGTTATGAAATGTAAAATGGTGATGCCACAATCAAAATAAAGATAATTTTGCAGTGGTATATATATGGTTTGTTTTATATATAACAAAGTACTGTTTATATTTACTTTGTGCTTGCAGTGGCCAAAAAGGCCCACAGCTAGGCTGAAAGCCTTCTAGGTGGGAAAGTATTCAAAGGAGAAATACTTATAAAAAACCCACAGGGAACACTTCGTCAAATATCATATAAAAATGTAGTGCCCTAAACCACCCAATAATTGTAGTTTTATCTCTCTACCAAAAGAACCTTACAGAAAATATTTAAAATAGAGATGTTGATCAAAATCTAACCCACTACTCTACTTCAATTATTGTGAATAATTAGTTCCAATGTTACTTTTAAAAGTATTTAAAGTCCACACGCCTTGTGTCAAGGAGATCTTCAGGCAAGCAAGGGTTAAGTATAGTGATAACCCAGTATAGAATATCTTAAATGTTATAACTATTGCTCGTTGAAACTTACAGAAGAAGACTATTTCAGCCCAGCTTGCATCTAGACAGCACAAATACCAAAACCCAGTAACCAAGGAAGCTTGATAACAAATTTAAATTGTCACTGAATTATCTAACAGTTTGCTACCAAGAGTTCGTAAAAGAGGATACTTATAAATGATAATTTTCAAAATTTTGATCCTGATTTTAAGGTTGTCATTTGGTTAGTTTTACCTGAGAGGAGTAGACAGGGAGTGGGCGCTGGGCTTGCATCATCAAATTTCGCTGCCTCCCACTACTATGAGTCATAGATAACCTGTGTACCCCATCTCCTTGGCAACCTATCTGACCTAGATAGGATGACATACCCCAGCCAGCCAGTCGGTCAGCCAGTCTCTCTGCTGCATGCTTACAAAGAAATCACGTGACCAATACTTCCCCAGGCAACGTAACCCGAGGCGCAGATGCCAGATGCTAGCTTGCAGTGCCAATGGGGTTGCGGATCAAGGGGATGTATTTCTCTGGTTTTACCAGAGAGGTAGATATCAGGAAGATGCAATGAGGGGCCAATAATCATAAAATCAAATTACACCAAGTCCACAGTAGACACAAATGTGTGTTGCCCTGAACTACTAATGCCGCCAGTCTCTCAAAACGGCAGAATTCCTCTGGGCTGCAAGTAGGTCATATCAGTAAATCACCTGCTGTGACATGTAATCTATGTTGCAAGGCCTGATATGTTGCCAAATTAATTTTAACCAATGACTATGAAAATCAAATTAAAGTGGGTGAACTGAACTGAACTCAGGAGATATTTAGAAAACTACTCAGCAATATATATTTCCTGAAATATAGAGTTTTTCCTGATGTGCAGTTCAAAGCCGGTCCCGCTCAAATCAATATATATGATTGAATGAAAAGATAAAAAGGCGCAAGGCGAAAGTTATCTGACTTACCTTGGGAACTTGCCTCAACTGGGACCAAGTATGACAATTATGAATGTTATAATTTTTTTCTTACAATTTTGTTAATTTGAAAGAAAAAAATGTGATGTTCTTAATTATGGGAGTTAAGGGTGATAACTACCGGTACTACAGCAACCTGTATTTGAAAACTTAAAGATATATGATAACTATAAATACATATTAGGTTTATTTAGTCTGTTTTATTATATCAACATTCACATGACCCTATACAATTATTCCCCTGTAGGCATGTCAGTAAAACCTTATAACTCTCTTGGAAATATGTATTACCACAACAGACATTTTAGGCTTCTAGGATAAGTCATTTACATAATGCCCATATGCAAAATACTTGTATTACAGCTCAATGTACTGAGGCAATAGAAGATGAACTGTCTTGCCAAGGAACAGAGCAAAGTACCATTGACTATTTAATCTAACCTGCAACTTTCTGATGCAACTTCACCTAAATGAGCTACTCCATTATTCATCTGAATTTGGAATTTTTATTTTTCATCACTTTTTCTGCCATATTACGGCTAATTCGTGACTAGCCAGTTGTAATTGGTGGAGGAAAACGGAGTACCCGGCAAAAGCCACCACCTAACCCCAAGTCACTGGCAACTTTTCAACATGCCCCGGTCGTATTCATCTGAATTATGCACTGTTGGACTGTTGAGACTATAAAGAGGCATTTTAACATACAAAATGAAAAGATGACAAAAAAGTGTGTCCAATTTGTACAATATATATTTAACTGTAATGATTCTTTTGTGCAATAATAAAAAAACTTGTTGAGTTCTTATGTGTATTTATCCAATGAATATCTCTAAAAAAAGGAATTTCATAGTACTCTCACCAACAACAACTTTTTCTTTAAATGGAGTATGCAGTTTTACAAGTTACCGGTAACTTAATTGTGAAGATTGGTTTTTGGAAGTACAATGATAACATTTACACAAAACAGGCCATCACATTTTACAGAGACTTTTCTTCATCCAAAATTGTAATGACATGCACATTTAACTTACCTTTGAGTATGTGTAATTAAATATACATGTCAAGCCACCAGGCTAGGTATGGCCAATCATCAGACTTGGTTAATCCATGGGATCCTACATCCTGGGGACGTTATATACAATGCTTCCTTGGTGCTGTGTGTATTGCACTAATTTTCAGTAAAAGAAAATGGCGGGGGAGAAGAGACGATTTGAACGTGACGCAAGGAAGTTAGTTGAATGTATAACAGGTTTTCAGGTAAGTGTCATTAGTTGTCATTTATTGAGGATCCCTAATTGAGATGTGCTTAAATTGCAATTTAAAGGATTGGATGAACACTCGCTGCGGATACTGCAGGTCAGGTGCCAACTTCTCAGGGTGACAGCGTAGATGCATCACAACATTTTGTCAACAATCATTCATTCATCGAACCATAAATTATGGCATAAATGAACATAGACGAGACTGATCTGCAAAGAAGATTAATTCACACATATAGCAAAGTCAAAGATAGAGCTGGCAGGGCGTCCGTTGGACACTTAAGGACACCCAAAGCTTTTTGAGGAACTTCTAAATACCGTATTCGCCCGATTTTAAAAGCGCACAGTCGAGGAGGGGAGTATTGGCGCAGTGGTTAGCGCGTTGGGCTGGCGACTCTTACGTCGCGGGTTCGATTCCGTCCCAAGTCACCACTTTCTTTCTGTCCTGAGGCAAGGCAGTTTACTCCTCGTTGCCCAATGCTTCGAATCTGAGAGAAGTAGACAGGGAGTGGGCACTGGTCATGAATCATCAAATTTCGCTGCCTCTCACTATCTGACCTAGATAGGATGGGGTCATTCCGTGGTAGCGTGCATTGTGTCGGATACGACAATTACACACTTTAAATTTATATTTTTCAGAGGAAAACAGGTATATTGATGACTAAAACTTTTTGTTTTTAAAACTTTTTTTATTTTCCTTGGCACCAGGTTAAGCTGGCCCACATTCATCAATAACAGTAGTACAAATAAATCTGATAAGAAGTGATATCTGGTTACATGTATGTATGGTATTGAAACCATAATTTGTATAACATTGATACAACATTTTGCACAATAAAGTTATATAAAAGATCAATTTTCTATGTATTCTGTGTATATACCCCATCTTTGCATGAATACTCTTTCTTTATCTTTTAGCTGGAAACTAAATTTTTCATAGCTGTGCATATTTTTAACCGTGGACTTTATGTATGATAGAGATGGTCTTATTTCTCTGATCTTTGAAACAAAAATGCACTTTTTTGTATTTAGAATAATTGCATTTACCCAATATGAACAATCAAAATCTCCTAAAAAAAATTTTTCATCTGTGATTGTGTACATATCAATACCAATATTTTGTATCCAGGATTCAACTTGAGTCCATATCCCACTTGAAACCTCACATTGAATGAGCATGTGTTCATTTGAGTCTTTTTCTTTTTTACAAAGCCCACAAATGTCTGATTCCTTTATACCAATTTTGTGTAACACATTATTGGTATAAAATCTTCTATGCAATGTCCTAAATTGTATATATCTGAGATAAGTATCATCTATTATTAAGATCTTCTTAAAAGATCTACCCATAGATAATGATGATATACTCAGGTCCATTTTTTCATTCCACTTGTCTGAGGTCTCAAATAGAATATTTGTGTTTTTTCCCAGCATAATCTTATAAATATTGGATACCCCTTTTTTGTCTAAAGACAGTACCGAGTTTAAACATGAATTTGTAGGCATTATAGGGATATGTCTAGGTAGCTCCTTTTGTTCAAGATGACTTCTTATTATTTTGCAAAAAGCACCATACTCCAGAAAGTTTGTTTTAATATTGAATATATTTTCAAAAGTTTTTAAGGAGTAGGGTTTCATATCGTCATCCAGTAAATCACTGATTATTTGTACTCCATTTTCTAACCAATTTTTTTAAATTTGCAATCTTAATTGGGGATTGTGCCATAATGGAGTCAGTAAAATATTATCAGAAGATATGAAACCCTCTTTTTTTCCCAAGACTCTAAGACTATTAAGTACATCTTTCCAAAAGGAGTTTTCTGTCATTTCTTGAATTCTTTCTAAGAAATCCAAACCATATTTAAATACATTAAAAAGTTCAAAGTCATCGGGGATGACACACCACTTTGCACTGGATCTTAAATATCTTTTTAACCATCCAACCTTGAGAGCAGCATCAAATAGTTCTAAATTGTGGAGTTTCATTCCACCAAATTGTGTGTCTGCTTCCAAGATCTCTTTTCTAAACTTAGGAGGTTTACCCTCCCACAAGAAATCTTTTACAAGGTTGTTTATAGTTTTAAAAGTCTCTTTGCCTGGGGTTGGTAGGGACAGGAGTATATGGGTGAACTTTGAGAATAATAAACTCTTAATTATTACCACTTTTCCATACGGAGTCAGTCTTCTAGTTTTCCAAATGGTAACAATTTTTTTAATATCTTTTAGCTTGTTTAAGATATTATGATCTGAAATTTCACCCATTTTATGAATGTTGTAACTGATGCCTAAAACTTCGAATTCATCAGTCCATTTGAGATTGTATTTGCCTTCCCAGGCTATACTCCTGTCCCTTGATCTTCCAATTTTTATTACTTTGGTTTTTTCTTTGTTTACCCCAAGTCCAGAATTTTTTTTAAACCAATCCAATACCCTCATGACACCACACATACTGTCGCGTTCAGCTTTTATGTACATAGTGGTGTCATCAGCGTAGAGAGATATTTTGACCTCCTTATTGTGCACCATAATACCCTTTATATCAGAATTTTCTCTGATTACATGTGCCAAAAACTCTGCGCAAAGCACGAAGATATAAGGTGAAATTGGGTCACCTTGTCGACAGCCCCTTGATAATTCAAACATACTCGTGAAATGCCCATTCTGCTCCACTCTAGAGATTGAATTTGAGCGTAAGAGCCTAACCCAAGACATCAAATCATCTCCAAAATTAAATAGATTTAGACACTGGTCAATGTAGTTCCATTCAATTGTATCAAAGGCTTTAGAATAATCAACTACAATCAATAAACCTTCTATGTTTTCATTGTGGCAATAGTCTATGGTGTCATATAATAGCCTTGTATTCTCGCCAATGAATCTATTCGAAATGAAACCAGTTTGGTCAGTTGAAATTAATTCCTCAAGAACACTTTTAATTCTATTAGCAATCATGGCTGAGAGATATTTATAGGTACAATTCAACAGCGTAAGTGGTCTCCAATTTTTCAAAGAATTTCTTTGTTTGCCACTCTTGGGGATGCAAGTTATTGTTCCTAATAAAGTATCTCTAGTCAGACTGCCACTCTTATATGAATCCTTATAGGCACGGAGTAGCCACACTGATAATTCATGTATAAATAATTTTAAAAATTCATTTGTGAATCCACTTGGTCCTGGAGATTTATTTAACTTGCTTTTAACTATAACATATTCCAATTCATCCATTGTAAAATCCATGTCCAGATTTTTTTTTTTAGCCTCAGATAGCTTTGGAATATTCTGTAAGTATTCCTCAAAGAAGGAACCAGATATTGGAATAGTTTTTTTTTTTGTGAAAAGATCTTGATAAAAATCCTTCTGCAAGTTTTAAATCTTTACAGGATCATTTATAGTTTTTTGGTCCTCATCAATCAACTCCACAATCGTTTTGTTAATATAGTTCTTTTTTTCTAAGTTAAGAAAGAACTTAGATGGCTTTTCCCATCCTTTTATGAATTCTTCTCTTGATCTAACTTGGTAACCTCTCATTCTTTTATCTCTTAATTCCTCCAATGCCGAATTTTTTTCTTCAAGTTCTGTTTGAAGCATATCTGAGTTCATGGGCGACTGGTCAATCTGTCTATCAATCGATTCTATTTCAAGAGTGAGCTTCTTCTCAAGCTCTCTTTTTTCTCTTGCCAGTTTTTTTGAAAAACTTATTATTTATCCTCTTATTTGACACAATAATGTATCTAGGAAGAGGGAGTCGGAAATTGTTAACTGTAAATTTGAGTCTCCAATTTGATCTAAGTTGTCTAAATCATATACAGGAATAGCATATGTTTGTTTTATCAACTTAATTTCTTCTCTAATTAAAGTTACTAATTCTCTGTTTTCTAAAAGATTGCTGTTTAATTTCCAACTTCCTCTTCCCTTTTCATTCTTTGATATATTGATTTCAAGAGAAATGATATTATGGTCACTCTTATAACCAGAGTGTATCTTCGCATCTGGGCATAAGCTTAAAAGATCCTCTTTGATTAGAAAGTAATCCAATCTTGCTCTTTTGAAAGGGTTTTTAGTACCCCAGGTATATTTTTTTGTTTCAGAGTTTTGGATCCTCCAGATATCAATCAATCCCAATTTCTCTATATTCTCATTTATCACAGAATTACTTTTCGGATTTCTCAAAGAGTTATAATTATAGAAATCAATATCCTTTAAACATACATTCCAGTCACCCACGTACAGAATATAATCTGCATCTACATTAGAGGTTTCTGAGAAAAGAGTTTTATACCATAGTGGAGTGTCTCGATTCGGACCATAGACATTCACAAATGTTATTGAGTATCAGTTTGCAACATCCAAAGTTATTTGCAAAAATCTTCCCTCTGTATCCTTTGATATATTTAAAACAGTATACTCAAAAGTATTGTTTATCAGTATGGCCACTCCCCTGCTATTTGTTGTAGTGCCTGATAAATAAAAGCTGATATTCCATTCTTTTTTTAATTCCTCTATGTCATCTTCTACAAGATGGGTCTCTTGAAGGAAGACCAAATCTGCTTTCATTTCTTTGAACTTATTCCAAAAGTCTAATCTTTTAAGGGGCTGTCGCAATCCTCGTACATTGGCAGAGCATATTTTTATCTTCTTGACCGCGCCTGTTTTACAATGGCACAATGATTATGTGAGCTGATACCTGGCAACAAGGAAAATCTTTTAAACATTTTACCAACTGGTAATATAATACATAACATACATAACTTAGAACTTATAACCATAGTTCTACACATTGACAGCTTACTAGGCCTCAATGGAAGCCTGGACTTTCTAAACTTAGAAAGACAATACACACAAAAATATAAAGGAAATTTACAATGACAATTAACAAAAATTACAAACAACCACCTAGAACAGTGATGGACAAGTTTAAGTCCTAACTCACCTAATGTGAGAATAATACACCGCATGGAGGAGCTCCCATGCAAAAAAAAATGAAACTAAAAATTAAGTTAATTTTCCTTATTAAATCTCAATTCTTTTCTCAATTCTTAACATAGTTTTGACAGACTATAGCAGTATTGCTAGCCGAAGGGTTGTTGGTATAGTATTAATTAATAATTAAATTGTAAACATCTTATGACAGAAGATTTTACAATATGGCTGATGTTATACCAAGGTTTTTCCCCAATTTTGATTAAGTAATGAATACTCTATAACTTAAGTGTTGAAACAATCAACAACACAAAAATAAAAAGAAAGGATAGTTTACCAACTATGAACTTCTGATTAAGGGTTATTAGAACTCCATATTGATGTTCTTTGAGATAATATAATTATCTATACCTAGTTGTGAGTTGTACTAATTTTTGACAAATATGTAAAAAGAAAATAGACTAACTGTCTCAGAAAGTGTGAACTTGACTATTGTCAGGACCAATATATAAAATATCTTATATTTGTCATATAAGAATAGTAAAATAAGTGAACTACATCATACAGGTTGATTATATAAAAATAAAGGTGTCAAAGTTGCCCATGTATCAGCACACACATGTATCAGCACACACAGTTTTATAGGGGTTTTTCCCCAGTTTGGCAATATAATACTTTACATACAGGTGGAATTTTGTGTATTGGGTTTTCTTTCCCAATTTACATAATAGGGTTTTCCACAACATACCCTAATACTTGAAAAACATTTAGACTTTAATATAAGTCTGTCAAGACTAGATAACTGTTTGAACCTCACCTAAGACTGTAGTGAGATTTAGACCTCAGAAATATATTGACTTGTGCTACTGTGCAGAGCACCCCAGAGCATAAACACACTTGAAATTTTTAGTTTCATTAAAGCTTGAAGATAGTATTCATGTTACGTCTAAGCTGTCTTGAGACATCATGGAAGGATTTGTGCTTAATTGCAGCAATTTTAACCACCAAATGCTCCATATCTGGTGAATCAGATATGATGTCTTTCCCTCCAAAAAAGGAGTATGATGCCAAAGCGAGCCTGCTGACAGCAACCTTTTCTGCCACCTCATAACTGCGATTCCTTGGGTTTAAATGCCTGTTTGAAATGCCAATGAATCCCATGGGGAACTGGAAGAGGAATTCAAGTGCTTCTGAATATTTTAATTCAAAATTTGTGTAGATGATCACGTGTTCATTTGTCAAGAACTTTTCTAAACTTTTCATGACTTTGGAGTGTTCCCCTTTTGCATAAATTTTGACTGGCTTTTCTGTTTCCCTTGCTAGTTCTAAAAATTTCTCTAGGACCACGATTTGATTTGGAATACTATCTGACCCAAGTGTCCTGTCCATTCCTACCGTGCCTACTGCTATGACCTTTGGTTTCTTTAAAATTTCTTTTAGATCATCCAGATATTTGTCAGTGTATTGGTATGCATATTTCGGGTGCATTCCGACACTAATTTTGACACTGTCATCTTTCAAGATTACATTTAATCTAGAGTCTAATAGATGACTTGGTTTTTGAATGTCGCACACTACATACTTTATTGTAGAGGTTTCTGCGCATGAGCTGGAGTATTCTGAGAAGCTACCAGTGAAGTTGTTGTGCTCATAGGCTGACAATAAATCACTTGTCGAGTCTATTAAGACCGGGTTCAGGATAGGGGTTTTATCACCTGAGATAACCCCGAACTTGTTTTGGTATAGGATAATCTCTACCATTGTCCTCCAGTGGAGGATTTCACAGTATCTAGTAGGTTTAGAGGCGTCATATAGCAGTTTTGGGGTATGCCCTTTATCCCGGTCTAAAATTGACATGAATTTCACTTCAATATTTGAAAATTTTGAGATACTCTTCTTTGCAAGTCCTTCTCTATTTATTAGACGGACTAGTTGTTCTTCTGTTTCACATTGTAAATCTTCTTTTAGAAATTCCTCGAAACAATTGCTCCTATACAGAAATGTTTCTGTGTCCTTGTCAGGATTGAAGAAGCCTTGGCATCTGCCGAGTTCTGAAAAAGTGTGGAACTCCTGGCATTTCCAACATGTGGAGTCTCCATATACTCCCCACCAATCATTGGTCACATGTTGAAGAATCACATGTTTTTTCATGTTTCGTATCTTTGAATAGCATATCACACATGCTCTGGAGGCACCTTCTTGGTAATGAATTTCATCAGACAACTTTGGGTTATGAAATTTTGAAAACGTTTGTTTTTTGATAGTAGGATTTGTGACTGAGAGTTTTTGTTTTTTATGATCATGGTCCACTAGTGAATTTTGTTCTGATTTTCTTTTGACCCCCTCAGAGAAGATCGACTCCTCTTTCGCTATTCTTAAATTCCTGGTGATGATTTGTCTTAAATCGAAGGCGTCTGAAGTACCTACTTTTGGATCTTTCACAGGATGAGGGGCAGTGGTTGCTGACACGTTTCTATTATCTCCTTCCACACTAATCTCAAGACCAGCTCTACTACATGTTAGATCTAGTGCTGTTTCTTGCTCTGAAAAGGAAGTGATGATAGAGTGCACAAAAGGGTCTGGTGCTTTTTGGTGTGCTTGTGTTGTATTACCAGGGATAGATTGAGATTCTTCATTCTGACCAGTAGAGCTTAAAAACTGACTGTCTCTAGGATTCAGCTCTGTAGTAGAGTCGTCACTCAACTCAATAACTTCTTGTTTGATAAGAAGTTTTTGTACTTGTTCCACTTCTTTGACCACTTCTTCCTTTATTGTTCTGGCTTGTACTTCTTGTACACTGTGAGTACCAACATTATCAATAACTTCCTTCTTAATCTGAAGTTCTTGATGTGCTTTCCCTTCAGGTTTATCTAACCCATTTGTTCTATTACTTGTATAATTATATGTAGATCGCCAGTCTACCACTTCTTCTCCAGGGAAAAACTCATCACAGAGATTTATAACCATTTCCTGAGGGTGTTCTGACTTAATTTTAGTAGAAGTGGTAATGTTATCTTTAACAGACTGTGGAGCTTTCTTGTTTACCTCCCTTTTAATCTCTCCACTCACCCTCCAGTTCAATTGACATTCTTCACTCATTTGAGGCTTACACGGAAGAAGTTCATCATAATCATAATCCAAGTTTCTCTGTTTCTGGTCATATATTTTCATAGCTATTTTTATGGGGTTGTCATTCAGCCATGCTAGATCTATCTTGCCAGATCTTCTGTTTTTCAGATTAACCAGAGTCTGATCCATCCACAACCTGGATGTGTGTATGGGTTTTACACCATTTTGAATTCTATAACAGACTATAGGGTGTTCTAATTCGTCCAGATCATTGATGGCATTCATCCATCTGATCTTGTATCTTCTAGATTCCTCATCTTTTTGAGGAGACAACTCAATCTCTGTCAAGCTATCCATATAGCTACGTTTGGAGGGTGAATTAGTAGGATCCATTCTGTAATATAAAAAAATGTTATTTGTAAGTAATTAGTAATATAGGGTCAAATTAGTCCAGCCATTTCTCCTAGTTGAGCAGAGACTAAATAATGTTAAAGAGTACTTGATAGAAATCGTGCTGAAAAAAAAGGAAATATGTGAGGCATTTTGTTAACAAGAAAAGGAACTGAAATAGGAATTAGCTTGCATTGTGACTCAGACTCCAAGGTGCCCCGCACAGCTTCACATAATTGTCAACAATCTACTTCTTTTGAGTGGCACTCTTCTGGATAAACCATCTAGGTTCAACCACCTTAACTGGATCCCATTTTATGATACCAGGCTTTCTACTCTCAAGCCAAACTCTACCTTTGGTGTCATTACAGACTCTACCCTGATTTCCTGTTTCTGCTGTCATATTGACCTTTGCTATCTGATACTTCTTTCTTTCCGCTCTAGCTTTTGGGGCCAGATCTGTCTTAACACCAAATTTAGTGTTATTCTCAGTGTTGTACTTGTAGAGACCACCTGCTGCTTTCAGCACTCTCATTCTATCCTTCCAGCTCACAAAGGCTACTATCAGTGGTCTGTTGGCCTCCCCTTTCTTTCCTACTCTGTGTGCATTTCGGATGACACATTCTCCAAAAGACTCTCGCTCTACATTAAGGATTTTAACACAAAAATCTTTCACTACTTCCCAACTATCCTCATTCTCTACTGTCTGTTCTAACCCATAGAACCATAGGTTCATGTTTCTCATATGTTGTTCACTAGCCTCATCTCTGTCTTCCAGATTTTGAACCTTTTTCTCTAGTTTTTGACAGAGTTCCTTGGTAAATCTTAATTCTTCCATTTCTGCTTTGAGAGTGTCTACTTCTTCATTCATAAATGCAATGGAATTAGTGAGAGTAACCTCCTTTTCTGAGAGTTCCTTTATGCTTTGCTCAAGCTTCATACATCTGATCTCGCTATTTCTCATCTCCTCTATGAATTGTTTTTGCTTTTCTAAGAGCTCATCATAGTTCTGGTTGAGAGTGAACACAGATTCGGTGACAATTCTGATCTGTTCGTCATTTTGAGACACTAATTCTTTTATCTCATCGAACTTTTCATTGAATTTATCATCAACTTTTGATTCCCACTTTTCTGTGCATTCATCAAGACTGGTGTTCATGTTTTCAGTCATTTCATTAAATTTTTCATCAATTTTGTCACCTAGGCTGGTTTCATTCACACCAAATTTAGCATCCATCATAACGCACAGTTTTGCAAAGATATCCTCAGTAAGTTTGGTAGTATCCATTTTGTCTATTTGATTACCCGAGGGACTAACTGATCGAGATCTTAATGTTCTTTCACTAGGTAGCAAATGAGATCTTATATCATCTAAGCTATTTTTTGCCTTAGTTGTCTTTTTGCTCATAATCTATTTCTAGGCTTACGTGATGGTATGCTAGATTACAGATAATATCAGTTCACAAAATAGTACAATATATACCTGTATGACCACTGCAAGTATTCTGTAATGGTCTATCAATCGTCCGATTGAAGAATCCTCCTTTCCTGTATAGTCCGTAGTGCTTCGTAGATCGAATCAGCGTCTTTCCACTATAGTCTCTGTCACACCTCCAAAATGTCAAAAAGGTCTCTCTATATGTGGTCTATAAGATGCGAAGCTCACAGGAGTAGCACCGCTCCCGGGTTCTGCAATTCCACCCTTCTCTGATTTGTGAAGCTCACAGGAGTAGCGCCGCTCCCGGGTTCTGCAATTCCACCCTTCTCTGATTTGTGAAGCTCACAGGAGTAGCGCCGCTCCCGGGTTCAGCAATCTAACCTTTCCTAGGTTATTTGAAGCTCACAGGAGTAGCGCCGCTCCCGGGTTCTGCAATCTCCCTTTTCTTCGTGATCGCCAAACAAGATGGCCGACTACTACCCAAAGTAGGTCATGTGTATCCGAAATCTCGGCCACTCAGTAATCCAATTCTATCAGTCCCGAAGCTGGTTTCTCATCGATATCGCTTACTCCAAAGTAGATATCAACGTCAGTCCTGAAGCTGACGTTCCTTCTTGTATAGTAATCAGTCCTGAAGCTGATCTCTCTCTTATATCCGGCCTTCAGATAATCAAAATGGCCGAGCCCTTCACGTGAAAGTGAAACTATTGTTGTTCATCAAAGTCTGACATACTCTTGAAAGATATATTCCGGTTGTTGCTTCTCTCCGTGTTGATTGAGCTGTTTTAAGCTCTGGCTTCCGTGTCTGCTCTGGATATCGGAGAGTTCGTTGCCGGTTTTTCAAGAGTCATCCTTCGTTGATCACAACATGTGCTCAAGTGTTTCAAATGCCCGGATGTTTCGGACTATATTAATCCGCTGTCGTGATTTTTCTTTCAAAGTTCAAATATAGTCTAAATTATTTATCAAGACTATGATTTTTCCGATGAGTATTCGTGTAGAACTTTAGATATTAAGTTCAGACAGCTTTCTGCACATGAAGTCACCGTTCCGGGAGACCTATTTTGTTGCCGCCATGCTTTCTTGACCGTGTAATCAGCGAAGATTTTAAACTTTCCACCAAAGTCGTCCTTAAGCAAATAATTTCGACTAAAGAAGATCGTTCTCAATCTAATGTTCTCCTAACACCAGTCAGTCTCTTTTCGTGCTCGGATGAGTCTTAAATTCAGAGATTTTTACAGATTCTATAGGAGCTCCTCCAGTCTGCTTCTCTCCTAAATCATGACGTCATCATTTCTCCTCATGACGTCATCATTTCTCCCATGACGTCATCATTTCTCTAAAACTAAAACTTTATAATAATGTCTAATATGATGAGAAAGCAAAGCTTTAAATGCTCGCGCAGCTCGATGATATTTCTGCATTCCCCTTCAAATGCAGTCACAAAGTGTTTGTTATTGTTATCCGTGACGTCATTCTTTACTTAAACTTCGCTGAAACATATTGGAAGCCCCTTCATATGAGCTTCATGTTTGTGCAATAACCACACACAGTATGCGTATATAGCGATTGACCGAAAATATGGCATAAAAATTACTACGACTTCAACCTGTTGCAAAATCGTCATTTCACGACAGATTTCATCTAGAATTAAGAGACATGTAGAATTATTTATGGCGGTTGTAGCGATTTAAACTGCATTGAAATCGATTCACGGAAAGATGAGTAAAGTTATTTTTACCGTGAACATCGAAGTTACAACTTTGGAATACGCGGAATTCCATCGTAACATGACGTCATTTCAATACCTCAGCATTTGTCGCACGTGAGCATGTATGTTTCAGTTGTTGCATAGTTCGGCGTGTGTTGCACGATAGTCGGCGACCAAAACGCTATTTTGACACAATTTAAAGGAAACAATCCAAATGTATTATTTGATTAAGAAATATTTAAAACATGAAACGATCTGGCGGCAAAATGTGCTCTTAAAGCAAAAAGTTATGCTCATTTTTCCGAGGTAATCGACCGAGCAGGGTCGAGCGAGCGAGCCCGACGAGAGACGAACAGACAGACGTCAACACCAAAAATCCTGCCTCAGTGTGTATCCTGCCATTACACTATATATATACCGTAAATGCTCGCTACGCTGAGCCGGCCTTCGGCCGACTCACTACGCGAGCTATAAAGGACTTGTCAAACATGTGCTATTGTTTCATAATTTTTTTCTCACAAAAAATGTAATTTTTGAGGAAAATAAAATTGTGTCGGATACGACGAGCTTGCGACGCAGGTTTTCTCAACTTTGGACAAATACCAAAATCTCTGTTCTGTTCATGGGAGTTCCACTACAAGACATGTCTAAGTATCATCTCAAAAGGGTTTTGAACATAAGTCATGAACAATTTTCTTAAAAAAGATTTCGTTTGGCAGTTTTGTGAGAGGAATCTAAAAAAAGGTTGTTGTGTCGGATACGACAAGCTAGGCTGTGTCGGATACGACACTTTTGTCCACTACCTTAAATCAATATAAAAACAATTATTTTGTCATCAGATCAATATCAGAACTGAAACAAACCAAGGATGTACTATGTTGAAAAGTTTGACTTGCATGAAATACATATATCAGTCTAGTAGGGAGCATTTTTAGATCATTTTGGAACATGTTACACATGACACTACCCAAAATATATCATTTTTTCTTATTTTTAACATTGTACAATTGCTCCAAGTAAACAATTTATTAAAACTCACAATAATTAGATACTTTGTATTCCTGGCCATACAGACATCTTGCATATTTGAAAAATTGCATTGAAATATTAAGAAATATAACATTTAAGTAAGAAGTGCGAGGGTATACCTGTTACTGATTTCTCACTTGCTCAATGACTGAGCATGTAATGTTATTCAGCCTGACCTCTCCAATCAGATTCCTGCAATGCTTTCATGACAAAGTAAACATGTAATTGTCAGTACCATATCTTTAAATAATTACCATTACATTTCAGTTGATGTGCAAATTTTCATGCTCTATAATTATTTGTCATTCTGAGAGACATACCTCATGCTGATTCAGTTTGCTGTCTGTACTTACATGAATTTATGCTACCCTGACATTAAGATTGAAAGAATCAGATTTATTACCTAAAGGTAAATAACCTGAATAACTTAAAAGCCATTCCATTATATCAATAACTATATCAATTATAACAAATGTTAAAGCCAAATAGAAGCAGGTTTGGCTTCCGTCTAGCAGGGCTGACCAAGCTATTGCCAAATTTTGCGACAGGAGTTCAGAATTTGGCAACAGTAATATTTTCAGTTATTAAAACCTCACTAAGAGTAACTAATACTTTTCCTAGCATTCTGAGCATATAACATCAGCTTCCTCCTATACTCAAGCTAGTACCTGTGGGGCTTCAGTTAAAACAGGATGAGGATGTTGACTAGAATACACATGCTTCGTGACAGTGTCCACCAGGGACCAGTAGATACCCTGGTGTCACCGTGGTGGGGTATTCAGTATATCTGGAAGGATAGCAAGATCCAAGAAAGGAAATAGAAACCTTCCATATGACTGCATTAGTTTGTAACAAGTGGATCAGGTGGACATTATCATACATGTATAAATCTCGATATTTATAGTTGTGTTCTTCAACAAACGTTTTCTCAAATGGGTGTAAACAGGAACGTTTAATAAACGTTCCTGGTGTAAATGAGCTGTTCAGCTAATTCACTGAGACATTTTGACTTAGTGCTTTTTTCTACATTTCACTGTATCAATTAAAAACTTTTTTTTTCATTGGAACAGAGAGGTGGATCAACTCAGATTAGAATCAAATCCTCATGGCTGTGGTAGAGTGAATCCCCTTCTACTGTCCTAATTGCCTAGATTATCAAGGATTAATCGCACTTGGCATGCACCAGATAATCAGACAAAGGGTAACCAATTCAAGTGGGAATTGATAGACAAACAATGTAAATTGGAATTGAGAAATTGAGCCTATTTCATCCCCATGGTATTGACCATGTACTTTTCAAACTGTATTTGGACTTTTGATTTGAAAAAAGGTTCATATTGAATGTTGATAGGTTGGGTAAACTCAAGATAGGGTGTCGTATCCGACACATTTGTCGTATCCGACACAAATGAAAAACACCTTTTTTCCCCAAATTTTAAGCAGACCTTAAACATTATATTCTGGGTTCTAATAGGGCTAGGGATAATTGAGACTTTCATGAAATGGCATTTTTTTTGATGCAGTAGTTTTGGAGAAAAATTAACTTTTTCATGTTTTTTTGTGTCGGATACGACAGCCAGTATTTGGACAAAAGCTTATTTTTACCCAAAATTTTTTTTTCTTCAAAATTCATTACCAATTATTCAAACTAACTTAGTTTCATGTGTCCAACCCAAAATGTAACATTTATCATGTTTTAGAATGTTTTTATTGAAGAAAAACCAATGTCGTATCCGACACACATCCATCACACACTTTCCCATTTTTCTCAATTAAACCATCAATAAAGTTCACTAAACACATGTTTTTTTCATATCTATGTCAAAAATCCAAAACTTCAGAATGTCTAGTTTTAGCATACATATGTATTGAATGTGTACATTATGATTTAATTTTTCACATCCATGTCGCAATTAGTGCGGAATGACCCGATGACATCCCCCAGCCAGCCAGTGCATGCTTACTGCACAGATCACGTGACCAATACAACCCCAGGTTACAGCGCGTAACCCGAGGCGCAGATGCCGTAGAGGCTAGCATGCAGTAACTATGGGGTTGCGGATCTAGGGGATGTATTTCTCTGTTTGGATGGCACTTTAAGCCCTAGGTCCTGTCTCTCTTGATGTCTATGTCATGAGGGACGTAAAAGAACAAACTATGCTCGGAAAGTTGACTGACATAGGATCCTCTCTCCTTCAGCCCATCTCCCTGGTAGGCAGGAGGATATAAATAGCCTGCCATCGAGCAAGTCCACCGCCAGATGGCGCCTGGTTTAATACAAACAGTTGCGGCCAGTAGTCTCGGGCGTGTCAACGCCAGCTCATTGTCGTAATAATATTCTAATAATATTCTAATCAATGTACAGATCAAATGTAGATATGTGATTAATGAACGAATCATTGTAAATATGTGATTATTAAATCTTAATTGATAATTGTTGTTGTCTAAATATGTGTATACAGCTCCTATACAGGAGGATACTATCCAGAGTTTTTCGGAACTAGGGTTGGATGCCATGTGTCGGCAGTAGAATGGGTGTAGTAGGGGGGGGGGGGGGGGGGGGGTTGACTGTAACGTGTTCGTGTTCGGCGTTCATTTACACTACATGTCTGTAGTGTAAATAAACGCCGCTATAGCTACGCGTCGCCACCGTCGCATTCTATAATTAGCTTCCAAGTACTTGTGACGTCTTCAAAACTGTAAAATCGCTTATTTCACTGATTTAAAAAAGGTTATTTAATTTCCTAAAAGTGTATTCTTAGTACAATTAGTCCATTGAATGTATCCATGCTGTTTGACCAAAACAGAGTGGACGCTATCATACATAACTGTAAGAACCAAGTTTTCAGTAATGAAACAATCCAAGGCGTTCCACAAAGGCATTCGACGTGTTTGAAGCCGCCTATCGGCGGGTTCCGGAACCTCGTGACAAGTAAGAAGAAGAAGTCCCAAATAAGCGCACCCCCCCCCCCCCCGCTTATTTTTCGCGGATATTTGGGGACCAGCAAGCACCAAAGATCGTCTCCTCATGTTGAATCTCCCCAGAAGTAACCAAAACCAAATCACATACCTTTCCTCTTGCCGTGTCTGCAAACCAGAGCTGAATTCCGCAGTTTCAGCAGTTCCTTTGCACTCTCACTGTTCATATTCGCTGCATGAGCGTATAATTGACCAATTAATGATCTTTTTACATGCAGCAAACATCTTTACTGAACAGTGAGAGCGCAAAGGTGTAATGACGGCAGATAAACTCCGATCGGCAATCATTGAGGTGTGCGGTAAAACAGAAGATTGCTAACATCCCTTCCACAGAAATTTTTTCCAACCTCTACCCGCACCGTGCGCTTAATCGGGCGAATACAATATAACAATTTTAACTATGCCTATAGTCAGATACACAAAA
The DNA here is from genome assembly GCA_963942565.1 of Maea johnstoni. Taxonomy (NCBI): domain Eukaryota; kingdom Metazoa; phylum Annelida; class Polychaeta; order Spionida; family Magelonidae; genus Maea; species Maea johnstoni. The sequence continues at coordinate 4,910,997 of OZ012700.1, read as the reverse complement.
AGAAGCCTTTAGAAGCTTTTCAGGAAACTGCTGTCCATAAGACATGCAGGACATGTCCTAGCTAAGTCCCTGTCAGGCTGACCCATCCCCAACAATGAGATGACTCTGTACTTAGAGAGGATATAATATGAATAAAAGTAGTGTTGTGATCAGTCATTCAAACTTGTAGTATTAAAGAAAAAATAATGTTTGTGGGGTCAGTACATTTGTACTAATGTCGCACACTGCTTTTCTTTTTTACAATTTTTAGGAAGATGAAGAAAACTTTGATGCCTGTCTGCAGTTTGCACTCTCCAACTTCAAGTTTCACAGATTCTTGGACGTTGACAGCCACAAAATAGGAAGATCAATTGATGGGTGAGTTATACTGTGACTCATTTGTAAGTGATAACTTATAACGCACTTCCATCTGAAGCATGATCAGACACATGTAAATATATAAAATGTAATCTTTATTTTAAGTCGGTATATCAATTACAAAAAACACAAGCTACCAAGGCTCTTGGCCGACTGGACCGACTGTTTAAAGTGCCCTCCGAAGCACTGGTATTAAGCAGCAAGGAAATAAATTTCCTTTTTCTGTGCCCCCACTGAGAATCGAACCCAGGTCATCTCGGGGCCTGAAAGCCAGCGTCATGGTCTTAGCCAGCAGGGCGTCTGGGTGTCTTTTTGGACACCCAAACCCTTAAAAACCAACCCTCAGGACACCCAATTTTTTTGTGAGGAATTTCTTAAAATGTCAATCTCAAGCATATAATTGAATTTTTTTCATCTCCATACAGTTCCCATGACATTGTATAAGAAGATCATGCCTTATTTTGATCAATTTATACATGTTTATGTTTGAAATATGAGTATAATGTGGTCTCCCCTAAAAAATTGGACACCCCAAAATTTTACAATTGCCAATTTTAGGCACCCAGTTTCTAAATCCTGGCTAAGACCCTGGCCAGCGTCTTACCACTAGACCAACACGACTACTCTGAATGGAAATGTCTTGGTAATAAACCAATACTGAATCTTTGACAATTTTGTTATAGCATCCACACGAAGGATTGGCACCTTTAAAATATTCGAGATACTATACAATATTGATATTTCCTTAGCAATCAATATGATACCCTAATGATATCTTTAACGATACTGCCTGCCTCATGCTCAAAGGGACCTAATTTTGTTAAATTTAGAACTGTCAGCCTCAGAAATTTCACTTTGATAATTACCAAACTTCCTTCATGGGGAGACGTCCAGGTCTACAGCAATTTAAATATTCACTTTTGTATTCACTTTTATCTTGAACAGTAAAATATGATACTGATACTTAACTCTTTCAATATGATACTTTTTCCCATTCAATATCAGTATTTGATATTTTATTAACTTATTAAGTACTGATACCTATCCCTAACCCACTCCCTGTGTGTTATCAAGTTACAGATTCTGCTTTATTTACAACGAGGAAAAAGTATAGTCCTTGCAATTATGTCATCCTGATTTTAGTTTTAAAACTTGATAGTATTTTATTTTAGGATACACAATAAGTTTCTCGTCCACTCTCAAGAGAAAGAAGCAGCCTCCATCAAACGTCTTACGAGTGAGTTCCTTGATGCTCCTGCGTTTGGCTCCAAAGAGTATGGCAAGGTGAGTCAAATCAGGCCCCGATTTAAGGCGACGGTTACTTGATTTATTGGTTCCTGGATCTTTCCCAGACCCTTACAGGGTCGGGAGGGAGGTAATTGAAAATGAAGTTGATTTTTTTTTTCTTTTTTTTTCAACACACAGAAATCTAAGTAAGCAAACAGTCGGGAGGGAGTCTATTCCACTTTGATCGGCAGATCCGTGAACCAATAAATCAAGTAACCGTCGCCTAAGGGGGCAGGCCTCAGGGCTATCTCAAAATATTACTGGCCCAGTAGGACCAGGAACACATAGTTTCTACTGGTCGTGCAAAGATTTTACTGGTCCTATCTTAAACATACCAAGAAAAAAACATTGCATAAAATTCACCGACATTATTTATTTTTATTTATTTCATCTTCATAAAATTATTTTTAAAAACATTTGGGGACATTCTTGAGGGGGGAACTTGTTAACAAGAATGTCCCCAAGTGTTTACAAGTCCTGTAGGACCAGCTGAGGTATTTTATACTGGCCCAAAGCTGTTTTTGTTAACTTAAATTTGCCTGCGGTCAGCTGTTCACTGTTAGCGTCAAGCCCTTCAGGGGCAGATCTAAGGGGTATTCCAGGGGTTCATGTAAATACAAAATTTCAGCTGACACCTTTCGCACTACCACACCACCAGTGGTAAAATGTGGAACTAAGATTTGTGTTTTCCACTGCAAATATGAATCAATTACACTTGAAATAACCTAAATTAATATTTTGTATGGGACACAAATGCTACATTCTGGATGTTTACAACTTAGTGGCTCGACAAGTGGTAAACCTATCAACTTCCAGCACCTTGTCAGGGAGCCCAAAAATGTACTGGTTTTTATACACACCTTAAGGTAGCTTTTGAAGATGCCATTGGGCTCCCTGGAAAATAAATCTTTCGAGCTCTGACTTACCTTAAAAGGGCTAGTAAAACAAAATATGCATGAAGAGGTATTAATTGAAAATGAAACGGTGGGAAAAGAGGCTCTTTTTAGAGATTGTCCTTTAGGACATCTCTTTTAATATAGTTTTGATATTTTTTTTGGTCTTACCCATCGGTGGGAGCCATTTCCAATATTTCGTAGGTCGTCTTTCCCAGGTTTCTGTGGGTTCTTGTCGGACCTATCTCTGATTTGGTTGCATTTTTCGTGAATTCGTTTTGGGTGTTTGTGTGTTTGGGGGGTGTTTAAGAGACTATTTTGGGTTTGGTTTTGATTCCTCTTTTTATTCGTGAGATATTTGGGGGTGTTTTGAGTTACCTACTTTTCTTTACGCTCTCACAATCCTGTCTAGTCGGTCTCCGGGTTGTGTTGGTCGTCATGGCGCTGCGTCACCCTAGTGTGTTTGCGCAGGCGCCGCATATATTATTATGCTAATTTTTCGTGACCTGCATGCGTAGTGATCTTGTGGTGTGATCTGATTTGCCCTAGCGCATGTTTTCTTGTGTGTATTGGCGGTGTTTTCGGTCCTTATGTTTATTTTCAATTACATTACCTTTTGTGTTTTTGTCTTAATAAGAACAAAATCCAAAATTATTTTTATATTGTTTACTTTATAGTTCGTTTTTATCGGACTTTCTTTATCGATCGATCTGCCGGTTCATCGCAGCCATTTTGCCTATTTATAGTTCTGGGCGGGGTGTTACCACGTGGTTTGTGTCTGGTGTATTATCCAATGAGCGGTTTCACTGGCTCACCGTCACACCACGTGGTACTCTTTCCCGCGGTTTATTAACCAATGAGCGGCTATTTGTATCCCTTTTTGTACTATACTACTTACGTGTTCATTCACGTATTTTTTACATTGGCGAGGATACGGTCCGCCAATTGAATATCGGGATTGACGAAATTTGCACCCCGGTTTCAAAGCTTTCGTTTGTGGCCATCTCTAACTCTGAAATTCTGAAACCAAAAGAATTAACTTGCCAAGTATCTATATTATTAAGATTAGTTCTTTTGGTTTCGGAAAATTGTAAATATTTTGAGATATTTGTCAACACGCATCGATGATGTCGTGTTGACCATGGCGATGGGTACATTTTCAATGGTACCTCGCCGATTTCTGTCAGTTTCATCAAACTATCACCCGCCGATCACAGTATGACTACCTACCTGGATAGATGAGATGATCATCTATCTGATTCAATCATTTTTTTATTTCAACTTCAGGTTGGAAGCGAGAAAATAGCTTTTCGCTACAACAGGTAGTTGATTTTTTTGACATTAGCGAGGTAACTGCATTGTGTGCATTTCACACAAAAAACATACTTTTTTCAATAAATTGTCACGTCGCCGTTTCTGGGTCAAAATTTACAAATGACCCATCAAAGTGTTCGCAACAAATAGGGCTTTTACCCTGTTATCATAACTTGTTGGTTATATTTGTAATTTTTGAAAAAAATTGGCGACTTCGGAAAAAAACAGCAAAAACGGCTTTTTGGAATGTTGATTTAGGAACCCTGGCGAAATTCTAAATTTACTTATTAATTTCGCCACTAAAACCGGAAAAAAAGTTTCAACTTCAAGAAAACAGACTCTAAATAATCCATCCTGCCCATTTGTGGAATTTCTTTGTTCCCCACAATCGTAAAAAAACAACTTTGAAAAAACCGGAAGTAGTAAATATTTTTATCGCGATTTCAGCAGTCAGTATATATACCCTTCTCACCATGAGTGTAGTATGCAGTCCTGAAGTTAGCAGACCTTTAACCCTGCCATCCCTTCCGTTCTCACTGTTGTTGTATTTTAGATAAAGATATGATTTTAATTGTTTTGGGTGACAGGAAAAGTGTGTACTGTTATAATTTATTGGTCACAAACTTATAAGCCCAAAGAGCATGTAATGCGAATGCATGGGATGGCATACTTCAGGATTGCATTTTCACTCATGGTGAGAAGGGTGTCAAGGGACATAACTGCAGGCAGCACTCATAGAAGCAGGCTTCGACATCATACTGCATCTACACCAAAGAGCATCATAGGAACTTGATTCACCTGACAACCCAAAATAGTAAGCATACATTAAATTGAAATAAATACAAAAATATCAATACAAAACTATCACTCAATATACACATTTATAAAAACACATCCACAAAATATAGAAACCATGCAAATCTTCACTGTCCCTCAAACAAAACAATTACTGTTTAAAGAAGATATTGTGTCGGTGTGATGATATAAGATTGCATTTGGTGAGATATGTTTTGTGTTGATATTTTTGTGTTGCTTTGATGGTATGTATGATTATTTTTTCAGGTTGCATGGTGTATTGAATTTCTCTGATGTACCTTCAGTCTACCTGATGTTTAGTGCTGCCTGCAGTTCTGTCCCTAGAAACTCTTCTCAACATGAGTGAAGTAGCAGACCTGAAGTATGCAGGCTTCTACCCTATGATGCCGATGCCGGTCCCATACCCCTTCAACCCAGTGCTCGGGCCCAGGCAGCATCTCCCTGCATTTGTATCACCCAAGATGCCTTCCTCTCCGGTCAAGACTCCGCCAGTGGTGCGGTCCCCCATCCCAATAGGAGCGATCTCGCCCAACAACAAGCGGGGTGGAAGCCCGGTGGTAGCTGGGAGCGGCAGCAGTCCTGGGGCCAGTCAGTATACAGTGGTATCAGTGACGCGCCCTGGGCCATCCACACCTACCAGACCCATCTCACCCCAGGGGAAGGGTATGCAGGTCAACACCACCCCTACACACAGCCCTCGGTGACCCATCTCATCAGCACGGCTTCAGGGACCAGCGCTACCCCACCCTTTACCACGGTTGGGTTACCCAGGTATTCCTCATGGACCTCTCATAATGCCGTACGGTTTCATACCCCCCTGGCACCATTCCCCAGTGCCCGGGGCAGGACACCCTGGCATGTCGCCCTTTCTGGGGCACCCCTTCAGTCAGCGCGTACCAGGGCACCACTACCCCCTGCCCCCCTCAGGTGCCCTGTCTCAGGTCCAGGCCCACCAGCTGTCGACATCGCCCCCTGGTGCCAACGGGAGCAGTCCCTCCTCGCCTGCTAAACTACAGTCCCAGGGTGCACCTCACATCCAGACACTCCCGAACGTCAAACACGCCCCGGTGCTAGGACTGTCATTGACATCCATTTTTTTTCGATTCGATAATTGACATTTTATTTTTCGATTCCGATTATTTCGATTCGATTGTGAAGAACTGCAGTAATAGAAAATTTTCACATGTTCCACACTATTTCTGTGGCTAGGATCCTAAGATTCCCACAATGCAAAGACAATGAAGGTTTTCTCAACACTTTCTGATTAAATACTTGAGTTACTCTTCAAGATTCTTAATAGTGTTGGCTAAAAATTGCGTAAAAGGCTGAAAAAATGTGTTTCGATTAATTCGATTCGATTGACATAATATTTTTTTCTCGATTAATTGGAAAAATTATTTCGATCGATCGATACTTGTCATATCAATGACACTCCTACCCGGTGCATCTGCTAGACACTTACAAGGTGCAGAGCATCACATTGGGTGCTCAGTCCATGGTGCAGCAGACCTCCCAGGGCCAGAGGAAGGCACTAGGGAGTAACGAGCCCGTGGGAGTGGGACAGGATCTGGACGGCAAGGCACTCACGTGTAACCTCCACCTGCAGCGAGAGTTCTATAGCTACATCCTGCAGAAGGAGGGGGAGAATGCTGCCAATAGCTTCATGGAGTTTATTCAGGAGAACACCACTACCACCAAGGGTGCCCACATGATACCCAAGAACGACTTGAACTCTCAGATCAACAACAGCCGGCAGAAGCGGGAGAGCGTGACAGTTTCTGTGACGCTCGATGAACCCTCACCTCGCTACGACGCCGGAACGCCGGTCAGCTTTGATCCATCAGACTTCAGCGATCATTCACGTCGCTCATCCATACACTCAGAGAGGTCGGCTGATACAACCAGTCCTGTTCACTGGTCAGAACGTGTGGATAAGCGAGGAGGTTTTAGTCCTAATTTCATGCATGGGGCACATGTGAACTCACATCGCCATGCAGGAGAACTGGAGTCGTCTGGGAAGAGGTGGGGGTCTGCGGGGGAGTCAGGTCCACATGATGGTGAGGAGCTAGAGACTCCCACTGTGGTGGACAATTCCACGACGACCTAAAACAGTTAGAAGCCGTAACAACAAATGAATCAAAAATAATTATAGGAGACTTTAACATAAACCTCATGTCAAAAAATCTGAAAGCTTCCAAAGACATATGCACTTCCACACAAACACGCCAGCACATTACAACAGCGACAACAAAACAACAAACACTGATAGATCACATATACACAAACCTTAACAAAGAAACAACAAGTAACGTTCTAAAAACATATAACTCAGACCACGACCAAATCTTTATTCAAATAGAACACACATCAAACACCACAAACGCCTAAACAAAAAAACTTACCAAAGTTAAAAATTACAATGACTAAAACTTAAAATACAAATAACGGAAAAACATAAAATTGAAAAAATTAACAATAAAAAAATTACACATCAAACAATCTCTTGACGCCACTGGCGTCTCTCTTGTTGTATTTTTGTTGAGTTGTTGTTTCCTGCGATTTAAGTATAAGTTTGTTTTTTCCGTTACTAAGTCAATATTACTTTTGAATGTCAGAATAATTACTATGACTTGGGTACACCAACACTGTTTAGGCCTAAAAAATTGTGTTTTCTGTAACAGTCCAAGAGAAAATAGGGAAAGTATAAGGTAGGTAAAAATAATATTTTTTTGAATTATTATTTTGCACGTTTCATACATGCTTTATGTTGATTACGATTTGGAAGGCCGTAAAAAAACTTAAGTGAAGGAATTTTTTGGAATAAAAACTTGTGAGGGTCGTGACAGGAAAGAAACAATTTTTTAGACCTTATAATGGTCACTTTCATAATGCATATTTCATTGTTTCAGACTGACACTCACTATGCATTGCTGTCCCTGTTGTTGAAATTGGCAGACACGCCCACTAGACATTCGGTCAGCGAAAAAACAGAGACCCAGAAAGAAGGTTGGTAGAAGGATCATTTTTGATATTTTGTTGTATAGCTTCAAACAGCAATCTAGGAACTTACAATACTTTTTACAAGGTTGTGAATAACTCTGCAGATTTACAGGTGTACAAAGGTGTGAATGAATCCCCATCTTTACCCATGGTTGATGTGTATATACTTATTTGTTGTTGAGGGTTTGGTGTCTAAATGAGACCCAGACGCCCTGCTGACTAACCAGACTTGATCTATCATTCCTTTAAAATGACTGGGAATTAAGTCCAAAGTTGATGTTTATTTGAAAGAAATATGATATTTGTGTTCTGATGATCATTTTTATTCTAAATGCATGTTTCAAAACAAAATTGCTTTGGTTAGAAAAGTATCATCAATAAAGCGAAGTCATTTTCTTTTTTTTTTTGACTTCAGGTTTAAGATGAGAACTTAATTAGTATTGTGAGGACTTTGTCATATGTTTGAGGATGCAGTCAATTTTGTAAGGAATTTATGAGTTTTTGAGTCTTTGTGAAAGAGTGCAAATTTACTTATTTCTCTTTTCAGTTCCAAAGGAGTTTGACTGGGGTGCTTACCTATTGGAAGGGGAAGAACTCTACAAAAACATACCATTTCCTGATTCACCAGTAAGCACTTTTCCTAACATCTTTCAAATGAATATCCTGCTTTGTATCTCTGACCTGCTGAGTGCTTGAATGTGCAAATTTAATTGTAGCACAAATACCTTCCAGCAGGGCTGTAAAGCGAAAATTTAGCACTCCAAATTAAAGCTGATCTACTCAGATGATGATGATGATGATGACAGGCTGTTTGTGGTGATGATGGTGATGAGCTGTTTGTGATGGTGATGATGATGATGAGCTGTTTGTGATGATGATGGTGATGATGATGAACTGTTTGTGATGAGCAGTATTTTGTTCTCATTGCAGATCTACTCAGATGATGATGATGACGATGAGCTGTTTGTGATGAGCAGTATTTTGTTCTCATTGCAGATCTACTCAGATGATGATGATGACGATGAGCTGTTTGTGATGAGCAGTATTTTGTTCTCATTGCAGATCTACTCAGATGATGATGATGATGATGATGAGCTGTTTGTGGTGAGCGGTATAGATGATGCAGGCGACCGGCCCAGGACAGCACCTAATGTCAGCCTTCCCCACCAGGCGGCTGAGGCCCTCAGGAGGGGGGCTGCTGAGGGGGACAGCTGGGAGGAGGGGTGCGAGGAGAAGGGGGGCCCCCCCTCAGAGGAGGTGTGGCTGAGGAAGAACGTGGTTGTACAGTATTGGCAAGGAGAGAGGGAGATCCCACAGAGCTGGCATTGGTCAGCCAATCTCAGTACAGACTGGTTAGTACTGTCCACACTCAGCAGTTTGTTGTTAATCCTTATGCTGCTGCTGGCTAATTTGGCCAGTAGAAAATGATGCAAAAAACCTGAAAAATGTCTGTAAACCTGGCACATGGATACTCATCTGAGAGTACTCATTGAGAGCTATCCAATACCAACATGACAGGGTTTAGATGTTTTTCAAATAATCTTTGCATCCTTGTGCTTTGGACAAAAGTAGCTTCAGCATTGGAAGAGTTAAACTTCAGTTATTTCACCACCAAATATTTGAATATCTCAAATTCGTAAACCTTTTAAATTCTTCTCCCAACTACAAATCCTTATTAAGAAACATGACCGATTATTGTTTTTCATGTTGGATTAAGCATTTCAACTTATATATTATTTTATTCAATGAGTTTTGTTTTTAGTTGTGAATTCATGTGTGCACTCCTGATACAAATTGCTTAAATCTGATTTATGTTCTTTACTAATTGCTGTGATTTTGTAGGGAGAGTAACCTGAGCCAGACCAGCAATATCTACGTTACAGCACCAAGGCGTATGGTGACAGAGGAACAGCTGGTCAGAGAAGTCCTGTGGTAAGTAGACCGTGTAGTGCATGCAGTGCCCAAAAAATCCACAACTATTTTGGTGATATCTCTTTGACTAAAGCATGTTGTGGAAAATATTTGAAAAAGAAATGTAAAGTAACTATGCTCTTTAGATATGTTGCCAAATGCTTTCTTCCCTAGCTGCTTTCAAAAAGTTATAATATCTAGACTTAGACTAATATCCGAGTGGACTTAAAGAGCAGATCTCTTGCGTGGTATGGGTCAACTGTTATACCCTGCTTTCAGCCTCTATTTTCTTTAGGCTGGTCCTTTATCCTTTATGCTGCTGGTGGCTAATTTTGCCAATACAGAATGATGCAAAAAAGCTGAAAAATGACTGAAATCCTGGTACATGGGTACACATCTGTGACTACTCAGTGAGAGCTGAGGTTTTAGATGTTTTTCAATAATCTTTGCATCCTTGTGCTTTGGATGAAAGTAGCCTCAGCATTGGAGAGGTTAATGACTGTGTGCACTGTGCAGCACTAATTGCACTGCAGGCGCTGAACATCACGTGTAACCGTCACAGTGTGCTTTTGGTCTAATGTGATTGTCTGGTAATTGGCCCCCTGTTTCATATACTCCATATCTAGCCCTCTGCTCTAGATGACAATGTCAAGGGGAGCTTGATTTTAAGATTGACATCTTAAGATTTTGAATCTTGATTTTTCGTCACTTTTTCTGCCATATTGCAGCTAAGTCGTGACTAGCCAGTTGTAGGTGGTGGAGGAAACCAGAGTCCCCAGGGAAATATTGATAATTGTTAACAATTGCTTTATCACTTTCATTTTAGGATGCTGTCTGGTGTGTCAGTGACTGTATATAGACTCAGTGGTGAAGAGTTCCATGTGAAGGAAGATGTGTACACCTCCCATCTAACCACTGTAAGTATTAGAGAGAGAGAGCGAGAGGGGGGGGGGGGGGGGACAGAGAGGTAGACAGAGAGAGACATGGATAGAGTGGAAAAAGAAAGAGGGGGAGGGGTGGGATAGAGAGGGAGCAGAGAGCAAGAGAGGAGGACAGAGAAAGACAGGGAGAGAAAGTAGTTAGACAGACAGAAAAAGGGGGGTTGGGCTCTGGTGAGAAGTTTCATGTGAAGGAAGGTATATGTACTTTGCTTGTCACTGTTCTAAGTATTCTAGAGAGAGGGGCATTATGAGCATAGAAATTTTGTGTGCGTTTGACAAAATGAGTTTTACTCAAATCTTAAATACCCCATTTCGGAAAATTGTCACAAACGTATATGATTCAAACTATGAATTTATTATTTTTTCAGGAAAGCCTTTATAATTTACTAGGTTTCCTTGGACAATATGGAAGTCAGGTATTGCAGCTACAGAATTTCATCCAGGAAGTGACATCTTCAGGTTGCTATGGCGCCGAGCCTCGTTCTGGAGTTTGCCAGACCTACCAGGCCTTTGCTGCTGCCCTGTCAGAGTGGATGCAGGGCTTCAGGAAGGAGCTGACTGCAATGGAAAAGACTGTGCTACAGCAAGGTTAGCAAATGGTCCATGATAATTTAAAGATTATAAAGTTACATTTATTTATCATTTATTTTGTATTCAAATATGAAGTGGAAAAATAGGATCTGTGCTTGATTCAAACTAAAATGACAGGAATGAGTTATGAAAAAGGTACACAAAAAAAGGTAACATGAAGGAATGAAGTTCAACCACTTGAATAATTGATTACCAACTCTGCCATATAAGTAAGCCTTTTATGTGTGTGTGTGTTTATATATATATATATATATATATATATATATATATATATATATATATATATATATATATATATATATATATATATATATATATACATACATACATACATACATACATACATACATACATACATACATATATATATATATATATATATATATATATATATATATATATATATATATATATATATATATATATATATATATATATCAAGTTGTAGGTTGTGAAAGCTTGAAGTTGTAGTTTAAGTAAGCTTTAAGTGTATCTATCTACCTATATATGTATATATTTTTATATATATATATATATATATATATATATATATAGAGAGAGAGAGAGAGAGAGAGAGAGAGAGAGAGAGAGAGAGAGAGAGAGAGAGAGAGAGAGAGAGAGAGAGAGAGAGAGAGAGAGAGAGAGAAAGAGAGAGAATGAAATGTAGATGTATGTGTGTCTGTTTTTTGTTTGTAGATGTATATAAAGTAATCCATATGATAGAACTGATCCCTGTCCACAATGTAACTCTCTGTGCACTATTTATATCTTCACAGACTGTAGCAGTACTCTGAGTAGCATGGTGGACTTGATTCAGCCGAGACTTGAGGAGGTGGCTCTCCTGCACTTTATCCTTGTAAACGGCATCAAACCCTACCAGCGTCACCAGTGCAACTCCCTCAAAGCCTCACAGATTCTCAACTGCATCTTCGACGCTCTCAGTAAATGTGATACCATGGGCAAGGACAGTACCCGTTTTGTAAGTAAATTGTACCCAAATGTATTTTAGTAATAATAATAATAATAATAATAATAATAATAATAATAATTAGGACTGGTATTGACTTGGTATTTTTAGGCTCGAGATTGGCATCACTATTATTATGATACCGATCCCAATTCCGAGCCTTAGCGTCGTTTTGGGAGTTGCTGGGATTTATTTACATCTATGCATCATCATCATACATTATTTACATCTACCACAATGATTTGATTTTCATTGAGGGTCTCATAATACAGATATGTATTTTTCCCCATGGCAATCTCATTTGAATGATAAGATAGAAGGTGCCACATTAATTTTCAATTAGATCCTAATTCAGATTCATATTATATATATTTATATACATTTGAAGATTCTTTGTCAGGTGTTATAGGGCATTTGGGTATTAGAGTGTTCAAATAATAATGATAACAACAATAATAATGATGATAATAATAATAATAATGATAATAATAATAATAATACTAATCTTTATTTCATGAAGTTAATACAGTAAAATACATGGTTAGGCTATTAATGAATAGAAAAATGTATATCTCACACATTTCAGTCTACATGGATGTAAATCCTTTTTCAAGGCATTGGCATTTCCATATTTTGGGGGAAAGTTCTCTGTAAGTGATAGTGAATATGCAATGATAGGTGAATGAATGCCGGCAGCATACAAACGAATGTGACTCTTAAGCTTTATTCTCACATACGGCAAACACTAATTGCGTAATTGGTTGCCGGGGTGGGCCATTATCTGCCGGGTGTCCCGGAGTGAGAGCCGGTCTCCTGGAGTGAGTGTGCCGACACTACAATATAAACTTCCTGGTTGCCGGCTTGTTCGGGTGTTTGAGCTGAGAGGGCCATATTAATGGGAGTTTTATAGTCACTCTCCAGTGTTAAGTACCATTTAGAAGTATTCATCTTAGGATCGAGTTGTATTGACATGCCATTGCCGGATCGAACAAAGGTGACTGCTTCGAATCACAGTTGTTCGGTCCGTCTCGATACCAGCACTAATAATAATAATAATAGTAATAATAATAATAATAATAATAATAATAATAATAATAATAATCTTTATGTTATTAGTAGGGATGGGGACCGGAAACCGGTTCAAACCGGCCGGAGCATTGCGGTTAACCAGTCAAAAACCGGACCTCCCTCTAAACGGTTCGGTTTTCTATGCATGCACAGGGTTCCTGGAGGCGTAATAAAACTGTCAGCACCTACCTCCTCGCTGGCCTCACAATGTCTGCCAAGCGCGACGATCAAACAGCTATTTCAAAATCTCTGGTACCCTGCCCACTTTCACTATGCTCAGAAGCCTTCTGAGCGTAGAGAAAGTGCCCAGGGAGCTAGTTTATAGGAACTTTCAAGAACTTTCCAGTTCAGGCAAGTTCAGCCAAGCATTCCATTGCGTAGTTTCGTATCCAAGAAATGTCATTAATAAACCGTTTAGGAAACCGTGATAAAACCGAACCGTAGAAGCAAAACCGAGAACCGAACCGAACCGTAGAACTCTAAACGATCCCCTTCCCTAGTTATTAGTAAACCTATGTTATTAGTAATGACAACTTTACAACAAAGAAACGCTTCAAGTCTTTATTCACAAAAATTTACAAATTATGAATTTTTTTATGAAGTCATGAAATATCACAAAATTCTACCGAAAATTGTAAAACTATCATATAAGTCCTGCTTTTTGCTGATGAAGATCTTTTTTTTCCATCATGTCTTCAGGTTACCCTCTTGTTTCCTGTGTGGCTACAGACCGCCAAGCCTTACATAGACATCATCAGCAACTGGATCATGAAAGGCAACCTGATCGACCCCATGAGAGAATTCATTGTTCAAAGGTAAGTACTGTGGACAGCTTTAATTTGGAGTGCTAAAAGTTGCACTTTACAGCCATGCTGGAGGGCATTTGTGCTATTTTAAATTTATTCATTCAAGCACTAAAAGTATATATTTACTACTATGTAGATATTTATTTGAAGGATGCTTTCATTACAAGAGAATATTTTGTTTTGGGTCCTAGACTTTTAAATTAAGCGGGCCTATTAACCTCCGTGTATAGATTATATTGCTTGAAAGAATTTCAAGGGGAACTTAAGCCTCACATACATATTAGATTATATGAAAGTAATACACTTCAAGAATAGGATGCTGTCCTCCTTTTTCTCTCAGTGATCCCAAGAGGGGAGAATTTTGCGTATTGACCTCAGCCTGCCCAGCCCCTGGCAAGCCCCTGCTATCAGCCATGTTCTCCAATTGCTATCAGCTGTGACTCATTGAGTGGCAGCCACTTCCTGCCCCCGCTCTCTGAGCAGTTAATCATAGACTGCAGTGCTCGTCACAAGAACTCTCTTCGAAATTTGCATTAAAACTTGTATCAAACAGGAAGATGTTAAAACCATGTGCATCAATTGGCTGCACAAAAAGACAGGTTAGCAGAGTTTTTTTTTAATTTTAGTGCAATAAATATAGATTGTGCACTTGATTTTTATTTCATATAAACATTCAAAACAGTGTTACAAATGTATATTGCTGCCCCCTGCATGCTTCAGGACAGGTGGATTTACATGTTTCAGTGATGCTAGCGACTGTTTTTGTCTGACTTTACCAATAGGAAATATATGAAAATTAACTCTGCTAGCCTGTCTGTTTGTTTGCAACTTGGGAAATTTACAGTTGCCAATTTCTGACTCTCAGTTTCTAAATGCTTTGCTAAAACCAATGGCAATATTGACATTTTTGCATTTATGCAATATTTATTTTGTTGCTTACAATTATGCTAATCATTCTGAAAAATCTTAGGGAAATGCTGATGATTTCTGTGTAATGGTCTGTTTCAGTAATGATCAGATGCGGTCTTTAGATGAAACTTTCTGGGAGACCGCTTTCATCCTAAACTGCACACTTCCTCAAGACCTACTTCCTGACCAATCATCTGTGAGCAAATCTTCCACGAGCCAATCACAAAGCAGCAGGGAAACCAGTAGTAACCAATCAAAAGATAGCAAGAGTTGGGCGCCACCTTTTCTCCTTCCAGTACTAGAGAAGGTCATTCTGGCTGGCAAGTCAATGGAGGTTCTCCAGAATCTCGGGAAACTCTGGATGGTTGTCAAAGGTAAGACGGCAAATTCTGGATTGATTTAGCAACGACCTGTCCAGTCTTTTGGACAGGCAGTTTCCTGTAAACTTACTTGGACAGGCAAATATTTCTATGAAGAATTTTAAATCATGACTTTTTGGGGGTAAAACCCAAATCTTTTCCTAACAAACCATCTTCTAAGGCATGGCTGAAGTGTAATTTGCCCTTTTTGACACAATAGGCTACAAAATGTAGTTGTTATAAGGATTTGACGCAGCTGAGTAGCTAAATCTGGATGGGCAGAAATTATGGATTTGCTATTTTGGACAGGCATTCTAGAAATTGTATATGCGATCAACCATAAATGATGTAATTTTCTTCTTTTTTTTCAGATAGCAGAGAGTCTGTGTATGATAGTTTCACTGAAAGGTTATTCAGCAAGCAAGATTTCTCACAAGAATCTCGGCACGACAAACACAACCATTCCTCTCTCTCCTCCTTCACCTCAGACATAGACCACCAGATGAAGATTAAAAATACCCACGACCCGCTACTGCAGGTCAACTTCAGAACAATTCTGTGTCGGCGTGATGATACGGTGCTGCCACCTACATGTGGATCTGAAACCAAAAATAGGTAAAGTACTTAAACCAAATCATTGAACAGATCTCCTCTGTATTAGATTATCATGATGGGATTTACAATGAAACTGTTTATTTGCATCACATGGCCTCTGTACTACTTCATAAGGAAACTTCTTACTGTAAATTCTCTGAAATTTAGACCACCCAGGGAATTTGGGCCACTATGATTATTTTGCAAAATAGTTAATAGGAAATATGAACTACCCTTGATATAACTATTACTCTGCTTTGTCAGTATTTTCATAAAACATTGGCCATCCTCAACCCATAAAAATTGTAATTAATAAGAAGTGTCCCAAGTTACTGAGAATTTACAGTACCTGTGATGTTTCAGGTCTTGTCCTAGTTCACCAATTTACCCAATCCATGAGAGACTAAATCGCTATTATAAAGGAGGAATGAACGATTGAAGTAGCGCTTAATAATTTGCATCTCATGGATTCTGTTTTACTTTATAAGGAACCTCCTTAACTGGGATTTCTTCGGTTTGGTCCCAGTTCATACCTATATTGATATATAACAGAAAGTAGTGTATCGAAAAAGTTAAATATCGTATAGTATCGTTTAGATTTGAAATATGTAGAAAATTGACTTAATTGCTACCTGGACCTCTCCGCACAAAAGTATTTCACTCTTTATTGACAAATTTTTTAAAGCTTCCAGTGCTTAATTTGATAAAATTTGGTTCTTGAGAGGAAGGCAGTATTGTTAAAAATATTGTTAATTGTGTGTTCCTTAAGCTTCTGTTTTTCTCCCTTAGGAAGCTGGGTAGCTGGGATGTTTCAGGACTGGTCCCTATTCACCTGGTCCTGGAGAGTTATATGTATCCTGACATCTCTGAGACCTATGAACATGTCTGCCACTGGCTGTGTATTCATAAAGCTTCTGTTTTACTCCCTTAGGAAGCTTGGTAGCTGGGATGTTTCAGGACTGGTCCCTATTCACCTGGTCCTGGAGAGTTATATGTATCCTGACATCTCAGAGACTTATGAACATGTCTGTCACACTCTAGTCAAGGTTCTTAAGGAGGAATGTAAGCTACTGGAAGATCTCGCATCAATGAGGGTAAGAATTCTTGTTATCTATCTATAGGTAGTCATCCAACTGTGGAGACTAAGACAAAAACATAGGTAAAGAAGTTTTAGGGGTTTGGCCGAATCCCTATTTCGACAATTTTTTGGTAACACATACACATATTATTGTCATAGTTGACATTAGCAATGAATAAAGAAATGAACATGAAAGAAATATATATTTATAGGCAGGGCATTATTTAGAATGTAGAAACTGGGTGCCCAAATTTGGCAATTGCTTTTAATCGTTTTTTTCAATGGAAACCATATATATTAATATCTCCAGATAACAACTATAAGCATGCATTAACTTATTGCGAATAGGCATAATATTTTTATGTCTTTTTGATGATGTTAAACTGGAAGTATTTGAATATTTGTATTATAGTAATCTATGGATAGTAGTTTGCATAGTTTAGCAACATTGTATTTGTTTAACAACGTATCAGACATGTGTCTGTCTACTATTGTTTGTTTATATTTCTCTTTTCTAGAGATTCTTTTTGATGCAAGCTGGAGAAGTCATGTATGATTTCTACACAGAGCTTTTTAAAAAGGTAAATCTCTTACTACTACTGCACAGTCCCTACTTTAAGCCATTAATGCTTTAGATTTTGTTCAGATATTGTCGTCTGGACCTATGCTACTTTTGACAATAACTTTGTAATTGAGAAGGATTTCACAAAATATTTGAAGGAGAGTTGTTGGTAATGTTCTGAATAACATTCCTCTTTCGATTATTTTCCTAGATATACTTTTGCCCACTAGGTTCCATCAAAATTGTCAGGCGGCTTTTGGCTGCTGTGGGCAATAATGGGTTAAGAAACAGATATTATCTATTGTACATATGTACTCTACAGTAACCCCCATACATAAACCTTATTCATGATTAAGGTGACTTACTGTGAAACTTCATAGATGTAGATAAACAGGCATATCCTTCACATTAGGAGATATAGGTAGGGTGTTCACTATATATCACAATTTTGTATTGAATTTCTTTTAGTCTGAAGTACCCAGAGAAAACACCACCTTAATCCAAGTCACTGGCTACTTTCTCACATGCCTAAAGTGGTGCATTAGGATAAAATTATAGGATTAAGAAAACTACTGAAATCGGTAGAATTCACATCAGAAAGTTGTTCCTATTTTGAGTTATCAATGTACAGAATTTAGGATAATAATCATGATAATTGTTTTTATTCATTTGCACTTTAGCTGAAGTTGGAATAAAATGGGATGAATTTACATGACGGTCTAATAGACGCACAAAAAACAACCTACTGTTGATTATTTGTTGACAATTAATTGGAAACAAAGAAATGAATGTGCTAAGAGAATAATTAACGTTATTTTTACCTCAGCTTCAGTTTGGGGAGAGTTGGCAAGACATTTCGTTTCTCAACATGATTCTGCAAGAGGCGCTGCAGGTACACTACCCCCACCTGGTGGCCAGACTCCAAGTTAACATCGGAGCCAGCAAGCAGAAGCCTCACAACAAACAGCCAATTAATGCCCTCGATCATCTGTCCTTGACCTTCAAGGTAGGTTTGATTTTTATAGGAATAGATTACCCTTTATACATGGTGTTAAGATATTGAGATAATATTTGTTAACTTGAGTTACCATAAAGGTATTGTCACGGCATGACAAGTTAGTTCTGAAACTTATGTTGGTGCCTGTCAGTCACCATTAAATCTTTGACATGTGAACCGCTTACACTTTAAGTAGGGGCTCTACCTACAGAGTTTATGGTCCAATTCTTTTCCTATATGTGTGCGGGAATGGGAAAGTGCTCCATGTACAGAGTAGACATCAACCGGAACTATCACAGAATATCCACTTGCAATTATGGCTCCTGTGATTCAGTGTAGGGTCATAAAAACAAACACTATAGGCACCCAATGGGCCCGTTAAGGTCAATACCTGGTTTGGAGAATGTTTCATTTTGATTTGGTGATGCAAACGATGCACTCAAGCCATCAAGGACATTCTCATTTCTGTGAAAGTTAGGGTTCATAGACATCCACCGTATTTTTCACAGAATGTCCACTCGTATTTTTGGCTCCTTTAATTCAGCGTGTGGTTGCAAAACCACTCACAATATGGGCATATGCGCCAAATGCGATCCCTGCATACGGGATGGTTAGTAAAGAAAAGAATTAGTGATTCCCCTAAAAAAGTCAATAGAGATTTTTCTATTTGCCTGTCTAAAAAGTAGGCTCACAGGAAACTATCTGTCCGAACAAAGGGCTAAGTCCCTACTGCTCTGCAATACATACCACTCAGCTATCGGGGCCGCCTCACAGCTGAATAATGTTTTAATATTTTAGTTTTCTTGCTCTGTTTAGGTGCCTTGGCCAGTGAATGTTGTTATCACGACGCAGTGCCAGAATGTCTACAACCAAATCTTCACCTTCCTCCTCCAAATAAAGAGGGCAAAGTTCTGCCTTGATGGACTCAGGTTTTCTGGTAAGTTATTTCACAGTTTAAGCGTTCAACATGTAAATTTGTGTGCTCGTTCTTTCAAAATCATAAAATTTCACTTTGAGTATTGTCTTGTTTTATGATAATTGAATATAAATGACCATCTACAATTGAACTATCTACATCTAAATTGCCATTCAACAATATGAGTTTTAATTGGTGTATAATTTTTGTACAAAACAGGAATTATTGGAGAATTTAAAACATTACTGAAACCCTGGCACATCAGTACTCATCTGATAGAGCTTTCAAATAAATATCAACATGGCAGGATCTAGATAATTATCAAATATTTTTGCAATATTGAGCTTTGGGTAAAGGTAGACTCAGCATCAGCAAGGGTTAATTGTAAAACCACTTACACCTACCACTATTGTAGTGCGCTGACCTCTGGCCCTTGGGAAACCAGCCTAATAGATTCCCTACCTGGCCCTTAGGTGCTGCCATCTATTGGGACCTTAAGTGCTGCCACCTGGGTATAGGTAGCCTGAACCCAGAGGTCAAGCTAGCATTTCTAAGTGAGTTGTGAGTACCAGACCCACTTATGTGATTTTGCCTAATGTGTAGCCTTCTTCTCTTTATATTGATCCTTTTCTCTGTATGTGAATGTGTGTGTGTTCCTTGGTTACTTGTAGATCTGGAAAGGGAAGATCCCTATGTGACCGTGCGTGTGTTCTTTGGTTACTTGTAGATCTGAAAAGGGAAGATCCCTATGGGAATGGAGATTCAGATGGCGAGACAGAATCCCTGGAGGCACCCATTCCTAAGACACAACTCATCCACAGAATGCAGCTGTTCCGCACCAAGATTCTACACTTTGTCAACAGTCTGCACAGCTATCTCATGACAAGGGTAAGTAAGGCAACATTGTAGAGACTGGGGCTTGAAGTACATAGGGATTGGCACCTTTAAAAGTATTGCAATACAAAACAATGCAATTCATTAACAATATATTAAACAATACTGCCTGCCTCCCAGGAATCTAATTTTGTTAAATTTAGCAGAATAGGCCAAGATTTTGCTCATAAATAGCAAATTATCTTCGTATCAAGACGTCCCAATAGCATTTAGGTAAATTTAATTTGAAGTGCTAAGTATATCGCTTTATAGCCCTGCTGGAGGGTTTTCGTGCTACTTTAAATTTGCACATTCTAGCACTCAAACATAGCAGATACAATGCAGGATATCTATTTAGAAGTATGTTATTTTGGGGATATCATGGGAAGCGCGAAAATAGTGAATATCAAATGCATGTAAAAATTACCAGTTGTACAGTATTTAAGATTAGCCAATTTTGCAACATGGCAGCATTGATATTCAATAGTTCAGACCATGATGGGTGGTCCAACCCTTCAGGACAGTGATCAGCCAGTACAGTATGCCAGCCAATCTTGGTTATGTTGTTTTTGATGGGGCATCATTAAAATCCTAGCTAAGACCCTGTTTGTCATAATGATCTATTTTTCTTTTTTTTGTGTGAATGCTGTTTTGGTCAGGTATCTTTAAAGATCTCTCTAAGAACCTAATTGTCACAATGATCTATTTCTTTGTGAATGCTGTTTTGATCGGGCATCTTAAAAGATCTATCTAATACCCTGATAATCACAATGATCTATTTTTTGTGTGGATGCTGTTTTGATTGGGCATCTTTTAAGTTCTATCTAAGACCCTGATTGTCATAATGATCTATTTTTTTGTGAATGCTGTTTAGATCGGGTATCTTTAAATATCTATCTAAGACCCTGATAGTCATAATGATCTTTCTTTTTTTTGTGAAAGCTGTTTAGATTGGGCATCTTTAAAGATCTATCTAAGACCCTGATTGTCATAATGATGTTTTTTTCGTTAGATTCTGTACACAACGGGGCTGGAGTTTGACAAGGAGATGAGCGCTGCGAGCGATCTGGACAAGATCATCACGGCCCACAACACCTACATGAGGAAGATCCACGAGCGCTGCCTGCTGCACAGAAAGGTCTCCTTCCTCAAGGAGGCCGTCATGAAGGTCCTCAACCTCGCACTCATCTTCCAGCACAGGTGGAATGCGGGAGCCAACCACATACGGTAAGTCAGGGACTCTGTATATATATGTATGTATATATATATATATATATATATATATATATATATATATATATATATATATATATATATATGTATATATATGTATGTATATATATATATATATATATATATATATATATATATATATATATATATATATATATATATATATATATATATATATATATATATATATATATTTATTTATATATTTATATATATAATCATTATTATTATCATTATTACCTGCAGAGTGATAAATACCAATATGACAGGGATTAGATTGGTTTTTTTTAATCTTTTGTCCGTGTTCTTTGAAGAAAAGTAGCCTTAGCATTGGAAAGGTTGAACCCCTCCATACATTGATGTTACGCTACTTATTCTGATTTCTCTTGCGTAATTTTCCTGTATTTTTCTCTCTCTCCAGGTTAAAATCTCTGGAGCAGATGGAGACGGAGTTTTCTCGCTGTATCCAGTTCCTCTCCTCCTTCCTCAACAACGTCATAAAGCGAGGCTCCTTCCCGCATCGTAAGTATTCAACAGCAGCCTGTCATTAGCCATCCGGTCATAAGGCCCAAAAAAATAATGTTATGTTTGTGGTTACATGACCCCCCAAAAAAGGGTCGGTCTGAAGGCTTTTTTTTTTTTTTTGCTGATTGCCAGGTATTCTTATAAGAAGTTGCAATATATAGATGTAGTTAGGTTGTATTGTGCATGTATGCTTTATATGTATCATTGTTGGGCTAATATGATTGTATAAATATTCCTTGTAGTACTGTAAGATTTAAAACAAGTCCCTTGTGTACCTGCAGTTCTTTTGTGTACCTGCATTAAGACCAAAAATGCTTAAAAAAACTTAACGGTCGGGTGGTCAAAACAGGGTCGGTAGGGTAACCACCAAATAACACTTTTTTTGGGGGCTCCTTGTCAACCTAGAACTTATGCTACCCAAAATCTTATGTCACAGCCTAGACAGTGTTGAGAGACAACTAACAGTCGGTGCTTTGTTATGTATTTTGTTGAAATATTTACCATTGCTAAATGATATTTGTAACATTTTTGAAGGCCAATGAATACATGGATCATGTTTCCTTTTTATTTTTCAGTGGAGATGCTGGCGTTCAGCCTGCTGACGTCTTGTGGGGAGGAGTAGCCATAAACCTTCCCTCAACAATACTAGGCTGAGGTGGGAAGATACTAGAACAACTTCAACAATCCTCAAATCCTGAAAAGGAAGTCTAGGACATTTAGGACTCCGCAAATCCTTGACGGAATGGTCTAGGCCAACATTCAGCAATCCGCAAACCCCTTGATGGAATTGACTTTCACCAATCCTGAAACTTTGCAAAGGAAATTGATAGGATCATCTTTACACTGTGGAAAGGAAGGAAATTAAAAAGGATAACTTTCAATAATCCTAAAATGGAACATTCTAGAATAACTATTGACAATCCTGAAATGTAATGGTCTAGGATGAACTTCACAGTCCTAAAATTCTGTTAAAGGTAATTCTATAGAACAACTTTCACTAATCCAGAAATCTATGCAATGGGCATTGATAGGACAATCTTCACACTCCAGAAATCCTGGAGGAATTTCAAAAAGGATAACCTTCAACAATCCTGAAATCCTGCAATGAAAGTTGCGTTGACAATATTTGATCAGCCTAATATGTCTTGTTCAGGGAAATTTAACCCTCATGCTGCTGGTGGCTTATTTTGCTAATACCAAATAATGCAAAAAAACCTGAAAAATGACCGAAACCCTGGCATATGGGTACTCATCTGAGAGTACTCATTGAAAGTTAACCTATGAATACTAAGATGACAGGGTTTAGATGGTTTTCATAAATCTTTGCATCATTGTGCTTTTGACGAAAGTAGCATCAGCATTGGAAGGGTTAACATGATGTATTTTTGAGTAAGTAAAATGGTATCAAGCAACTGTCAAGTCTAATTAAAATAATGACAAGGCTTGTCTTTATCTGTTTGACCACACACATGGAAATCATTATCTTGTTAGTTTTTGTTTTGTATATATGTATATATATATATACTGGTATATGTATTATGTGAGCATGTATGTAAATATGTATAGAGTATAAACAGTTTTGACCAGAATCTGTATTATCAAAATGAAATTTCAAACCTACCAAGTGTCATTATAGCAAGAGCACTTAACTCATTCACATCTGAAGCATACAGATCGTCTGAACCTGGTAGAAACATTGTAATATTGCAATATTTTTAGTACACTGATTCTACATCTAAACTTGGTTTGGCTAACATATCAAGCAATTTTCTAGTTATGCATATGGCAACTTGATATTTTGTAGTTTTTCCTAAATATCTCTTCCACCGTAAATACACATTGAAGAATGGTGAGTTTATAATTTTCAACAATGAACTCATCATTCTAGTATCATTAATCATCATATTATTTGTTTATATGAACTCATTCGAAATATTAAAATGACAAAAATGGTATGCCTCATGTAAGAAATTATGTTCCTCATACCTCACTTGTACAAGTTGTAAGGGGAAACTTAATTTCAACCATGGACTGCTCATTTTGGTAATATTGTGTTATTCATGTATTTATGTTCAATAAAACATCCAAATATCATCGCTTTTGTCCTGCATATGCTCATTACCAGCCATGAAATATATGTGAAAATATTTATTACTATTAGTTTTTGAAAAATTGGGAAAGCACTTGAACAGGAAGAGTAATGTTCTGGTGAAAATATGATTAGTACACTCATTGTCTGACTGCTTTGAACATCGTTAATCTAACAGTCATAACTGAACAATTATTAAATTCAACCCTTATGCAGCTGGTGGCTAACTTGGCCAAAACAAAATTATGCAAAAAAAACTACAAAATGACTGAAACCCTGGGACATGGGTACTCCCATCTGAGTGTACTTGGCAAAGCTTTAAGATGAATACCAACAAGACAGCACTTGTATGGTTTTCAAAAATCTCTGCATCCTTGCGCTTTGGACAAAAGTTGCCGTAGTATTGGGAGGGTTAAATATTTTCCAAAATACTGCTTTGTTATCAATATTTCGTTGTGTGTTAGACTGCTTTTGCTCTAGATGTGGATGGGTTAAAATTAGTCCTAATTGACCCCATACTTAATATCAAGGAAGCCATACCTATTCATGGCTATTGCATCCAAAAGAGGACATTAATTTAAAAATCTTTCTGAAAAATGAGTGTTCTGGAAATACATTCCACTCATGCTATGGATACTGACTTTTTTGTTAAATGGATAAAATGTGTATCTTTTGTTGCTGTATAGACAAATGGCATATCGGCCATCTTGTTTGTACTCTACACAATTGAAAAAACACAATGTGGTTTCATTAAATAAATAAGAACAAATATTCTTTCAATAAAAAATACATATTTTCTGCAATATTTATTAACAAGCCTGTGGCTCTAGATAAGTACAATATAGATGACTTTTAACAGCACCAATTAATAAACAATTATCATTGTATTGTATACTTATCAGCAGTATAATTAACCCATTATTATTCCCAGCAAAATATCAGCCTGACAATTTCAATGACATCATTGATAGGCAAAACTATTTTCAAACACATTTAAAGGGGAAAATATAATTAGAACACTACCAAGAACTTACCTTCAAATATTTTGTAAAATCATCCTTAAGTTACAGCTTATTGTCAAAAGTTTCTAAGATCAAGACAACAATTTTTTAGAGGAACTCTAAAGCATGAATGGGTCGAGTAGTCTTATTTTAGTGCTACACCCTCGTATACTGTATAACATGTTAATTTTGCACATGTAAAGTAATGTGTTCAGCAGGCAGCTGCCTTTGACGCACAGTTTGATTTTTGCATACAGTGTTGTATCACAAGTTATCATTTTAGCGTGCTGTACTTAACCCATTCACACTCAAAGAAGCCAAAACAGGCCTGACAAATTTGGAAATATATTACTTTCAAAAGAATTTTCTGGAAAACATTTGAATTAGAAATGTTTATCAGAAGCCAAACTACAACTCTCCATCAAATATTTTGTGAGCTTTCGCTTTGTTCTGAAGTTATTTTCAAAAGTATGAGAGTAGCAGACGTTAGGTTCTAGTGGAGTTTTAAGTGTGAATGGGTTAATGTCCAGATAAAGGTGTGCAGTATAATAAATGGGGGAAGCTTTATTCTTATCACTACAATATCCAGATGTGTGACGATACTCAAGTGGTCGCTGCACTCAAATAACTTTCACAGGTCAGCAGCCTTTAAATACTGATATGTTTAAAATAGACTGGTTCCAGTATCTATGGGAAGATTTTTTCCTACAATATCCATATATGTTGAGATTACCCAAGTGATCAATACATCACCATTTACATCTTAGCAGCCTCTGTATACAGATCTGCTCAAATAACTCAGTTTCTGTTGGAAGCTTTAATAATGTAGTATCAAGATGGGTGAGGATTTCCCAAAGGTCATTCCATTACTGTAGAATGGCTTATTTTTCTGTGTAACAATTTCCCCTAATTTTTCATTTTGGGGTGTTTCCGTTTCTAATATATCCTAAGAGAGGACATATTTTTTTTTCTGTTTTTAATTTTTCCTGTTTTATGTAGATTTTTGATTTTACCAAAGAGTAAATATCAAGGAGTAAGGACAAGGATTTCTTCGTGTTTATTAAGTCCGGACATGTACTGTATGGTTTTTTCCTGTGTTGTTTATTCCCGTATAAAAGCATTCAGGAAAAAACAGGAAAATAAAACTCACAGAAAAATAAAGCCATTTTACAGTATTCTTCTTAAAAGTTGGCAACTTTTGAATACAAATCAGCTCCAAATAGTATTAATTTCCAGGTGAAACTTGATCATACAATATCCAAATGGGTAAGTGTTACCCAACGATCGCTGTAGTATTGTTTACATTTTGGCAACCTCAGCTGAATATAGACTGGTTTCAATTTCTGTTGGAAGCTTTTCTCATACAATATCATAATGGGTAAGGATTCCCCAATGATCACTACAAAACCGTTTACAAGTCGGCAATCTCTGAATACCAATCAGCTCAAAATAGACTGGTTTCAATTTCCGGGGGGAACTGTTCCGTAGGTACATTCTGTCAAATCTGCATTTGGGCTTGAATTTCATGTTCCATTCTAGATTGTCGTTCTTTGTGAGGTCCCAGGTGTACTGTGCCACTGGGCGTCTCCCCGTAACTTCCCATACGTCCACCATATTCTCCGACAACCCTCCTACCTCAACAAGCTGAAACAGAAAATAACATAGAAATGAAAAAATATGACTGGATTGTCTGAAATCTCCCATACGTCCACCATGTGCTCCGACAACCCTCCTACGTACCTCAGCAAGCTGAAGAAAATAGCAAAGAAATGAAAAAATGTCTTGATAATCTGACACCTCTCTGACAACCCTCCTACTTCGGCAAGCCGGAACAGAAAAAAACATAGAAATGAAAAAATATGACTGGATTGGCTGAAATCTCCCATGCGTACATCATGTACTCTGACAACCCTCCTACCTCAGCAAGCTGATACAGAAAATAACATAGAAATGAAAAATATGTCTTGATAATCAGACACCTCTCTGACATTCCCTCTTACTTTTCTGCAAGCTGGAACAGAAGATAACATAGAAATGAAAAAAATGACTGGACAGGCTGAAATATCCCATAAGTCCATCATGTGCTCTGACAACCCTCCTACTTCTGCAAGCTGGAACAGAAAATAACACAGAAATGAAAAATATGTCTCGATAATCTGGCAGCTCTCTGACAACCCTCCTAATAAGTGTTACCTCTTTGTATCTAAGGTTTAAATCTTCACGGAAAATAATGGTCCAATTATCAATGTAAAAAGTATTACCTCTTTGTCTCTAAGGTTTAGATCGCCACCGAAAATAATGGTCCAAATTATCAATGTATAAAGTGTTACCTCTTTGTCTCTAAGGTTTAAATCTCCACCGAAGATGATGGTCTTGGTGCTGTCACCCGTCCTCATCTTCTCCAGCGCGATCTTCAGCTGCCGTTTCCTCTCGTCTGCCGAAGTCTTCGTGCTCTCCAGGTGCGAGGTCATCAGCTGACAGTCCACACCCTTCACATTCGCCTACACAAATAAAACACAGCAGGTCAACAAAGTTTATCATTTATGTTGGTAGGGTCTTCATACACTTGGTTTACTGTTGACAGCAATCATGACAACAAAAATAATGATGATGAGTGATGATGATAATATTAATAATAATAATAATAATAAGAAGAAGAAGAAGAAGAAGAAGAAGAAGAAGAAGAAAAAGAATAATACAAATAATGATAATAAATGATGATGATGATAATCATATAATAATCATAATGATGATATATTATTAATAATAATGATAATAATGATGAGGAAATTAAAATAATAATAATCATAATCATCATCATTATAATGATAATAACGATAATGATAATCATAACAATAATAATAATAATGATAATAACAATATTAATGATATTAATTAATATTAATAATAATAATGATAATAACAATAAAAACAATAATAATGATAATAATAATAATAATAACTAACAATAATAATAAAGATAATGACAATAACAGTATTAATAATAATGATGATAATGAAAATAATAATAACAATAATAAGTATAACAATGACAATAATAACAATACTTTTACCTGTGTCACCATGAGGTTCCTGCCCATCTTGCTGGCGTAGAAGGCCTGGATGCTGTGCTCCTCGTACTTGACGGTGGCCATCTTGAGGAGCATGGCGGTGAAGTAGCCATTTCCGTCAGCGGGGATGATCAGGTACTCCCCCAGAAGGCTCTCCAGGACCTCAAGATTGTGCGGCACAACCTCCTGCAGGAAAACCACATCTGGCTTCTCCCTGCAAGCCAAGCAAAAAACAACAGCTGAATAGAGGGATTTATATACAGGGCGTCCCAAAAAAAATGCAATCCTCCCCTTTTCCCATTATTTCTTCAGACAAGCTTAAGTAACATCAAAAATGACTTCATGGTTTTAAAAAATGATATCTTAGATATAAACTGTTATAGTTTCAACCAAAGCCAATCACCCATGTCAAAATTGTGAGGCAAAGTTTGACACCTATATCATTTCACTCCAACGCAATGTAAAACCTATGGTGAAGACTAGTTTTGAGTGTCCAGCCAGAGCCGCATGCTAAAAATAGCACTGCAGCCTCACTTGCTTGCTCACTATGCTGGTCTGCATTGGAAATTTACCTTGCGTTGGAGCAGAGAAATACATCCCCTTGATCCGCAACCCCATAGGTACTGCATGCTAGCCTCTACGGCATCTGCGCCTCGAGTTACGCGCTGTGGCCTGGGGTTGTATTGGTCATGTGATCTGTGCACTGCTGGCTGACTGGCTGGCTGGGGGATGTTATCCTATCTAGGTCAAATAGTGAGAGGCAGCGAAATTTGATGATTCATGACCAGTGCCCACTCCCTGTCTACTTCCCTCAGGTTGGAGTGAAATGATAGAGGGGTCAAACTTTGCCTCACAGCTTTGTCATGGATGATCGGATTTGCTTGAAATTGCAACAGGTTATCTCTAAGATATCATTCTCTTCAACCATGAAGGCTTTTTTGATGTTACTTGAGCTATTTTGAAGAAATAATGGTATAAGTAGAGGATTGCATTTTTTTGGGGACACCCTGTATATATATACATATATATCTATTAGTGCTCGGACGATAAATCGAAATATCGCCTTATTGATCGTTGTGCCACGATAGTAGCGCTATCGATAACTCGAGGAATTATCGATAATGAACGATAATTCTCGTCCAAAATAGAAGCACATGAAATGATGTGAAATTTAAAAAAATGCAAGATAACTACTCACCACAACGCCACTTCTATCACTTTGATAAACCGGCGGTGCTTTCCGGTAAACAAACCGCCATTTTGGACTTCAAAATCACGCTGCTAATGACGCCACGAACGTGATTTTGGTCAATTTCAAAATGGCGGATGTTGTTTACCGGAAAGCATCGCCGGTAAACGAGTCATCAGGAGCGGAATGTGGGTAAGTTCTGTGCCGCCTCAAGTTACCAAATTATCGTTTTTTATTGATAATCTATCGTCATTTTGGACGATATATCGATAAGAAAAATTTGGCCAATTTCGAGCACTAATATATACATATATATATAAATATATATATCCAGTGTCTTAGCCAGGATTTAGAAACTGGGTGCCTAAAATTGGCAGTTGTAAAATCTTTGGGCGTCCAAATTTTTAAGGGGAACCACAATATACTCAGATTTCAACCCTAAACATGTATAAATCTATCAAAATAAGGCATGATATCCTCATACAATGCCATGGGAATAATATGGAGATGATAAAAATCAATTATGTGCTTGGAATAACATTTTAAGAAATTCCTCTCTAACATTTTTGGGTGTCCTGAGGGGTGCTTTTTAAGGGTTTGGGTGTCCAAAAAGACACCCAGACGCCCTGCTGGCGAAGACCATGTATATATCTATATCTATATATATCTATATCTATATATATATATAAATATATATCTATAAATATATATATATATATATATATATATATATATATATATATATATATATTGTTATACAGATATATATATATGTATATAATATATATAAATATATATGTATATAATATATATAAATATATATATATATATATATATATATATATAAGTATATATATATACATATATATATATATATATATATATATATATATATATATATATATATATATATATATATTAAGATCAATCCCTTAGAGGCTTACGCATGAAGGTTCCAATTCCAACCTGAAGGACGGCAACCCTAGAGAGGGGTTTCCCTCGCAGGAATAAAATTATTTGCTTATAACTTTTTATCAAAATTGAATATTCAATAATGCAAATATCACACAGTTGTAACATATAATCATCAACAGTTCATTTTGAAATAGTACTCACTGTTTTATAACATGACAGACACCTTTGGCTCTGGTCTTTACATTATTTTGGTCCAGGCCATCGATATTCCATGACATGACACGTATGCGATGGGGTTCTGGGTCCACTTCTTCTTTAGCTGTGCTGCAAAGAGTTCATACAACATGAGGGAGTAGCTGATGATAAATTTGTTATCCACATTGTGAAAATGGAAAATGGCTGCCTGTATTCAGCCTGCTGGCTTTTTGCAGATATTTGGCCATATCTCATTTTCACAACAGGGATAACTATTTACTAATTAAACATGTATTTAACATAAACATACATCAAATATTTTTCGAAATACTAATTTGTTACCTGCTACCCTGGGCAAATAAAAATCTAAATTGAATGTGTTAATTGCACTAAAATGCAGGTTAAATTCTGCAATAAAGTTTAAAATGGCCAAAATAGAAAGGAACACAACATAAAACAATGCAGCTTAAAAAGTTGTATGTCAGGTAATTACTGGAGCTAACTTGGCCTACAGGGTATGATGAATTTCAGTGGTGTTATATAGTTTCAACCCACTGGTCATGTATGTAGCACCCATAAAGGGCCTGACTATTTTGGTGAAATCTCTCTGACTAATGCAAATTTCAGAAAATATTTGAAGGGGAAATGTAGACCAAAAGTAAACCCACAACGCTCATTAAAATATGTTGCAACTTAATGCTTACTTCCCAAGTTATTTTCAGAATATCATAGAAAC